>BPTQ01000006.1:7368739-7951025 GCA_019973895.1 Chrysanthemum seticuspe | reverse complement strand
TGCTAAAGATACGAAAGTTAGTAGTATACCACGATATACCCCACAAACCCCAACGAATGAACGAATGAAATTAACGAACAAACCAATTACGAAAAATTTTATTCGTTGAAGCTTGACAAAAAGAAAATGAAAATTTGTTAGTTTATAGGGTTTGGGCAAGTTTAATTTGAAGAATAGAAGATATAATTGTGCGTAATTCGTCTATATTGCGAGGGTATTAGATTGTTATTAACAATAATGAAATCCGTGAGCTATTCACAGTTGAACCTCTACTTCACTCCTCGTTCCTTCCCTTTGAGCTGAGTGGTCCAGCTAGAACAAGTATCAGAAATATAAATTCGTAAAAGTAGAATATAAAAGAAAAACAGTTCGAAGTTGCTTATTTTAAAAAGCATTAACCAAACAAGCAATTAAAGTAAGCAAGTAAGCAACCCCAAACACCCCATATAGCACCATATGATGATTGAAAGCATAGAAATCGTTATTATGTGATTTAGCTACCTCCCAAATCTTATCGTCTGTATACTCTTCAAGGGGATCTAAGTTGCTACGGATTGTTCCTTCAAACATGGTTGGATCTTGAGGAATTATGCTCAATCTTGAACGAAGATCATGGAGTCCGATTGTGGATATATTAACTCCATCTATCAGAATCTGTCCAGCTGCAGGCTCCACAAGGCGGAAGAGTGTTTGTATCAGAGTTGACTTCCCGCTACCAGTTCTTCCTACAATCCCGGTTTTCTTTCCACCACTGAAAGTGCACGTTAGACCTCGTAACACAAGTGGCATATGTGGTGCGTACCGAACCTTTTCAAAAGAACTCACCAGATTCAATAATAGTGTTTACTTGACTAGTACAATATCATTATTGAAGAAAATAGTATGATTTAAGTACCTGAAGATGACGTATATCAACTTCACCCTGTGACGGCCACTGATCATCGGGCCTATTTGATTCTATAACAAGTGGAGGTTCACTCGGAATAGAAGAATACTGAAATATTCTTTCCACCGAAATTATTTTGTTTTCAAGATTGGTTAAAGTCCACACAACCCATCCTTGTAAAGTGTTTAAAGTAAGTCCATATGTAACAGCCAAACCCGCAATACTAGGATCAATAGTTCCCTCCGGGATAGATATCAAGAAAATTAGAAACACAACAAAAGTAAAAGACGACAGCATATCCAACCGTATGCCTAACCATTCCATAGCAGCAGCAGCATGAAACTTTGGTCTAGCAAAATCGTCATTTAGTTTCAGATTCGTGTCTTGAAATCTACTTTGTTGATCAAAGCTTCTAATGGTGGTAGATCCCGATATTGTTTCAGAAAAATTCTGTATCACAGGACCTTTACATACTCCAACTAAACGTGCCATTTCTCTTGCTGATGGCAAGTAATATTGTTGTAACCAAATGCACATTCCCGCAACAGGAATGAACACTAGGATCACTTGCCAAGCACATTGTGACATAACTGCAATGATTCCAAGAAGCTGAATGATGGCAAATACGAATGATCCGACTTGGTAAGGAATTTGCATGTCGACTGCACTTTGATCTGTAGATGCCTATAAATTAAAAGATGCTAAGTCAAAACAACAGCTTAAAACAAATTAACATGGTCAAATCTTATGATTACCTTAACCGATATTTTTAAAAATATTAGTTTTCTACTCACCTACATAATAAGGTGGTTACTTGAATTAGAAATTAAATCAAAGTTGGTTATGTTATTACGCAATTAGCCCATTAAATGACCTATTTTGACCCATTACCCAATGTGTTTGACCTGCTCATTTTGCTACATCTAGATTCTAGAAAAATAAGTATGAATAAGAATAGAAGGTGTTTCCTTACTCTATTTAGTATTCGTCCACTTGGAGTAGAGTCAAAGAAAGACATGGGCGACCGGAAAATAGACAAGTGCATCTTGTGGAATAGAATAGTAGCCGCTTTATATGCAACAGTTGCAAGAAGCAAGCCTCTTGCAAGTATGCATACTGCACTTCCAGCTGCTAAAGCTACATAAACAATGATTAGTGTTGAGCCTTCAACAGGAGCTGGATCACTGGCTGATACTGGAGAAGCCCAAGCCATCCAATAATTGCTTCCAATTTGAAGTACTTGGAAGACGACTTGTGCCAATACTATGAGTGGTGCTAGTGCCCCTCCGTAAGCGGTTGTTATGTATTTCCAGTAGACTGAGAAACCTACTCTTCCTTTTTCTCTTTCTTCCTCTTGAACAAGTTGTGCTTTTGAACCCGAGATATCATCTGTTTTATCATTCTGAGTGTTGGTTGTCTTCTTTGTGGAACTATCTGATTGTGCTTGATCACCGGTTGTTCCTATGGAATCAATGGATGATAAGGCTTCTTTGTGTGCACCTACAAGTTCCATAAAGTCGCTTCCTGAATCTAGAATGTCATTGTATTTTCCTGCTTGTGTGATTCTTCCATCTCTCAAAACCTGATTATAATGTTGTTACATCAGTGAGATATGTGTTCATATGTACAAGATAAATGGACATGTATTTAGGACATAATTTTAGTATGAAATAATGGGATTAGAAATTTCAGTCCTTTAGACATTTTCTTTTAATTTAGGATTTATAGGAAATTATGAAATACAATACATTTCTGTGCTGATATATATACAAACTAAATGAAAATCGAAGACTCACCAGAATAAGATCTGCAGCAGGTAAGAACTCGACTTGATGTGTGATGTAAATCACAGTCTTCGAGTCCAAAAATTGCAACATACATTCCTGTCATTGAAAAAAACAAAAAAAAAACAAAATGAACATTCAAATAATGTGATAGAATCCTTAAATACACTAAAATGATTTTCAGAAAACGCTTACTTTGAAAAGATGACTTCCTGTATGAGCATCAACAGCACTAAATGGATCATCAAAAAGATAAATATCAGCATCTTGATAAAGAGCCCGAGCAATCTGTATCCTCTGCTTTTGACCACCACTCAAATTAATCCCACGCTCACCAATAACCGTTTGATCACCAAACGAAAGAACTTCAAGATCTTTTTTCAACGAGCATGCTTCCAAAACCTTCTCATACCTCTCTCGATCCATCTCCCGACCAAACAAGATATTATCTTCAATCTTCCCACTTTGTATCCATGGTGATTGAGCTACATATGCCTTTGTACCTTCTACTTTCACACTTCCCGACACCTTAGACACCTCACCTAATATACACGACAATAAACTTGACTTCCCTGACCCAACGGTCCCACAAACAGCAACACGCATGCCATGATTCACTCTAATGTTTATATCTTTGAGTGTCGGGTTAGAAGACACACTACTATCCCACGCAAAATTCCCACTTATAATTTCAATAGCCGTTTCAGAACTACCATGTGGAGCCTTATTGATAGCATTAGAATCTATGTCGTCCAGGCGAAGGAATGTGGCAATGCGATCAAGTGAGACTTTTGTTTGGAAAAACACTGAAATCGAGTCTGGAAGATTGTAAATCGGCTCTTGAAGTATTTTAAAAGTTGCAAGTGCAGAAAGAACTTTCCCTGATTCGAGCGGGATACCAACAAACAAACATGTAGCAAAAGTGGCCACCGCCACAATAATTGGTGCACCCCAGAAAATAAATGAAGTCATGGACAGAGTGTACATATACTTCTTTAGTGCCCCTTCTTCTTCGTCACGAAGTTTGACGATTTTCGACAAAAACTTCATTTCCCAACCTTGAAGTTTTAAAATCCTCATGTTTCTTAAGATTTCGGATGTTGATTTCATCCGTTTATCTTTCGATTTCATCAAATTATCTTGAAGTTTTTCTTGTATGTTTCCTAGTGGATAATTAGCCAACAATACGAGAACTGTTGCGATAAATGAAGATATGACGGCTAGTCCTAAGGTTTTATATAAAAGTAGTAATGCGATACCTACTTGCACAAACACTAACCAAAAATCGTGCATATACCAAGCGTAGTCACCTATTCTTTCTGCATCAACAGCCATGAAGTTGATGATTTCACCACTCGAATTCCCTTGCTTTGACTGACCAGAAACGGTCAAACCCTTTAGGTAAATCATGGCAACAATAGCTGATCGGGCTCTAATTCCAGCTTGTTGAAGCTTAAAGTACCAATGTCGTTGTGTGAAACACCCTATAATCTTAGACACGAAAAATGCAGCCACTAAAACAAAACCTTGGTATTCATAAGCTCGGTTACCATTCAGGTATTGAACAAATGAGTCTATGAGGTAAGGACCGACAAAACTAGCCAAGGAAGATACTAAACCTAACAAACCCGTGATCACAACATCCTTCCACACGATATAGAGTAGCGCTTTCGTGAGACCAAATGTTGTGATTTGAGTGCCCCCATTGCTTAAAGACTCTACTTTATTTAACAAAACAGGAAACACTTTTCTCACACTATCAATATCTGAGAGCTGAGGGATGTCCTCAAGATCTAATGGCTTTTTATTACCTTTTGCAATAACAGAACTCATCCAAGAAAATGTTAACAAGCTATAATAACTTGCTTTTTCATACGTTGATGAAATTTCACCCTTATTACTAATTTCACCCGAATTCAATAATGGCTCTTCCAGATTACCATCTTGACCTTCATCCTCACTTTTATACGACAACCCCACGAAAAAAAGAAACAGCCCCATGAAACTAGACACAGAATCAGACACAAAGAACATCGTAATCGAACTACTTGTTTTCTTATAGTAAACATAGTCTACCACAAGTAAATAACAAGAAACTGTAAAGAAACACACCCACCAAAACCTTAAAACAAACGGATACTTCCTAGATTCTGTCGACGAATTCGAAACGATTGTATGCAAATAAACACAAACAAATAACCAAACAAGTGTTCCTAGACCACCATGCAAAAGAGTCACAATCTTCTCATCATTCCAACCATTTCTATACCAATAAAAACTATTCCAAAAACACAAAGCAAGATTAAAAACTGAAAGACTCAAACAACAAAACAAAGCTTGTTTGTAATATAAACAACCAAAGCTTTGTTTCGAAATATCGTTTCGATCAATCCTTAATCTTTTAACAACCAATGAGACTAATATAAATATCAAAAACAAGAACTGGATCAAAGAAACACACCCATGTAAGAAAACTGGATTTAGCAAAGGGTTTATTGTAGAATTGGGAAACATACCAAAGTTTGTAACATTAAGGATGTCACTCATCATTTTTTGTTTGATTAAATGAAATGAGTGATGAATGATGATGGCTTTTTTATGACGTTCTTGATGTCACCACTTCAGTTATCTATTTTTAGTTTATGAAGCACAAGTGGTGAATGAGGTTTTTGAGGTTTATGTGTTATGTTTTTATAGTGGTTGTTTGAGAAAGTCATTGGAAACTTCTTTTGTAATTATTTCGAAATAATAGCATCATATTTCAAACACTATTTATTATAAAAAATAGTTTTTTAGAGTCATTGTTTAAGTATAACTTAATGACCAAATGATTATAGTGATAACTATTAAAATTAATTTACCGATTGGATAAAATATTTTGGGATAAATTTACTGACTGGAGTGATACTGTAACTCTTTTTAAAAAGGCCAAACATCTCTACATGGATACCAAGAAAAAACATCTCTGCCAGATATTTTTTTAACTCTTTCCTGATTTGCATCTTTCTTTATTTCTTAGTTTTTTACATTTATTTTCAGTTAAATGTATACTCTCTATGTTCCATATTAACTCTCAACACTTCTAATTTAGGTTATCCTAAATTAACTTTTTACTACTAAAATTTATAATTGAAAAATGAGTTTGTCTGTTAAGTGTCCTCAAATATAATTTAAGGTGATTATAAAAAGAAAATTTGAATTTATTTAATTAAAAATTAAATTTAATTATAATAATTTATAAGTTTAAATAATGTGTATTAAATATAAGTTATAATATAAAATGAAAGTTTGTGTTTAATAAATGTATTTTAACCAACGCCGCTAGAGCATTTATTATACAATCCTATGAAAAATATCCATTTACTACTAGTGAAATACTTTTAATCAAAATTGAAATTACAATATTCAAACAAATCAGCAAATGACTGAAAGTAATGCAGTCATTTTGCAAAAAGTAAAATGCAAAGATGTACTTTAAAAGGTTTTTTTTTTTATTTTTTTTATTATTATTTTTTTTTTATGGCAAATTATTTAAGAACAAATTAAAGTAGAACAAATAATCATTTTGATGTATATAACTTTACCACTTTATTACACATAGATATTTGTTTTGTCTCAATATGTTAAAGTTGTTTTTATTATGATCATTTATTATATTTTAGTAAAAAAAATTGGTCAAATTAATATAAATAAAAAACAAACATATATGTAGTGACTTACAAAGTTGTTTTAGTATACTAGAAAGTATTGATAAATTTGTACATAGTTCATGTATTTTATAAACAACATGCTATATACTTTTCAGTAAATATAGTTTACTCATTATATAAGAAGTTGATTTGCCTAATAGCTGGTGCATCAAAACATAATGTTCAAGTAAAGAAAGCTAACGTGGATATATTATAGTCATTTATTATTTTAACTAAAAAACTAAGGTAGAGATATAGTCAAAATTGGGTTCTTGAAAAAAAAACTTGGTTGCCAAGAATAGGAGACGGAGACAACAACATGTGAGACAATTTCGTTGTGTGGGATCTCTATTGGGCAATTAAAAAATTTTGTTTTCTGAAAGATTATTTTAGTAAATTTTTCTGTATAAAGATAACTATAAAGTATACAACCGTCTTTATAATTTTGGAGTTACTAGCTTATTGATTCGTATGATCACTTTGTGGATTTATCGATTTACTAAAGTATCTATATTACTAACATTTAAGTCATTTAAGTTGTGTGTTTCACAAAAAATTAAGATAAGGAGCTCCAATCATTAAATGACATGTGTCACTTTTTTATCTAAAAAATAACAAAAAATGAAGAGCTCTAACAAACTAAAATAAGGAGCTCCAATAATGTGGTGAGACATGTCATTTCTTAACTAATTAAAAATCTTTATTTTTAAATTTAAATATTTTTTAGAGAAAAGTACAAAAATAAGTCAAAATCTTTTTTGAAGTCCTCTTTGTGGTCATTTTTTAACTCAATGTCCAAAATGGTCATGCGCAACCACTCGACTCCGCAGCTCCACCCAAAATTCGTCACTGCGCAACCACTCGACTCCGCAGCTCCACCCAAAATTCGCCACGTGTCCAAATAAAGTACAAAAAGTACAAATAATTAAAAAAAAGTACAAAAGGTGTACTTTCATTTGGACACATGGCGAATTTTGGGTGGAGCTGCGGAGTCGAGTGGTTGCGCATGACCATTTTGGACATTGGGTTAAAAATTGACCACAAAGGGGACTTCAAAAAAGATTTTGGCTTATTTTCGTACTTTTCTCTATCTTTTAATTCGTTTAATTTTTTTATGATCTAATTTCATCAAATTTTTTAAAATTTTGTGCTCTTTAATTCAACATCCATTTTGATTTATTTTTATGAGTTTTTAGTTTTTACATTTTTAGTAGGTTTATTGTTATTTTGATTTAAATTTTTATAACTTTAACCTTTATCTCAATCAATACAAACTTTATTTATCAAAATCATTTACTTTTAGGAAAGAGTTTGACGGGTAAGAGAATGTGAAGGTCTTTTTATATGTCGGAAATGATGTCACGGGAAAGATACGGAAAACCCAAACAAAACACATATACATTTGGAGTGTTGTGAAATGAATTCACTAAGCGTTTAAGGAATTGCGAGGAGAGTAAGGTTAGCAATTCATTTACTATATTTATTATATAACTATATTTATCGCCGCCGCTGTGCGCGGGTATCCGACTAGTATTCTAAAATGCAAACATATGGATATCTTTAATAAGTTGATGATCACTAGATTTTCATATATATATTTTTCACGAAGTTCACACATAAAGAATAAACTTTATACTTTGCCGACACGTGTCCATCAGACACAGCGTAAAATGTAATTAATAAACGAAAAATTATTTTCTAATCAAAAATACATCAAATGAACATTCATTAAACTCTCAAATTATCTTAATTAAAAAAGTTTATATTAATTAAATTAAATCTTTCATATATAAACAGCTAAACATGTACCCGATAAACATATATTAACAAAACCCTTAAAATTAAAGTGAATAATTTGGATTCCTAGATTGTTATAACAAATTACATTCACTTTACTAGCAACTCTTTTACCAAATAATCTTTTTTTACTGACCAACTCACACACATAAAATCAAAATCATATATAGTTGATCAATTTAATTTGCATCCCGACCACACTTTGATCATTGTATACTTAATTGGCAACAAACTGAAGGTTGATCAAATTCGATTGCTCCCATTGTATACTTGTATCCTTATCAAAGTAGTGAGTGGTGAATGACTCCGGGTAGGATGTGATGGAAATGGCGATAGTGAAAAAGATATGGGCTCGACAAGGATAAAGTCATAAAGATTAGGATAAAAAGAGGAAAAAGTTACGTGCATATATTTGTTAAGTGTATAAACTAATCGTATTCAATGATTTTTGTAGTTGTAGAGTTGCATCTACAAACTATATCACATGCAACAAAAGTAAAGAATAATAATTAGGCGAAGTTCTTTTCGTGGTATTGAACTTTCTTTTATTAAAGCTACTTTAATGTTTACAAAATCATTTTCAAAAAAATACATAAAATTGTAATAATTCATTGCATATTGATAGGAATTGAGATATTTGAGCCTTTTATAATCTTGAAGTTGACCTACGATTATTCTTCTACCATGGTTTTTAATTGAAACCAAAAAGATATCCACATATGTTCATTTTTCGGCTTGTAGAGACATTACAAATGGTATTAGACCCATGGCCTCTTGGGGCGTGATGGGTCCGATAGCTCATGCATCTCATGAGATGTAAATCGTGGTTATATATGCGTGCAGAAGACACAAGGATTTTAAGTGCGTGAGTTTGTAACAACTCATCTCACCTCAGTAAGAGATAAGATATTTGAGTCTTTTGTAAGTTAAGGTTGTGATATATTAGTATCCGTCTATAATGATTTATAGTAACTCAAAAAGGTACCCAAGTAGTTTATTGTTTCGACTATTAAAGTACTCGCATAAACTAAAAATCCCAATAATCAGGAAAATGACCATTTCTAAATTGTCATATTTCCTATAGGGACAAGTTATCCACACCCTCTCATAGGGAGGGTATCCAATGATTAGGTGCATTGCGGGCTTGTACGGTTTGTATTGCAAGTTATACGGTTTGACCAAAATTCTATAATGTGACAATATAAAAAGAGTATGTATATCACATCCCTTTCCTATATTCGAATCTTTATAAGTATTAAAAAAATAATTAAATCATAGGGTTCATATACTTCTATTAAAAAGTGTTTCAAATATATATTAAACTTTTGTGCGAAAGAAAAAAGCACCATGGCGTGACACAAACAAAACAAAGATACACGACTTTTCATATCATGGACCATGAAAATATGGTCCTTTCAAAACACTTTGTATTATTTTAAAAACGAATATACGATTTAACTCGAAAGATACCTAATTTTTGTAGTAGTATTTTTGTAGGCTTCTCAAAATTCCTCATGTAATATAAATAAATACTTTTTAGTATGATGATTTTGCATCATTCCAAAAAAAAAAAAAAAAAATTATATTGGTGGGAACACCCAGACTCCGGGTGTCTTTTGACACCAGGCATTGTCCATCACACAAGTAATAGTTCCGACAACTCTCCTGGCCCAGTGGGGCACCAACTGGAGTGAGCACGAGCCAAGACTCGGACCCCTGAGCTCTAATTCCACAAAGTCTCTTCAGTGTGTCCATAGATTTTGCGGAGGTGGGTACCTATATGAAGTAAATGCCAAATGATTTTGCATCATATTATGCATAAAAATCGTTTTATGTAAAAAAAAAAAAAATGTGGATCAATATGAATATTTCTAAATTGTTGACAAGTACTTACCTCTTTTTATTACGAGCAGTAGTTATTGAGAGATATCGTTAAGTCAGGTTGTTGAATGATAATTAAGAAACTATGCTCGTTAATTAAGCATGAGAGGATCTATAAAGATGAGATCATAAAACACGTGTTAAAATAGCTTTATTTAAGGAAAATCATTTTCTTTGATATTATTTTAGACTATTGAATGGTATAAACAATAAAAATTGATGAAAAATATAAGAATTTTTTACTCTTGGAATATTGCTCGTGTCACACTCTTATACCGTACATGCGTACACATTTAGTTGATCGGTTAATGAACGTTTTAAAAAAGCATATATGCCATGCGTGCAGTCAGTCACAACTCTTAACTAAAAGTCACTGAAAAATTAGTTAGGTGTGTAAAAATACACCATGTCAAGTCTTTTTCTCTTATTCAAATCTTGTGAAGAGTAAATAATTTATCATTTTCTCTTAAAAGAGACTATATAACATATTTAAACTTGTTTACATTCTTCATTTTGATCCAAAATTTGTTTACTTTAATATCTTGTTTATATATTTGGAAAGGATAAAGATCATGTTTATTTGAACATTAGAGGTTATGTTATGTTTTAATGTTCATTTACAATAGTTAATATCTAAAAAATACAACATCACCTCTAATGTTTAAATGAACATTTGAGAATCTTTATCCATGTAAAAAAATAAGTGACAGTGGACTTGTTTTCCAAAAAGATGGTCATAAGATAAGATAGAAATTTGTCGACTTTTGTGACTCCCTTTCCAATAATTTCTTGCTATTTACGCATATTTGACGTTTTCCACCAGTAGTATTTTAAAATTAAAATAATAATATAAAACTTTGACTTCCAAAAACCAGTTCTGTAATAATTCTTCATGTTTCTTATGATGGTGACTTTAAGCTGTTAAAACCACATATATAAATGATTTTTGTTAAAAATCGTTATGTATTCTATTTATATCTACAGTGCATTTAGCGCTTTCTATTTTTAGAAATATCAAATATATATGATCTTACTATTTCAACCCTAATTCCACTATTTAAACCCAAATATAATAAAAATTGGTCAACTATTAATTTAATTTTTTTATTAAAAAAATAAATTGTTTTTTCCTTTCAGTCAAACATGAAAATAAAAAAGTTATTTTCATTAACACATATTTATATCTTCTCTCTCACCACATGAATTACAATTTTCTTCTCCGGCCACAAACACCACCCAAATCGGACTAATACCACACAAAAAAAACTTTCTTTTAAGAACCTAAGACCCTAACCCATACACACACTCATGAAAAAACATAACTTTAAGTTTCAAAACAGAAAGATCTTATATGAAGTGACGATTTAAACACATAAAAACATTTTAATCTTGTCAAAAGAGCCAATGGTGGTGGTCGACGCAGCCGGAAAAGGTGGATCGGGCGATGGTGTGCGGTTGTGGGCAGCACTTTAAGAGTTCATGTAAAGATAGAGTCGATGTCGGTGGTAAAAAGATGCCGGAGAATTAACTATGGTGACATAGAATTTAAAAAGAAGAAGATGAATATGTGAAGAAGAGAGAGAAAAAGAAATAATAAAAGAGGTGTTTGCAGGCACATTTATGACGAAAAAAAAAAAAGAAGATAAAAATACTTTGATATATGTGAAAGTAAATTAAAAAGTGAACCTTTTTATTGTTTTTGAGCTTTTTCAATGATGATCAATTATTGTTTAATTAATATGGGTATTGTTAGTGGGATTAATTCCCTAATTTTATACAAGTTACAGAATTCAAATCAATATGCATTTTAAATTTTGTAACTACTAAGAGCATATACAATGCATCATGTCTTTAAGACTTGATGCATTTAATGCATATAACATTTAATAGGCAAAGGTTGGATGAAAGACTTGATGTATATCAAGTCTTTGAACAATATCTTTTCAAAAAGCTTTCATTGCAATGCAAAAAACCCATTTAAAAGATTTTTTAGAATATTAAAAATCTTTTAACCATTTGAATTGCAGATGCTCTAAATATGTCATTAAACTATTAAATATTTATATTTATACCATTAAAATCATTTAGTTCCATTAATAATTAAATGTTCCCAGTTCCCACAATTTAACTCTTCCAATAACATTTATTTATTACAAAATTAAACGTATTGTTTAATGACCAAATAAACATGACAAAAAAAATAAGTCAAAAAAGGCGCCAACAAATATGTTTTGTTGCACAGAATCATACACACCACATTAAAACCTAAGTATTCAAATAAATAAAAATCTCTACTCAATATAAAGGAGGAGTGTTTGTTTGAATCACATTTCTCTTCAAATTTTTTAAAAAATAACACGTGGCACCTAAAATCCCCAAAACTCCTTGAACCGTTCGATCATCATATTATTTCTCAAAGCATTAAACACATCCAGTTTCAAAACATATTCTTCAAGAAACACTCTATCAAATTAATTGCTCCTAATTCAAAATCTATATCCAAAATTAGAGAACATAGGCTATCAAAATCCAATCCATAATCCAACCTAATTTTTTACAATTCCCCCCAAATCAAATCCCCCAATATAAGTTGTTCAAATCCCCCAATCGAACCCTAACTTTGTACAATTCCTCCCAAATCAAACCCTAATTTTATATTATGGCACATAAATATGTGTTCAGCAACAATATTATGAACAATATTGTATGGATTCCTTATGTTAATCAAACCCGGTAGTTAATGAATGAAATATCATCAAGTAAATTATATGGATTCGTTTTTGCGATATAATGTTGGTTTCGTTTTGAGGATTAAAAGGGAGTGTGATCCGGTGGAATACGTGGGTCGATTATTGTCGAAAAATTATTCCAATGACCTAATTGACGCCTGATTCATGGTACTATGAATTACAGGTTACTAATCTTATTTTGATAAAAAATAATTATCTCAATTACATGTTTTTATTTTAACTTGGCTCATGATAATGAATCATGTATTTATTTATTTTTTTATCTTTTTGATGATAATAAAGAGGTTGTTTGGTTTTGCATATTTTGATTTATATATTGACTTTGATTTAATTTTATTTTCATTGTTTCTGTAAAAATATTTTAGGCTTTGAATGATCTATTTTTTTTTAATTGCAGGCATGCTTAGATTGAGGATTAAACCTTCAAGAATTTCGTAATTGTTTCAAGTTTTTTTATCACCATGATTTGTTTATTGATTGAATGCATTTATTTTTTATTTGTGTTGCTTTTTAAATCATTATATGTTGTTTATTGATGGGATCTTATGCATGCGTTTAGTGTTTGATTATTATTTGTATGAACACAAAATCTGTGTCTATGCTTAATTTAATTGGGTTTGAAATCATTGTTATATACCTATTGTTTGAACGCTTAAGTGTTTGATGAAATGTCTATGAGAAAAACTGTGCAACGTTATGCTAGAGTTGTGCAGATTCTATAGTCCTATTGATAGCGTTAATTAAGAATCATGAAATGAGATTAAAATATTCATTATGCTTCGGTTCATGTAATTTGCAATATTTTTATGAACTATGGCCCGATCAATTTGAGTGCAAGAAAAATGGAGTAACTTTGGTAATGGTATGGTATATTGCAATGTTGGTAGGGTCATGTGTCATTCCTGGTTCATTTGGTATATTGACCGGTGATATAGCCCTAAACTCAATATCTTATATTTTGTATATTAGTCTTTTATCTATGGTATATTTCACGTATAGTGGGTAGTCACCTAATTTAGTAATTAGATGCATATATTGTTTTCATGTTCACTAAATTCCTTTCAATATACAGTACTTGAATTATTGTTTAAATAAATGGTATCTTTTTTCTCAGGGAAAAACACCCAGCTGACAATCATTGTCACTATCGATGCTACCCAATAAAGTGCCCCTATACGTAAGTACAATACTCCTTCAGTATGTTGCTTTTAAATACCAGTTCCACGACGCTAATTCTTGCTGTCTTATGTGCGTTGCAGCCAATACTTATATAATGACACAAACTTTAGCCCCCGACTGTGGTCCCTCTACTCAAAAGCTTGATCACTTCAAAGGGACTGTGGTCCCTCTACTCAAAAGCTTGATCACTTCAAAGGGTGTAGATGCCAGCACTAGATTGGATCATATTACCCGTCAATGTTCGCAAAATTATTTGTGTACGCTTTCTAATTGCCGCATGTTATATCTATGTCGTTTTTAAATTCTACTGAACAATGATAATTATACTAATTTTTTAAACCAGGCTGTTGTCTTTTTGTAACAGATGCCGGTAGGAACCAACAAAAAAGTAGTTGCAACTCCCATTGGAATATGGACCGTGTAAACTCTATGGCTAAAGGTAAATTTTTTCTTTAGTTGATTTGCGAAACCGCCACGTTAGTGATTATTTAAAAAAACATTACTTTAGTCATATTTTAAATTTGTGATATTTATATTGATCTTAAATTTAGCTATATTTATATTGATATGCTTTTTTTAATCAAAGCATCCGAGTTAGAGTATTTGCTTTTTTTGTGTCAATCATGACTGCTTACAAATTATTTTCATATACAATTAGATTACTTCTTTTTTGGGACGCCAACCAAGGAAAACAAAATAAAGAAGGTACTTACCTATTTCTTATAATTCATTTATTCAACATTTAAAAATCCCATAATACAAGTTAACTTTGAGATGAATGTCGATAATCCCAAATATATATGTAAGGGGTGTGTTCAGGAAATAGCTTGTGCTCTTAAACAAAAGTTGATAATTTGTTGTAAGAAAAACAATTCAGGACATCATGTTTGGCTGTATAAAAACCAAGTAATGAGATAAGCAGTTGTTCAAGTGTTTTCAAAATTATAATAACAAACTTATAATCTACTGTTAGTAAAGCAAGTCAGAAGATAGTGTTTGGCTATATAAAAATGAAGTAATTAGATGAACTGTTGTTTGGGTGTTTGGCTATTCTGATAAAAACATAGAAAGCATAAGTAGTTTAAACTATTTATTTACTAGAAATAGCTTATTGCATCATATATTAAGTAGACCATACAGATTCCTCAACCAAATAGTGATTCCTATTTGCAAGATTCGTTATCTCCAGTTGTTGTACATATAGCATTTGAGACCTTCCGTGGAGTAAGTTGTCACACACTACAACCATGCTCCTTGAATTTCATTCCCCTGTAAGAACTTTATCCGTTTACATTGCTTAACAATTGTATTGGTTTTTATGTTAATAATGTATATCTAGAATAAACATGTTCCAGATTGACCTATAGTCCTTTACGAGTGTGGAAACCCGCGCGATGCAGCGTGATTGGCTTAAAAGGACTTACTTTGCAGCGACACTTAAATTTTAGGGACTATTTTTGTCAAGTTATGAAACTTTTAATGTTTGGACTTACTTTGCAATGCCACTTGGACCTCAGGGACTGTTTTTGCCAAGTTGAAAAAGTTTGCAATTAATGAAAGGTTTTTGGGTACAAAGTTGTACGCCTTTTAGTATTATATACAAATAATAGATAAGAATCCACATAGTTTTACAGATATCGCTTTTGAAGGTATTTGAGCAATATATTAAAAACTTAATTACGATTCAAACCATAAACTGTATTATTGGGGTTAATAATTTACCACATGTGTATTCACAGTTGCTTTAGTTGTTGCATTTAAGCAGTTTCTTACTTTTGTCCCTCAATATGTTTTTGTGTGTTTTTGACTTTTATGCAACTTGTCACACCCAGCCGGAGGCTGAAACGCGAGGTGTAACATAATCAATATACATCGCAAAGAGATATAGTACAATACCATAATTTAAATTTAAAGAAATATTGTAACATTACAACAAGGTTCTAGGCGACCTTGGCAATTTAGACATAAAGTTTGACTTCCAAAGGATAACATTTTAGTACGTGACGACCCAGATAACTTGTGACGACTCCTTTATTTAAAATCTTCATAATATAAGCTAAATGACGATCACCTGAAATGCATGAGAAAAACGAGTCAACTATGAAAATAGTTGGTGAGTACACAGGATTTATGTAAAATAAAATATCGATTTGATAGTCTGTTTGGTAAATGTCCTGTCAACTCACTATGTTACAAATCCCGCCCATACAAGACTTGTAACATATGAATTCACATACACTTCCATATTTTAAGTCTAGTAAACAATGCACAATAACGCCTCGTATATAATAAAGCATGCGGCAAAGCCCCTAAAATAAATAATATGCGTTCCGTAGACAGGGGAACGAGAGGTTGGCCGACCTCTAATAGCGCTACTCATACTATCTACTGCCCCACACAAGGAGGCCGTACGAACGGTACGTATAATTGGAGTGCGAACGGCAAACCAATAGGGGACTAACAATGCGAATGTACGAACAGTACATCATAACAACTATTATATACTATCAATTAAGACTGCTCCGAACATGGGAGACTCGGCAGTGCTCCGAACGGGGAGACTTTAGGTCAAGGACGTACGGTCCATCAGGTTCAAACAAGTCATAAATTTATAAGTTAGTCTAAGGGTTTAAAATATATCAAATAGTTCAAAGAAAACAATTTAATTTTATAATCATGCATTTCACCCCAAATAAGTAAAACAGTAAAAAGGGGGCTGTGAATACTCACAAGCATAAAAAGTTCAATAAGTTCATAAAACATTCTTTAATTTAATTCAGATATAATTCATGCATTCCACCCCAAAACAATTAAATCATTTAAAAAGGGGGTCCGTGAATACTCACCTCAGTAGTGCAGTCTAAAGCAGCAGTCAATTAGAAATATTGGATGGCACCGACACGCGACCTAGATTAGTATGGCACATTTAGTCTTTATTCATGATTATGACTCGATAAGGTTTAATAAAGGTTTTGTTGTTGCTTGTGTGTCAATGATTAATGTTTAATATAATTTTTGTAGATTTTGGCTCTTGGAAGTGCATAAGTACATAATAAGAAAATATCAATGACGAAAGAATCTTTGGTTCGATGGCAACCGAAAGACGACGTACCGAAAATAATTACTTATAATATTAGACGTTAACTAATTATAATCAAAAGTCATTAAAAGTATATATATTTATATATGATCAAAACTAGTTGACGATAAAAATATATTAAAATACTTTTATTAGTTATAAATGTAAGTTTTTGAAAAATTTGTGCATGATTCGTGCCTATGTTTTGTCTTTCTAGGATAACTAAATTTTACAATGTATACGTTTGGAAGACGACCCTCGTTGTATATTATTTATAGAACTCAAGTAATTCTTTATAAGCTGGAATAAGTCAACTAATTTTAGATGTAAACCATTAGTATTAATAGCAAGTTAAACACATAAGATTTGGTTTGGCCTAATTTTATAAGTTTTAAATGTATATATATATATATTGTTGGTTATAAGTGAGTCTTATAAGCTCGATATAGATTATGTCGCGAACTCGTGGTCGAGTGAAATAAGGTGAGTCACGTAGCATTGAGCATGTCGAGAGGTCGAATAAGTCGAAATAAGCCGGAATCAAGTAAGCAGTTGTGAACACTAGTTGGGCTTGGTTTTGGGCTGTTGGCCCGACTACTATTCTTGGCAACAACACAAATAAGCACAAGCCCAAACACATTTTTCCCTACATAGTTTTTCTAGTGTGATTAGTTGAAGTAGTTTTTGACGAAATAGTTGAACAAAGAAAGACCAAATTCACCTATCAGATGACCCACTTTACCACACATGACACAAGTTTTCAATCTTCAGTTGAACCAACCGTTAAACCAAAATAAAAAAAAAAATATATTTCTATTCCTCTCTTGTGGGGTTCGAACATGGGTCAAAAGGGAAAAGGTGAAACCAAAGATTAAAACAAAGTAAGTAGCTTACACTTTATAAGATTTAAATACCTATTAGTCAGGATTAAACAAGGCACTTGTATCTTTTGAACAAACGATTACCAACAACTTAGCAAAAAAATAAAAATAAAAAAAAAGAATTAAAAAAATTAAGCACTTCCAATAAGCCAACCCGATTATATTCATTCCACATCAAAGCAACAACCACTTCATTCCCAGAAATTTGCATATGATCGACATAAAAAAAAATATAAAAATATCAAAACAAGATTACCACTTTTAATATTATTCATATCATAACCTTATTGATCAAAATTTTAAGCTAACATCAATTTTCATTAGATTCATTAATCCGAAAATTATATATATGAAATTTCGAAATTAATAAAATGTGATTACAATGAAGTGGATCGAGGAAGAAGCAAGAATATATTCTTACACTATTTTTATGAACACCGAACACAAAAACTCCAATTGGAGGTGACCCGTTTCGATTTAGACCAATTAACTTCTGGGATAGCTTCCTCTTTCACCCAAGAATAAAACCCCCCCAATCAATTTCAAAAAGCCCTTTAATTTACCAAACCCTAATTTTTGTGAAAGTGATGATGAGAAACTGAGTTTGGAGCTTTTGTAACTCGACTAGAGATATAGAAGTATATTGGGGAGGAGTTTGGTTATATTCCTTCTCTTGGTCTTGGTTTGAAGCCAAATTCGGCTATCTTCCAAAAGCTTAGGAAATCTTGGACTTGGATCAAGGTAGATAGATGTGAAGATATGATTCTCTTGGGTGAATTTTATCTTGATTCTTCTTGGCTTATTCGATTCATAGCCGGCGCATCAAAGAGAAGATTTGAAGGACAAAAACTTACTTGGTTTTGGGTAAGATAGAGAAAGATATGATGGGATAACATGTTGGGTTTTCCTTATTTGGAAGATTCGACCTATAAGGGAGGAGTAGGTCTAGAGGTTGAAGAAGGGGATTTTTGATATCTTTTTCTTTCCCTGGTTTGTGTTTTTGTCGTGGGTGGGAGAGAGGACAAAGAGAGATATATTTTTGTTATTATTATTATTTAGTGTATTATATGTACCTCGTACTGTATAATTTGTTCCGTACAGGATAACGTTAAATTATGTAGAATATTATTCGGGTATCCGTATTTTATAAATTTTATATTTTCGGAGACGTTTTGACGAGTGGATTAATATGGTATTATTATTACTTTGACATTAGAAAATAAATTTCGTGCCAATTTTATTATGGTGTCGGTATGCGTGTGGTGCCGGGACATTGGAAAACACAAGAGAACTTCTCGTTTAAGAGTTACAATGGTCAGAAAATAAATAACTCGCGTATTCTGATATAAATAATAGCCGGAAAATTGACGGATTGTCACAGTCTGCCAGCCTTAAAAAGAATCTCGTCCTCGAGATTCAGTCCGTCTACACTACAGGCGTACATTTTAATGGTTCAAACTTTCTCATTCTCGAGCCTTGCCTTCAAAAGACTCTTAGTTGGTGAATTTTCACAACTTGTCGACCTGACCGGTCTTTTGTTTAAGTTGTGTAGGTTGAGTAACAACTTGATTCCAACTTGGTTTTCGCAACTCATCAAACAAGAACTGTCACTAGATCAAGCTAGGAAACAAGTTGTCAAAGAGAGATGGCTTCTCATATATGTAAGAGACCTTTTGAAAGTTTGGCTCGAGTTTGAAATCGTCTAAACCAATCAAATCAACTAATAGTGGGGTGCTCAAATAGTGAGAAGGCAACAATTAAACTAAGGCTCATGATGCAAGGTTCTACACTAATCAATGCCATGAACTAGAACTAGAAGGTACTGAAATAAGGTGGGTGATCAAAAGAATGTACCCGTCACGGTGCTTGTGTCTTAGCGAGCTTCCTTAGTGCCCAAGAAGTATGCTCGACCCCAAGCTGGGCTGACATTGCCTCCACGGTTTGGGTTATCTTCATCAAGTGCTAACGTGAGAGTCATGCTACCGTGCTCCGACTTTTGTGCCCTATTCAACTTAGAAGATGTGTTCCGAAGGTGATCCGAACTTCCACACTCGTAGCATGTTAGCCTTCGTCCTTGGTTTCCATTTCTGTCTGAGCAATTCCGACTAATGTGGCCCGTCTTCTGGCACACGTTACACTTAGGGCAGTTTCCTATGTGATGGAGGTTGCATCGAGTGCACTTAGGATGTGGACCTGCATATCCTCTGCGCTCCTGAGTCGTCGCTCCATAGTTCCTGGTCACTCGTTGCCTCTTGTCTTGATGGTCCTGGTCTCGGCTTCCCTGGTGATCCTCATGTCGCTTTCGCCCATTGTCGTTTGTTTTTGCTAGTTCTCCAGACCTGATCACGTCATTAGTTAAGCGGTATGCCATTCCCACAGCAGCTTGCAGGGTAGTTGGGTTGGATGAGGTGACATCTCTCCTGATCTCAGGAATCAAACCCCAAATGTATCGATCAATCAGCTTCTCCACAGTAGAGACCATGTGGGGAACCATCCTGGTCAGCTCGTGAAAGCGAATTGTGTACTTGTCGACTTCTACTCCTATCATCAAATGGTTCCAGAATTCCGCTTCCAGTTTCTGCACTTCATCCTTCCTGCAGTACTCCTCGGTTAGTAGCTTCTTGAATTCTTCCCAAGATAATCCATTTGCAGCTTCTCGCCCACTGGTCTGTAGTTGGTTATTCCACCAGGTCAGTGCCCGACCCTGAAGTAGACCCGCAGAGAACTCAACCTTATCTCCTTCAGCACATTTGGTGATGCTAAGTTTCGACTCCACATTCTCAAACCAGGATAGCAGGCCAATGGCACCCTCGGTGCCATGAAATTCCTTTGGCCTGCATGACATGAAGGTCTTATAGCTGCATCCGTGGCCATTGGTCGAGGTACCAGCTCCCTCATTGGCTCATCCTGCATCAATGTGTACGACAATCTGAGTGAGGAGATCCGCCAATCCAGCAGCACTGTCTCTTGGGGCTTCATTGTTGATGCTTCCTGAACGGGTGTTCCTTGTAGTCATGATTCTACAATAGGCCAAGGCATTTGGTTGAGTGAGACAATGGCGGATGATGTTCGGGACGACGACAGGTAGTGAGTGTAATGTGACGGGAACAAGAACGTGCCTAGCCTATCAGGTCATAATATAAAGCAAGAAGAAAGCATACATAAAATGTATATAAGGTATAGTGGACATATAAACATGTCATGCATACTCACGCGACTAATGCAGTTCCAGGTGATCAGACTCTTTAAGACTCGACCAAACATAATCCGAGGCTACTAATTCCATCATCATATGATTCCTCCTGAATTATGCATAGGTGTACAGGCTATGCATAATTTAGGAGTAACGATGTAATGCTGGTGCTAGTCGACTCGTATTATGTTTCCGTGTTTTAAGAAAACTTTATTTTTGGGTTATAGTTGCGATTTTTATTTTATAAAAACCGGTATTTCACTATAACCTTCGTCTCTGATACCAATCTGTCACACCCAGCCGGAGGCGGAAACGCGAGGTGTAACATAATCAATATACATCGCAAAGAGTTATAGTACAATACCATAATTTAAATTTAAAGAAATATTGTAACATTACAACAAGGTTCTAGCCGACCTTGGCAATTTAGACATATGGTTTGACTTCCAAAGGATAACATTTTAGTACGTGACGACCCAGATAACTTGTGACGACTCCTTTATTTAAAATCTTCATAATATAAGCTAAACAACGATCACCTGAAATGCATGAGAAAAACGAGTCAACTATGAAAATAGTTGGTGAGTACACAAGATTTATGTAAAATAAAATATCGATTTGATAGTCTGTTTGGTAAATGTCCTGTCAACTCACTATGTTACAAATCCCGCCCATACAAGACTTGTAACATATGAATTCACATACACTTCCATATTTTAAGTCTAGTAAACAATGCACAATAACGCCTCGTATATAATAAAGTATGCGGCAAAGCCCCTAAAATAAATAATATGCGTTCCGTAGACAGGGGAACGAGAGGTTGGCCGACCTCTAATAGCGCTACTCATACTATCTACTGCCCCACACAAGGAGGCCGTACGAACGGTACGTATAATTGGAGTGCGAACGGCAAACCAATAGGGGACTAACAATGCGAATGTACGAACAGTACATCATAACAACTATTATATACTATCAATTAAGACTGCTCCGAACATGGGAGACTCGGCAGTGCTCCGAACGGGGAGACTTTAGGTCAAGGACGTACGGTCCATCAGGTTCAAACAAGTCATAAATTTATAAGTTAGTCTAAGGGTTTAAAATATATCAAATAGTTCAAAGAAAACAATTTAATTTTATAATCATGTATTTCACCCCAAATAAGTAAAACAGTAAAAAGGGGGCTGTGAATACTCACAAGCATAAAAAGTTCAATAAGTTCATAAAACATTATTTAATTTAATTCAGATATAATTCATGCATTCCACCCCAAAACAATTAAATCATTTAAAAAGGGGGTCCGTGAATACTCACCTCAGTAGTGCAGTCTAAAGCAGCAGTCAATTAGAAATATTGGATGGCACCGACACGCGACCTAGATTAGTATGGCAAATTTAGTCTTTATTCATGATTATGACTCGATAAGGTTTAATAAAGGTTTTGTTGTTGCTTGTGTGTCAATGATTAATTTTTAATATAATTTTTGTAGATTTTGGCTCTTGGAAGTGCATAAGTACATAATAAGAAAATATCAATGACGAAAGAATCTTTGGTTCGATGGCAACCGAAAGACGACGTACCGAAAATAATTACTTATAATATTAGACGTTAACTAATTATAATCAAAAGTCATTAAAAGTATATATATTTATATATGATCAAAACTAGTTGACGATAAAAATATATTAAAATACTTTTATTAGTTATAAATGTAAGTTTTTGAAAAATTTGTGCATGATTCGTGCCTATGTTTTGTCTTTCTAGGATAACTAAATTTTACAATGTATACGTTTGGAAGATGACCCTCGTTGTATATTATTTATAGAACTCAAGTAATTCTTTATAAGCTGGAATAAGTCAACTAATTTTAGATGTAAACCATTAGTATTAATAGCAAGTTAAACACATAAGATTTGGTTTGGCCTAATTTTATAAGTTTTAAATGTATATATATATATTGTTGGTTATAAGTGAGTCTTATAAGCTCGATATAGATTATGTCGCGAACTCGTGGTCGAGTGAAATAAGGTGAGTCACGTAGCATTGAGCATGTCGAGAGGTCGAATAAGTCGAAATAAGCTGGAATCAAGTAAGCAGTTGTGAACACTAGTTGGGCTTGGTTTTGGGCTGTTGGCCCGACTACTATTCTTGGCAACAACACAAATAAGCACAAGCCCAAACACATTTTTCCCTACATAGTTTTTCTAGTGTGATTAGTTGAAGTAGTTTTTGACGAAATAGTTGAACAAAGAAAGACCAAATTCACCTATCAGATGACCCACTTTACCACACATGACACAAGTTTTCAATCTTCAGTTGAACCAACCGTTAAACCAAAATAAAAAAAAAATATATTTCTATTCCTCTCTTGTGGGGTTCGAACATGGGTCAAAAGGGAAAAGGTGAAACCAAAGATTAAAACAAAGTAAGTAGCTTACACTTTATAAGATTTAAATACCTATTAGTCAGGATTAAACAAGGCACTTGTATCTTTTGAACAAACGATTACCAACAACTTAGCAAAAAAATAAAAATAAAAAAAAAGAATTAAAAAAATTAAGCACTTCCAATAAGCCAACCCGATTATATTCATTCCACATCAAAGCAACAACCACTTCATTCCCAGAAATTTGCATATGATCGACATAAAAAAAAATATAAAAATATCAAAACAAGATTACCACTTTTAATATTATTCATATCATAACCTTATTGATCAAAATTTTAAGCTAACATCAATTTTCATTAGATTCATTAATCCGAAAATTATATATATGAAATTTCGAAATTAATAAAATGTGATTACAATGAAGTGGATCGAGGAAGAAGCAAGAATATATTCTTACACTATTTTTATGAACACCGAACACAAAAACTCCAATTGGAGGTGACCCGTTTCGATTTAGACCAATTAACTTCTGGGATAGCTTCCTCTTTCACCCAAGAATAAAACCCCCCCAATCAATTTCAAAAAGCCCTTTAATTTACCAAACCCTAATTTTTGTGAAAGTGATGATGAGAAACTGAGTTTGGAGCTTTTGTAACTCGACTAGAGATATAGAAGTATATTGGGGAGGAGTTTGGTTATATTCCTTCTCTTGGTCTTGGTTTGAAGCCAAATTCGGCTATCTTCCAAAAGCTTAGGAAATCTTGGACTTGGATCAAGGTAGATAGATGTGAAGATATGATTCTCTTGGGTGAATTTTATCTTGATTCTTCTTGGCTTATTCGATTCATAGCCGGCGCATCAAAGAGAAGATTTGAAGGACAAAAACTTACTTGGTTTTGGGTAAGATAGAGAAAGATATGATGGGATAACATGTTGGGTTTTCCTTATTTGGAAGATTCGACCTATAAGGGAGGAGTAGGTCTAGAGGTTGAAGAAGGGGATTTTTGATATCTTTTTCTTTCCCTGGTTTGTGTTTTTGTCGTGGGTGGGAGAGAGGACAAAGAGAGATATATTTTTGTTATTATTATTATTTAGTGTATTATATGTACCTCGTACTGTATAATTTGTTCCGTACAGGATAACGTTAAATTATGTAGAATATTATTCGGGTATCCGTATTTTATAAATTTTATATTTTCGGAGACGTTTTGACGAGTGGATTAATATGGTATTATTATTACTTTGACATTAGAAAATAAATTTCGTGCCAATTTTATTATGGTGTCGGTATGCGTGTGGTGCCGGGACATTGGAAAACACAAGAGAACTTCTCGTTTAAGAGTTACAATGGTCAGAAAATAAATAACTCGCGTATTCTGATATAAATAATAGCCGGAAAATTGACGGATTGTCACACAACTAACTGCTGAAAAAACCCTTTCAGGCTCATGATCATAGAAGCAGCTGTAACTAGAAAGAATGAAAGGAAATGTTGAGCAATACTTCGTGAATAGTAAGGTGGCAAGATGAGTGGGTTGTGCGGATTGATTTAGAGGTCAAAACAGGTTCATGTAGAAATGGACACCTTTAGTACAGGTCAAAACAAGTAGGGTTGGATCAGTTGAAAAACCCCTTGTCTCTCAACCGAGAGGTCGGGGGTTCGATCCTCACTCCCTACAAAAGGCCGGAGGTCCTTTCTACCTTTGGTAGAACTGGAAGCAGCCTCTCTACCTTAGGTAGGGGTAAGGCTGTCTACATCTTAACCTCCCCTATACACCGGAAACGGTATTGGGTACCCATAACCCGTGGAAGACGGCATTGGGCGTTACTTTAGTACAGGTCAAAACACGCTGCATCAGGAAGGGTTAGGACTGAATCACAAACAATACTTTGTCCATCTTTTATATCTATAAATTTTGATTAGGTAAAAAATATTTATCTAAATCTTTGATTAAGATTGTTATGGAGTATGTTTACTTTAGAATGACTTTAAAAGACTTTCAACCCGTTTTAACAGCTCCCCTTTTAGCGAAAGAAACAACTATTTAACGCGTTTGAGATACAATACATCTCTAACATTGGTTTTTTTACTAAATTTATATCGAGTCAATAGACTTTTTATATTTTAGACACATGATATAAAACATAAGCTTTTTATAAAATTTAGCTTGTAGTCCAGATCTTTTTTACTAATAGACATATTTTAGACCTGAATTTAGTGTTTCCAAATAAAAATTTGATGTTTTTTAAGAACTCTTACAATTATAACTGGATATCACATTGGTAGGAGTGAGTTTGAGCCTAAAGAAATATTGCTTTAGGTTACTAATACAAGTTTTACTTTTTGAATATTATGTATAATTAGAAGGAGTTAATTTATAAAGGGTTAATGACATTTAATAGTAACGTACTTTTCCATTTGTACCATTATCGGATACGAACCCAAAATAATACAACAATACCCATCCAACTTTGTTTGTTTTGTGTTGATATCAACAAATTCACGTTTTTTACCTACAAAATTCAGGGCACGCGACAGATGTAAATGCCACGTCATTTTTTGTACCTTTTATTTCCACGTCAGCCTCCTAGTACATATTATAAGTGTTCTTACCCAAATTGAAATACCTACAACCCTAACACTTTAAACCTCAAATTGAAACACATACAATCCAACCCCAATTGCACTAAATTAAAACATGTCTTCTTCTTCTTCTTCATCAAATAAGTACTGTGGTCAATTTCCCACCTTATGTAACTACAAAAATTCATTGCCTTTGGTTCTTCAAAAATCCACAACTTTGAGCCACCCTGCAAGACGATTTCTTTGTTGCCCTAATCCAAGTGTAAGTGGTTTGTTGTTAATGTTTGATTTTGGTTTGTCTTTAATTTTGACTTTTGTCCTTGCTTTAATTTTGACTCTTTGATAATTTCAGTGGTCTGGAAATCAATGTAACACTTACTATTTTGTTGATGTTGAATTGCTAAGTGATTACTACAAATATGAGATGTATAATTTGATGCAACAAGCTGGAAGACAAAAGCAAGAAAAGCAGACTAGTGAGAACACTCAGATGCAGAAATTGGAAATGAGATGCACTTGTTGAAGACAAGATGTCCTTTTCAAGAAACACCCATCGACACCAATCACCTTTCTGCAACCCTCATTCTATCCTCCTTTCAAAGTTGCATTAACATGAATATACATGACTATACAGATTCACAATTTTTGAAATAAGTTAACAGACTTGCAAAATGTTAGAAACTATCCTTTGAAGCAGACATAAAACCTTTTGAAGTAGGTTTTACCACCTGAGCCTTCATCAACATCAAGCTTAACAGTTGATCCAGGGTTAGTTTTCAATAATCTGGCTTTGTAGTCCCATATTTTACCATAGTGTTCTACTAACCCACCTCCATACTCGTATAAAACTCTTTGTTTTGCCCTTCTAACTTGTCCTAAGCTGACATTGACCAAGAATTTATCCCTAATCTGGCTTTGTAAATCTCTATAAGTTATCATAGGATAACTAACAATCGCTCTAACATAATGACTTGCAATCCATTTGTATGTGACCAATGACCCAAAATCAAAGACCCTAGAACAATTGTGATATGGAATTAGAGTCTTTATCTGAAAGGATGCCTTATTCTGCATCCATGAACCCCATAACTAAAAGGTGCAGACATTACATGATTTTTTCTTAGAAGGTGACATTGACATCTGAATTTCACTCCCAGTCCACTTCTTTTTACCCTCTGAAACTTTATCTTTACCCTTACCCTTTGGTGCAGTCTCTTAACCATAACCCTTTGGTGCAATCTCTTTACCCATACCCTTTGGTGCAGTCTCTTTACCCATACCCTTTGGTGCAGTCTGTTTAACATTCTACCTACCTTACTAGCACACCCTCCTTCTTCAACATTCCTACCACACAAAACAAGTAATGATTTATAATCATTTCTTTTGTACCAAAGTTGATAGCCATTAGCTACACCATAATTGGCCAATATAATCTTCATCTCTTAATGATCTTTAAATCTCATTCCTAAAATGGGAACCATTTCATTCCATGGCTGGTTTGGATTAAAGTCAGGATAGACTACTTCAGGTTTTACTTTGTAAATAAGATCCACATTTTGATCCTCAATTTCATCTTCTACAAGTACTTTTGTATCCCTTTTTTTTCATTTGTACCAAATGTGTTCCTAGTGGTTTTGTTAGGATCTGTTTTGCATAACCTATTTAAAAAGGGATCACTTGTGCATCTATGGGTATGATAACTTCTTCTACATATTGTGGTTCAACAAAGGCGAATATATCATCTAATTCACACTCATCCTCATCAGAATCCTCTAAATCAACATCATCTTTTGCAAACCAGTCATGGATATCATAGCCATGATGTTCAACATATACATCAATTTCCCACCATTGCCAAAGCTACTGCTATAAAATCACCAAACTGTTGTTCATTTTTTAACTCCCTAATCCCATCACTTAAGTCACTTCCAGAGAGACAATAAAAAAGGCCAACATGAGGGTATTCAATAGAACAACCGATAAAATCAAATAACCTACCATATGTCATGTATTCAAAATCCAAATCTTTCATTATATCTTTGTTGCCCTCAGTATACTCTAACGGAGGCCCAATAAATAGTCCATCATGATAAAACGTAACTGTTAGGGCAACCATTCTGCAATAAAAAAAATAAAAAAAAAATCAAAATTTAGGGTTACGGGTTATAACAACAAATAACACAAAATTTAATTGATTAAAGGCATTAATAACTTAAGTAAAAGACTTACCTTTAAAAAGTCCAATGAAATTTAACGAACTTGGGGAGATCAATTTTAGCTCTAGAAAATTAGGGTTCATGTGTGGGTTTGATATGTGTGTGTGTTTTGTGTTAATATATGTGTGTGTTTTGTGACTTTCACGTCAACATCTAAAACAAATGGGAATATCTAACATTTTAAAGTTAAAAACAAAAAAAATCCATGTATTGTTTTTTACCGGTGTAGCCGGTTGCCTGTGAAGCCACGTAAGCAAACGTAGGACAATGAAAATAATTTATAACGTTGGATGGGTATTGTTGCATTATTATTGATTCGAATATGATAATGAAATAAATTAGAAAGTATGTTGCTATTACATGCCATTAACCCATATATAAACAGTCAAAGTAGGGACTTTGATATGAAGTTGGAGATCATGTACAAATGAATCTACGAGGATTTTTCAAGTGATGTATGAACATACACAAAGAAGTATTATATGCTCTTTGGGTTAAAATCATCAAAAACAAAAACATTTGACATTTTAGTAAAAGTATTGACTTTCATCAAATTTATTGATTTCGTTTCTTCATTGTAATGAACATATAGTGTTTACTCGTATTGTCAAATAATAAAAAAATAATAATAAAAAATAAAAAGTGTTGAAGGGCTTCTTATGACAAAGCATTATATTTGTAATAATCAACCTTGGTATTTACCTGGGTCAAAACCGGGTCAAGAAGATGACCTATGGAAAAATGTGAAGTTTTGTTTTTTTTACATTTTGACCGCATTAGATTTAAAACAATTAAGTGTATTTCAAAGTTAGTTTTGCCGACTACACTTGAAGCCACCCAACAACATTTTAAATACCTATTTAACCACTCTGCACAAATGTTTTAAAAACCTGGTTTTTAATCGACACAGTCGAGTCATCGGGCACTGGTTCGACCGCCAAGTCAACCCGATTTTTTTTTTTTTTTTTTTTTTTTTTCGACCGGGTCAACCCAGTTTTTTTAAAAAATTGAAAAAAATCAAACCCGGCCGGGTTTCAAGACCCGGGTTACTCAAAACCCGGCGGGTCTAACCGGTTAACCCGGTTTTAGAAACCCGGGTTTTTTGACCTTTTTTTGGCCGGGCACCAGTCCGACCGTTTGAACCGGTCGGGCGACCCCGGTTTGAAAACATTGCTCTGCACTCTCAAATATATGTGTTAGTTTTATGGCCAAATTTGTGACAAATCATAAATATACCTCATTCAAATCAAGTTAGCACTACTTTGATTAATTTGCTTGAAATGTAGATCAAATACTCGTATAAGACATGACTAGAAGAGACTTAGGGGGTGTTTGCCTTGCGTTTCACTTTTGGCCAAAAAACCACGTTTTCAAAAAGTGATTCCTTCCCTGCTGCCACAAAATGCAGTTTTGGAGGATGTAAACGACGTTTTCAAATGCACACCCAAACACTTCAAATAGATTATTTCTAGTTCGCAAACGCAATATTTGGCCCCGGTTTGAAAACATTGCTCTGCACTCTCAAATATATGTGTTAGTTTTATGGCCAAATATGTGACAAATCATAAATATACCTCATTCAAATCAAGTTAGCACTACTTTGATTAATTTGCTTGAAATGTAGATCAAATACTCGTATAAGACATGACTAGAAGAGACTTAGGGGGTGTTTGCCTTGCGTTTCACTTTTGGCCACAAAACCACGTTTTCAAAAAGTGACTCCTTCCCTGCTGCCACAAAACGCAGTTTTGGAGGATGTAAACGACGTTTTCAAATGCACACCCAAACACTTCAAATAGATTATTTCCAGTTCGCAAACGCAATAAGCAGATAATCTGCTCCACAACGCAATGCCAAACACCCCCTTAAATATGTTTACGGACGTTATGTGAACATATTATGCTGAAATAAAATATGATGATGATTAGTGTTTGCAATGGAAATATATGTGTATGTCGAAGTAAAATATGATGCTGATTAAGCGAAGACCCTTGGAATAATTGACCAGGAGTTGACTAACTTATCTCTTTATCATGACAACCGAAGTACATTTCAAATGGAAAGATCTCTTATTATTTTACACACGGTGCGTTTAAAAGGAAATTATCTTTTGTGTGTCAACTACATTACTTCTTTTATCATTTTGCACCATTTGTAAGAATACCACTGAAACTATTATGTATACCATTTCTTTTATATAGTAGCCTTTATGTAAAAACCCTTAAGAAATTAAAGTAAAAAAGAGGAAAGAGTTGAAGGGCATGAAAGAGGAAAGAGTTGAAGGGCTTGTCATGCCATTACACTTAATTTGTGAACATTGATTTTTATTCTCGAAAACCATAAGGAGACAAAAGATCGATCAAGAAAGATTTTGTCAAACGACATGGTGTTATGGATCTTCAAATTAACCAAAAGGAGCATGAAGACCCAATTGAAGTTAAATCATTGTTGTACCTTTGGTTAATTGTTATACATTAGGTAAAATCATTGTTGTACGTATCTATACAAGGTTACACTTGATGTGATTTTGTGAAAAATAATAAACTTGGAGTTTGATATTATGGAGTCGGATTTTAGTTGGGTCGAAACTGGGTCAAAATAATGATTCATGAGCAACTTGAAGAAGGATTTTCACGATTTGACCATAAGACATCGTTCATAAATTACTCAAGAAATATCTTACTAGTCGAGTTAGGGGTGTTAGTTATGGCGGGTTCAGGCTCGTTCAGGTCGGGTCTAGTCGGCTCAAGGATAAAAAATTGACTCGAACCGGACCCTATTAGAAGTTCGGATTGTCGGGTTTGGATCTATTTAGGTCGGGCTCATTAGGGTTCGGGTCATCTCGGGTTTTTGACTAATAATGTAAGGCTATAAGAATAAGTTACAAGAAGTATATTGAAAAATTAAAAAACCTTACTCGGATTAATCGGGTTGACCCCAACCCGAATCAACCAAAAATATTTAGCCTGACACTCAACCCTCTTTGCTATTCGCGCGGGTTAATTGGGTCAACCGAATAAATTGAGTTTGGCTCGGGTCGGCTTTTTTAACACTAAATGATCTCATAGGATATCGTATTCATTATCATTATCTAAGTCCATGATTTAAATAATAATATCATTTTATAACTCGATTAACCCAATTGGCAAAATGATCTCAATGTTCTCTAATTCTTTGCTTGTTTTCGTTGTTCATTTGACATCATATATTTGCGTAATAGTTTCCTGGTACTAGAATTGTTAATTCTAGAGGATATTTGAATGTTTCATTTAAAAGCATATGTACCGACCAAATATGTTTAAATGGTAAATGCCATGTCGAAAAACTATAAAAGCTTATAGATACTAGAAATAGAGGTCTCAAGAATATTCAAACATGAGCAACTCGACTAACCTTAACTCTTATTAAGATTGATTTGAGAGAAAGTTTTATCTTCATTTTTGTTTCTTGTTAACACGAATAACCGAAACTCTTAGTAAGCTCGAATTTATGTAAACTGTTTATTCTTCCAAACCCGAATAATAATCCAGACTATATGCATGCTTCTAAAATCGTGATCATAAATGTAAACTTTGAGACTATATATATACATGCTCCGGATCATAAAATATAAGATTAAGTAAAGAGCTAAAGTTAGAAACTATAAAAAAAATTCTTTTAAAAAAGTACAATACAAATTGACAAGGAACCCACCAAGAAACCACATGACAATTGCAATAACTTTTCCTTTCATATCCTCAAAAGAAGATATTACTTTATTGTCACATCATGTTCCCCATCCCAAACCATGTAAAAATATCACTAGTACGACTCAGTGACTCACACATATGCACTTATTTTCATCATAAACACGTTTTTCACCATCGATCTGACTTTGTTCATCTCTTTAACTTTCAAAATCTTGAACCCTGCTTTCATTAATGGCGTCCACTTCATCTTCATCTATTCAAAAGAGCTTCAAGTATGATGTTTTTTTGAGCTTTAGAGGTGGTGACACCCGTAACAATTTTGTTGGCCATCTTTATGAAGCTCTTCAGCGCAATTGCATTGAAACGTATAAGGATGATGAGAAAATGGAGCAAGGAAAACCGATCAAGGACCAGCTCTTCAAATCGATTGAGGACTCAAGGTTTTACATCATTGTTTTCTCCAAGACTTATGCATTTTCATCTTGGTGCCTAGATGAGCTTGTCAAGATTATGGAATGTAACAAGACGACCGAGCAGAATGTTTATCCTGTCTTTTTTGATGTGGAGCCCACTGAAGTCCGCTATCAAAGTGGGGCAGTTAAAGAAGCCTTTGCCGAACATGAAAAGAAGGAGGCTGCTGGAAAATGGAGAGAGGCTATGAAAGAAGCATCTAATCTGGCTGGGTGGGAGTTGAAGGCCACAGCTAACGGGTAATTAGATTTCATTCAATTTTTATCATGATAACTACATTTATATAAATGTTAATTCTTTTATGTTATAAATCCTCACTGTTTATGTTCGCTTTGAGCAAGCTAATAATATAATCTTTAATTAATGATACAGGGATGAATCTAAACTGATCCAAATACTTGTTGATGTTATTTTCAAAAAGAAACATTCCACTCTTTCGAACACTGATGGAAACTTAGTGGGTATGGAGACCCGAATCAGAGAAGTTCTTTCATCTTTAGATATTGGCACCCAAGATGTTCGCATGATCGGAATCAAGGGGATGGGAGGTGGGGGGAAGACAACTCTAGCCAGAGCTGTCTATGATCATATTTCTAATCATTTCGAAGGAAAAAGCTTTGTTGATAATGTAAGGGAAGTTTCAAAGCCTTCTTTGTCCGGTTTAAAGAAGCTTCAAAAACGGATACTAAAAGATGTGTTAAATAAACAAGACATCACTTTTAGTAGTGTTCATGATGGGAAAAGCATGTTGAAAGACATGATGAGTCGTAGAAAGACACTTGTTGTTTTAGACGATGTTGATCGTAAAGAACAACTTGAGGCGTTAGCAGGCGAGCTTGACTGGTTTAAATCAGGAAGCAGAATTATCATTACCACAAGAGATGAGCAACTGCTGTTAGCCCACGGAGTGAATGAATTCATTCATGACGTCAATCTATTATCTCCCACGGAAGCGATTTGCCTCTTGAGTAGGTATGCATTTAAAAGAGAGATTCCAACTCGAGAGTACGAAGAGTTATCAGGACAAGTTGTACAATACGCTCATGGTCTTCCCTTAACGATCAAAGTTTTGGGTTCGTTTCTTTGTGGTCAAAGTGAACCTTACTGGATAGATACCATAGAAAAACTAAAAAAAATTCCATTAAAGGCAACTATGGAAAGATTGGAAACAAGTTTAGATGGTCTAGAAAAGGAATGCAAAGAAATATTCTTAGATGTTGCATGCATACTAAAAGGTTGGGGCAAAGAAGATGCAATTAGAGTGCTTGAAAGCCGTGGATTTCATGCTGAAGTTGGTTTAAGAGATCTTGAGCAGAAATCTCTTATAACTATTTCAAAGAATTGGCGAGGAGCGTTGTCCTTGGGGATGCATGACCATTTAGAAGAAATGGGTAGGAATATTGTTCGTCGGTCACACCCCGATGAACCTCAAAGACATAGCCGATTGTGGGTTAACGAGGAAATTGAAGATATATTGACTAATGACGTGGTAATATTTAAGTTAGTATGATTTAATTAAACTACATTTTTGGTCTGTGTATATTTTAGTTTTTGGTCCAATAATTTCAAAAGCTTCTGAGTTTGGTCTAAAATGAAAGACTCATTCGGGTTTAGTCCACAATTTCTAACTCTGTTAGTTTAACTTATGTTTGACCATTTAATAAGTTACCGTCACCTTTCTTATAAAAAACACATAACAATTCCTCTCTGTGTGTCTCTCTAAAAAGTTTTCCCCAAATTATCATTCAATTCATTTTATATCATCTTCATTCACTCTCAATTTGATCAGTGGTTTTGGGCGTTTTGAAATTTAGGGTTCCGACAAAAATTAAGGGGTTTTATTTTTTCCATTTCAGGGTACCCAAGCAACTAAATGTCTACGCTTCTGGTCACAGGATTTGAGTGCTGAAATTGCAGTAAAAGGTCTAGCAAAAATGAAGGATCTTAGATTTGTTTATATGAATCTCTTTAAGGATTATTATTATGAGAGCAATATTGTTGAATTTGATAAAGTTAGCGAATACCTTCCAAGTTCCTTACGATTTATGAAATGGGATGGATTTCCTTTTTCGAGCTTACCGAATACATTTCAAGGAAAATATCTTGTTGGACTTGAAATAGGGGACAACAATATTGTTCAACTTTGGGAAGATGGAGAAGAAAAGGTAGAATGAATAATGGTTAATTTGTTGTTTTTCATGATTCATTATGATCCTATATATCTATTGGTTTGTCATTGCACCCATATTAATTCTTTTTTCTACTTATGTTAGGTTCTTCATAAGCTCAGGTTCCTCAAAATCACACATTCAAAGTTGAGGACCTTTGACCTCAGGTTGGCTCCAAATCTTGAGCAGTTGACTATTGACTACTGTTGGTATTTCGAAGAGCTTCGTATGCCAGCTCATCATCTAAAGCTCAAAAATCTCTACCTCTATGATTCAAAGTTGACAACCCTTCACCTCGGGAGTACTCCGAATCTAAAGCTCGAAAAGCTCAACCTCAGTCATTCAAAGTTGAGGACCCTTGACCTTGGGCTGACTCCAAATCTCAAAAGCTTAAATCTTGAAAATTGTTATGATTTGGTGGAAATTAATGCTCCCATTGGATGTCTGAAAAACCTTAAATTCTTAGACTTAAGTGGTTGTGGGAGGTTTAAGTCCTTTGTGTTTGACAAACGGCATCAACCAGCTGAGGCTGGTTCTTTATCTGAGTTACATCTGATTGCAGAACCCACATATGTTTGCCCATTGCACTCCGACAATGATTCTCCAAAGTTTCAGTTTTCATGTCATAAAGAAGATAAAGCTTCATCGTTTGGAAATCTTGAAAGGCTAATTTCTCTAGGTCTGTGTCCTTGTACCAACCTTGAGAGTTTTTCAAGAAGCATATGTAGTTTACAAGGTTTAAGAAAGCTTACACTTGAAGGCAGTATTACAGAAGCACCCTGGGACCTTAACCAGTTAGAATGTCTAGAGGAGCTGACTTTTTCATCTACAGAGATTAGAGATCTTCCAGATAGCATTTGTAAGTTAAAACATCTCAAATCTTTCAAAATCAAATCTTGTTGGCTTCTTGAGAAGTTACCTGAGGATATTGGCAGATTAGAATCTTTAGAGAAGCTAATCTTATCAGACTGTAACCTTTTACAAGATATTCCAAACAACATTTGTAAGATGAAATGTATAAACGAGTTACATCTCCGCGGTTGCATTCAAGTTGTTGAATTGCCTGAGGATATTGGATGCCTAGAAGGTTTAAAAGAGTTAAATATTGGAGGTACAGGTATAATACGTCTTCCACAGAGCATTTTCCAGTTGAGAGGTCTGCGTATTGTTGGGTCGATGCGGCTTCTGGATACATATGGGTTATTACTCAAGAGACAAAGAACCTGTGATGATGATACTGCTGCTGCTGATGATGATGCACGTGCCGACAATGATGATCATGATGATGCTCGTGCTGATGATGATGATGATGATGCTCGTGCTGCTGCTGATGATGATGATGCTCGTGCCGATGATGATGCTCATGCCGATGATGATGATGTTGATGATGATGCCCGTGCCGATGATGATGATGATGATGATGATGATGATCGTGCCGATGATGATGATGATGATGAAATAGTCTGCTACATATAACCATTAATTACACATGCCAAAGGAGCGAATACATTAAGAACTATTTTAACAGGTACCTTCTTTTTCTTTTTCTTTTTTTTTTAATCTTAAATTGATTATGGAAATATTCATCGTTTCCGCAATATATGTGTTTTACTATGATTCTAACAATCCATTTTCTGCTATTAGGAGGTCCGATCAGTAGGAAGCATTCGTCAATCAGTGCATAACAGTTAGTCAAGTGAACTCTGATCGGGTAAGTCATTAAGCAGTTTCTCAACTTGAATGGATTTAGTAGGGTATGGTTTATCATACAGATTTTACGTTTTTCTAATATTTGGTTTCAACTTGATCTTTCAAGGTACGCTGAGCAGGAAGCAATTGTTACTCAGTTCAGAAGGTGATTTAAAGCTCATATCTCTCCGCATCTATTCTCATTGATAGTTTTCTCCGATACACTCCCAAAGTACGATTGTTTGTAAAGAAGTGTTTCAAAGTATGATTGTCATTTTACCTTTCGGTATTAGTACTTTTTTAAATGTATACATTGTTAGATCAAGCTATAATCCCAACTTGGATGCTGTACTAGAACTTATTACTAAAACGTTTAAACACAGTTGACTTCTTAGAAAGTCAAACTGATGAAAATGGTGGGAAATGATCATGTTAAAAATAAACTTAAGAAAGTGTTATAAGGGATGTATAAGATAATAAACTAGTTCTATATATACATAAATAAGCTCTAAATTTGGATGAGATCATTAATCATGCAAATATTTGACTTTTGAGTCAAACTTCTGGTTTCATCAAATTTTCATTGAGGTTTTCATGTATGAGTTTGGATATGATATTGTCATGTTAAAAATGAATTCAGTTAAGGTTTCATTAGTGATTTAGTTATCATACACACGTTTTTTGGGCAAAACTGAAGATAAAAAATCATTTTATAAGCTAAAATTGGTACTTAAATCTCGTTTAATTACTGTATCCCAATCAATTTATTGGTCAATTGATTTGAGTGAGCGGGTCAGAATCATGACATGGGTAAAAAGTGGATACTTTGTTTTAGGTTTTGGTTTTTCACACTTTAGCCGCTGGAACTTGCTTAATAGAAAGTTCAGAAATATATTACACATCAACACATGTAATGATGTAACCTTGGACCTTATATATGACGCTCCAGATGCAACCTTGGCCCTTCTTGCGAGTTATGAACCCAGAGGATACGGATCTTGACCCTTTCGTAAACCTTTGGTTGATATTTGAACCTCATTGATACGCTTTAATAAAAATGAAATTCATTTCAATAATAACCCACCAAAATCTTTAAAAAAGCTTACAATCATCAAAATAACTAAACCCTGATAAAAGTATTACTTTGAATTCACATAAGTAATAATTAGAAGCACCTTCATTTTCAAGCGGTTAAGGCGGGTGTAGTGCGGAGGATAGAGGGTGTTCGGGTTCTGGTTTGGGTAAGGCGGATTTGAGATTGGGTTCGGATTTGGGTTTTGGTGGTTTCGGTTGTTGTGGGTGATGATGATGATCTTGATGCTGAACATTTTTCAGGAATGAGACGTTATCATCAGAGAATGATTTGAAAAAATCCATGTTTGGACAGAGTTTGAAGCTGGAAACACGAGATGAACATCAACTTATCGTATAAGACGACACTGCTGTGGATTGTTCAAATCAGTTTGGTCTAAAAGGCATCGATATAGGTGTCGGCCTTTACTTAACTCATTTTTAAAGATAGCTTTTGCTCCGTATCTTATGTGCCATTTGTTTAGCCATTTCCTTGTTTTCTTGGCACTCTGTTATGATTTGTCAGGTTTTGTTTTCGTGTTATACGTTTTTCCGTATCAAAACCTCATCAGGTTTCAATAAAATTATTTTATTGGTTTTAAAGAAAGGGAAAAATACTTTTTTCCATTTGGTCACTACGCGAAAAAGGTCTAATGATATGTGAAACTTGCCTTCATGTTACACGGCAATTGCGGTTGTATCGCGTTTTTGTTACTGATAGGCTATATTGAAGAAAATTTGTTCAAAACTTTGACATCGTTTTTTCAACATCTTTGATCCTTAAGTGTTATATTTTTATTAACACCAAAGAATAATGTAAATTAATTTACAGTTCAAAGTTAACAATCTTGACTTTTTGAGAAAGTCAAACTCTGTTCTTAGTGAAAATGGTGGGAGTTTGATTTAATGTTTGAGATGATCATGTTTTTAAAATGATATGAGAAAATAGACAAAACTTTAATTTACAGTAATATGCTCTAAGCTGGATTGAAATCATCAAAATGAAACCCATTTGACTTTTTCAGTCTACAGTTTTGACTTTCTATCATATTGACCGGTTACTAAACAAGTTTTATTAATGAACATTATTGAGTCAAACTATTTGCTTTCATCAAATTTCACTGAGATTTTTATGGCAAGTATACCGACAAACATATTTACTTGAGATTTCTAAATGCCACTGTGTAGTCCTATTGTGTATTCGTCATGGTTGAGATGTAAAATGTGGAATGCAGAATTTGAAAACAGTTTGACATGGTAAAACTGAGCTAACACAAACCGTTTAAACCATGTCAGTATCGACCACGTAGTTGATATGCCGTGATTTGGTTATGTTACCAAAGTCTATAAAGTTTGTATTTTTTATTTCAAAATTGCGGAAGATGACACCATACAGGACATATCACCAAGCTTTGTTGCGGAAATTCAGCTTCTTTCCCTGTGTAACCTTTGTCGTCATTTTGGGACACTTCAGTCTGTACTTCATTTTTGTTTTTTCTCGAAGCTTATTTCGTCATTTCAAGTGAATTTGTAACTCCTTGAAACCAGTTTAAAGTTCATGAAGTTCAGCTAGCTAACTGAGTTTACTTTAAAAAAAAGAGAAATTTGCATAAAAATGCATCATACTTGCCATTTTTTGTCATTGTATGTAGCGAACTATTTTTTTTTATCATTGTGACACCAACCTTTTTAGATCGTGCTATTGTATGTATTTTGTGACCATTTTACCCTTAATTTTTTCAAATTTTGAAGGGTAAAATGGTCATTTTACATGAAAAAATAGTCACAAAATACATACAATAGCACGATCTAAAAAGGTTGGTGTCACAATGATAAAAAAAATAGTTCGCTACATACAATGACAAAAAGTGACAAGTATGATGCATTTTTATGCAATTAACCCTAAAAAAAAGTCAAACTGTTCTCTTAATAAAAAAGGTTTTATTTGAATATGATGTTATAGGAATAATAACATGAAAAAGAACTCCTTGGGACAAGGTCCTTGGTTTTTTAACATGCGGTGAAGGTTCAAACCTCGCTAGGTGTGTACATTTGGGTTCAGGAAAGGGTTGGAAACGGTCTTGGGATTAACCCGGTGAGGCCGCGTACATCTTAGTCAAAAGGCTCGCCTTTCACGGGGTAACATGTACGGGGATAAACGTCATTCATTTACCCATTTACACTCATACCTCCATATAGGTTTAAACTTTGAAGCCTAAACACATGTATCGAATTTTGTTGGGCAATACTCAAGGTGGACAATTGCCACATGGAATTCGAAAACCCCCGAAAATAATGATTTCAGTGTATTGTGGGTCAGAAAGATGACCCGGGAGAAAATGAAGTTATTTTGTTTAAGTTCTGGTTTTCACCCTTTGGCCACAAGGTTTTAAACTACAAGATTATTTATTTTCATTTTGACCACTAGTACTAAAAATCGTTTGAAGTTAGTGCACTGAAGTCGATTATTCAATGAATTGAGCCATAAATTAATCAGAAGATTAGTTGATCGTGAATTACTTAGAAAAAGTACCCAAATGGTTGATGATTGAACTATTTATTAAATTAAAGCTTGTTTTATGGAGAGTAGGTGGTGTATTTGATGGTTAAACTTGTAAGGTTACATTGCATGTTTATTTAAATGTTACATTGTGTGTATACGGAGTCGGATCCTATTTGGGTTAACCGGGTATTTTTCTACATAAGTATTTTTGCTTCTTTTTCTACATACGAGTATAAAAGACAAATTTATAATTTCTTTTGCCAAAGAAAATATTTTGATTGTTTTACTTAACATCTTATAAAATAATAGTAATTCAATTATTACCTAATAATTAAAGTTTCAAAAATCTCTTATATCAAAAACTTTGAAATGAGGTTTTCTTTTATACAACAATAATAAAAGATGTTAATGCACCTAACAAATAAGTCAAGAATATGCCGACAAGCAAGTGCGTGGAAAGCTTATAAAAGTAATTAAATATCATAAGAGAAAGATACTTTTAAACCACTACAATGATACTTATATGATTATAATAAATAAACAAGTCTAAGACAAAGAAATATAATATAAGACATGTAATTTATAAAGTACAAATTTACAACTTTCATTGACACGAAAATTAACAATTGTAGAGTCTTTTTCTTTACTTTAATTATTTGTGTCACTATCTCATACCAAATAATTTCCACCCTAAATGATCACGTTCACATTGCTAGTGCGATAACCATCAATCCTATATATCAAAATGCCAAATAACTAAGGTCTTAAGTTATTAATTCCTTAAATATCTCATTCTTACAAAGGTGATATATGTTATTTTTACATAGAAATTGATCATTGCAAAATAAATTAATGGATGATCTTTCCGAATTATGATCCTTATCGAAATAGTATCAGTATGCGATATTTCAAATTTGTTTGGGTTACATGTTATTTTTTGTGAAAATTCAGGAATAAAGTGACTTTTCAGAATCATCAAAACGTTAATGACGATCTGTTGTTCGATAATCAGACGGCATATTTTTTCTGGTTTAAACATCGAGATAGAAGTTTCAACATCAATTGGGTTGAATGGTGCATAAGTCATGTTCGCTGTAAATGCTGAGAGTGCTAATGCTTCGCGTTTCGGGTTTTTAAGGGTGAGGTTGAGACTGGTTCACGGGTTTTTATTGATATATAAGTGAAGACGTTCGAGTCGATTAGTAGAAGGTCGAAAAAGTGGAAGCTGTAATGGGTAAATCGGATTGAGAGACAATATAGCAGTGGCTTGGTGGCAAATGCAACTGATTTTGTCGCGAAGTTTGGTTTTAGTTGTGGTTCTTGGCTTAATATTGTATTTTTCCTTCTCGTTTCATTTTCTAGTAGTATAGCTGGTATCAATACACACGCTATATTCCATTCTTAACTACTTAGTGAAACTTTTATGCATATATGACATTTATATATGTCGATGGAAATATTGCATGTCTGGTAATTGATTATGTATTATTAAAATATTCAAGAAAGGAATACTTTATAACCACTACAAATGGTGAATGATTATTAAAACATTCTTATGGTCTTTTTTCTTTATATTTGTTTGGACAAAAAGTAGTTTATGACCCCATCTAATTCCAAAGTTTTTCCACACAAAAAGATCACGTTCACATGGACCATTGATCCTTAGTAACGACATCCTTAATATATAATGTAATGGGTAATTTTCGTTGTAATGTAATCAGCTTAGCCTCCAATAATGAACGAATTGAACAATCTGTTAGAATGTTAATACAAAAATGATTCTTTGACTCTTTTGTGTCCCCGTCCCGTTACAAAGTTTTGATAACACGTACTACCTTAATTCTTGGTATAACCTCTTTAGGCTTATTCATTTCGTCCCCTCAAAAAAAAAAGTGAATTGTTAGTATACCTTTATTATTGTAGTGACAAGTTATGTATGCAATACATTTAGGAATTTGCTACAACCACACAGAATCATTCAAAAAAAAATCCACACGTTGAGGTGGAAGCGGATGATTGTTTTTTTTTGTGAAAGTGGATCCCACGAAAAACCAATCATCTACTTCCACCTCAGCGTGTGGGTTTTTTTTGCATGGTTTTGTGTGGATGTATCACTCCTCATACATTTAAGCCCCTCCTAAAATTGTGAAAACAAGTTTTGTCCTACCAATATAGCACTCTGAGCTTATTCTATGTTCCTCTTCTTTTCTACTATATATATTTTTTCAAACAGTGTATATAGTAAAATGTCACAATGGTCAAACATCACAATTGTATTAGTTTACCTAATACGTCTAATTTGTTTAATTCTTATATAACTTAGTCATTGTTCTTCACTTCGGAGAGTAAATTTGATATTTTTGGTTTCGGACATACTATTATGTACTTCGTTTCACGAACGCATTATACAGAAGAACCATTTCTATGTTGAAACGAATACTTCTTAAATGTAAACTTATAACAAGTTCTTAAATATGCATACAAAAATAACAACACTAATCAGTGTTGTAAAAATAGCCTAGGCGGGTCGATTAATCAATAAAAATATTTGAAGAAGTGGGATTTTGTATACTTTTGGATCAATGCTCTAGACATAAAAAAATATTAATTAATTGCAAAGAGGCGAAAATAAACAAGTGGCAAGGGCCGCCAATAACGTTCTAGAGAAATATAAGAGCCAATTCAAATATATAAAATATTTGAAATATCGTTGGTCGTCAATAGGAACATGTGGTGTAACATCATTCGTATTTGGATAAATAGACCCAAATCCCGGTTTGTGGGTTTTGGGCCTATTTATCCACTAATAATACGTACTAATTTTATTTTCTTTGAAGAATTTAAATCATTCAGATTTGAAGTTAGAATATATTGTTGGTTAATTTAAAAAAGATGTTACTGATGGTAATTCATGTTACAAATAAATCCGATGAAGGTTTGTATGATCTATCATATATATCATGAACAAGTTCCAATTAACATGTTATGAATTCGGATGGAGTTTTAACTTATTGTTAAACTTTATGGTTAATAGTTCAATAGTTAATGTGTTATAATATCATTAAGTTGGATTGATGAAAATGACAAGGAAATTTCCAAGATATATTTTTTTCATAAACAAATTTTTCGATGAACTTGACTAAGAATTTTGAGGATGTTTCTTTTATCATTACATACTTTATGACCAACTAGCTATAGAATTTTGTAAAGTATTCTTGTATTATTGTAAATCATAAGAAAATCTATTGCGTCAAATTTATTGGAATTGAATGCTAAGAACCAAATGGTCCTTAATGGTACACAAAGACATTTTTTTCATTTGTAATATATTTGTTATTCGTGTTTCCATTACATCCTACCAATTATTAAAAGACTTAATATTATTATCAACATCATAAGGATTTATATGGCATTAAGTTGTGCTTGTCGTAGAAAATATTTATGTTAATATTGAAGTTAGAATAATTTTTCAGTTACAATAATAAAAGTTATTATTGCAAAACTTATACAAAAAATGTAGATTAATAAATTGACAAACTTTGTCATAATGTGAAGAAGTGAATAAAAGAAGGATCGTAGATGCATCTTATGTTCAAGTAGGAAACATCGTCATTTGACCAAATAATCCAATATTCTGTTTTCACACAGTGTGAATTGGTCATTTGGTTTGAAAGTTCAAACATTGAATCTTTATCTTTTATTTTCATTAACCAAAAGACCAAATGAGTGGCTTTTGTTTATCACCAAACATAAACACATCACTGCAGCTGGAACTGCTTTCTTTCTTCACATAAACTCTTTCAACAACTTCAACCAAATTTCCAATAGGCTCTTACATTTTATTTCCACACAAACACAATTACCTTCACATTATCAAGTATTATTCACTTTTCATTGCAATCAGTTTGTAAAAAATGTCCTTCAGCAACATATGTTTCCCCTCCGATCTTTCATCCATAACCTCATTAGGAATTATGCTAATGCTAATGCTAATGCTAATGCTAATGGTCTTTATCCATTACTACTTTTATTCAAAGGCATCTTCTTCAAACTCATCTCCACCAAAAGAAGAAAAATCAGACTTATCTGAACCAACAACAATGGTGTCCACTTCAACTTCATCCGGTCACAAGAGCTTTAAGTATGATGTTTTTTTAAGCTTCAGGGGTGAAGACACCCGTAAAAACTTCGTCGATCATCTTTATCAAGCTCTTACACAAAAAGGCATTGACACATACAAAGATGATGAGAAAATCAAGCAAGGGAATATGATCAGTGATGAGCTTATCCAAGCCATTGAAGACTCAAAATTTTACATTATTGTTTTTTCAAAGAACTATGCTTCTTCATCTTGGTGCTTGGAAGAGCTTGTTAAGATTATGGAATGCCGGAAAGGTTTTGGGCATACTGCTTATCCTGTGTTCTATGATGTGGAGCCCACTGAGGTTCGCAAACAAAGTGGGTCAGTTGGAGATGCATTTGTAAAACATAAAGAGGATGAAGCTGCTGGGAAATGGAGGGAGGCTTTGAAAGAAGCATCTGATTTGGCTGGCTGGGAGTTGAAAAGCATTGCTAATGGGTGAGTAAATTTCTTCATCATATGTCTAGGCAACATTCTTTGATTTTACTTCTTTTCGATCTACGATTGAATGATTTCCAATGTATAAATAATTAATGGCTTTCAAAAAAACATGTTTAATCTCAAAAGGGTCAAATGGGTAAATAACTATTTATAGCCTAACATGGTGTATTTTTAATGCATATAACCATAAAGCAGTTTTTTATTCACAAACTTAAGATTTTTTCTGTAGTGACATATGACCTTAAAAGCAGTTCTTAATGAATTGAAACGAGTATGCTATAAGTTAGATGTTGAAGGGAAGTGTTTGCGGGTAGACCCAACCTGTTTTGACCCGGAAAAATTTACCTTATACCCAGCCTATCTGTTATTCATTTACTATCTTAGTAGGAAAAATTCAACCTGATTCTTTGCCATTACTTCATTATACAATTGTATGTGTTATATATTTGAAATTTGATTGTTAAAGTAGGATTTTTAACAATCTTATTTTACATACAGGCATGAAGCTAAATTTATCCAAAAGATTGTTCAAGAGATTTCACTAGAGTTACGCTCCATCAATTTCGGCTTGGATGAAAAGTTAGTCGGCATGGAGACTCGAGTAAAGGATGTTGTTTCATCTTTAGAAACCAGTGTTGAAGATGTTCGCATGCTAGGGATATGGGGGATGGGAGGGGCGGGGAAGACAACCTTGGCCAGAGCTGTTTTTGATCATATATCCATTCAGTTCGACGGTGAAAGCTTTATTGAAAATGTCAGGGAAGTTTCAAAAGCCTCTACGGAGGGTCTAAAGAAGTTGCAGAAACAAGTACTTTCAGATTGTTTAAAGGATCAAAACATTGACATAAGTAGTGTTTTTGGCGGTAAAAGTATGATGCAAAGGAGGATGCGTGGTAGAAAGGTACTTGTTGTTCTTGATGACGTCGATCATAAAGACCAACTTGAGGCGTTAGCCGGTGACTGTAATTGGTTTAAGCCGGGAAGTAGAATCATAATTACAACAAGAGATGAGCAAGTACTGGTAGCCCACCGAGTGAGCTTGATTCATAATGTGACTTTGTTATCTCAACCGGAAGCGGGATGCCTCTTCAGTAGGTATGCGTTTGGAAGAGAGATTCCAAATCAAAGGTACAAAGAGCTATCAGGACAAGTTGTACAATATGCTCATGGTCTTCCCTTAACGATCAAAGTTTTGGGTTCATTTCTTTGTGGTCAAAGTGAACCTTACTGGGTAGATGCTATAGAAAGACTAAAAACCATTCCATTAACGGCAACTATGGATAGATTGGAAATAAGCTTTAATGGTCTAGATAATGATCACAAAGATATATTCTTAGATGTTGCATGCATACTAAAAGGTTGGAACAAAGAATATGCAATTAGAGTGCTTGAAAGCTGTGGATTTCATGCTGAAGTTGGTTTAAGAGTTCTTGAGCAGAAATCTCTTATAACTTATAATGAATATGGGTTTTTGTGGATGCATGATCACTTAGAAGAAATGGGTAGGAATATTGTTCGTCGGTCACACCCCGATGAACCTCAAAGACATAGCCGATTGTGGGTTAAAAAGGAAATCGAGTATATATTGACTAATGACCTGGTAAGAATTAAGTTATGATTTAATAAAACTGAGAGTTAACTACATTTTATGTCCATGTGATTTGCTGGCTATTTTATTTTGGTCCAATAGCTTAAAGGTTTTGAGTTTGGTCTAAAATGAAACGTTCATTGAGAGTTAACTCCGTTAGTTTAAACGTGTTTGACCGTTTAATAGAAGTTGGTGTCAGGTTTCACATAAAAAAACACATAACAATTCTCATCTTGCTCTTTGTTTGTCTCTTTAAAAGTTTTCCCCAAATTCACTTTCTGTTTCTAATAATCATTCAAAGATTCATTAATTCGAATCGAATTATCATTGAATTCGGTTTATATCATCTTCATTCACTCTCAATTTGATTATTTGATCAGTGATTTTGGGCGTTTTGAAATTTAGGGTTCCGACAAAAATTAAGGGGTTTTATTTTTTCGATTTCAGGGTACCCAAGCAACTAAATGTCTAAACTACCGGATCTCAGGGGATTTGAGTGCTGAAATTGCAGTAAAAGGTCTAGCAAAAATGAAGGATCTTAGATTCATTGACATATTTGATTATAATGAGAGGAATATTGTTGAATTTGATAAAGTTAGCGAATACCTTCCAAGTTCCTTACGATTGATGAGATGGGATGGTTTTCCTTTTTCGAGTTTACCGAATACATTTCATGGAGAACATCTTGTTGGACTTGAAATGGACGAGAGCAATATTGTTCAACTTTGGGAAGATGGAGAAGGAAAGGTAGAATAATGGTTGATTTGTTGTTTTTCATTATTCATTATGATCCTATATATCTATTGGTTTGTTATTGAACCAATATTAATTGTTTTTTTTTTGTAATTATGTTAGGTTCTTCATAAGCTCAGGTTCCTCACCTTCCTGAGTTCAAAATTACAGACCTTTGACCTTAGGGTGGCTCCAAATCTTGAGCTGTTGAGTATTTACAATTGTTTTGATTTTGAAGAGCTTCGTATGCCTGCTCATCATCTAAAGCTCAAATATCTCGAGATCTCTTATTCGAAGTTGAAGACCATTGACCTCGGAAATACTCCGAATCTTGAGGAGCTAATACTCAAAGGCTGTAATAATACTCCAAATTTTGACCTCAGTCCTTCAAAGTTGAGGACCCTTGACCTTGGCCTAACTCCAAATCTCAAAAGGTTAAATCTTGAAAATAGTTATGATTTGGTAGAAATTAATGCTCCGGTTGGATGTCTGAAAAAGCTTATCTTCTTAGACTTAAGTGGTTGTGGGAGATTTAATTCTTTTGTGTTTGACAAACAGTCTCAACCAGCTGAGGTTGGTTCTTTATCTGAGTTACATTTGATTGCAGAACCCACAGATGTTTGCCCATTGCACTTCGACAGTGATTCTCCAATGTTTAGGTTTAAATGTTATTATAAAGAAGATCCAGCTTCATCGTTTGGAAATCTTGAAAGGCTTATTTCCATAGGTTTGTGTGCTTGTACAAACCTTGAGAGTTTTTCAAGAAGCATATGCAGTTTACAATGTTTAAGAAAGCTTACACTTGAAGGCAGTATTCTAGAAGCACCCCGGGACCTTGACCAGTTAGAATGTCTAGAGGAGCTGACTTTTTCATCTACAGAGATTAAAAATCTTCCAGATAGCATTTGTATGTTGAAACATCTCAAATCTCTCAAACTTAATTCATGCTTATTTCTTGAGAAGTTACCCGATGATATTGGATGCTTAGAAGGTTTGAAAGAGTTAAACATAGTAGGTACAGGCATAACCCGTCTTCCACAGAGCATTTTTAAGTTGAGAGGCCTACGTATTGTTGGGTCGTTACAGCTTCTTGATACATATGGTCTACTACTCAAGAGACGAAGAACCTCTGATGATAATGAAATAGTCTGCTACATATAACCCATACTAACACATGCCAAAGGAGCCAATACATGAAGAGCTATTTTAACAGGTACTTTATTTTGAAATTTTAAATTGATTTTGAAAATATTCATTGTTTCTGCAATTTATGTGTTTTACTACGATTCTAACAATTTAGCAATTTTCTGCTATTAGGAGATCCGATCAGCAGGAAGCAATCGTCAATAGTGCATAACAGTTAGCCAAGTGAACTCCGATCGGGTAAGTTATTAAGCAATTTCCCAAATCGAGTGAATTCAGTAATGTATGGTTTATCATACAGATTTTACGTTTTTTTAATATTTTGTTTCAACTTGATCTTTCAAGGTCCGGTGAGCAGGAAGCAATTGCCACTCAGCTCAGAAAGTGATCTAAAGCTCATATCTCTCCGCACCTAAGTAAGATTGTTTGTAAAGAAGTGTTTCAAAGTATGATTGTCATTTTACCTTTCAGTATTAGTACTTTTAAATGTATACATTGTTAGATCAAAGCTATAATCTCAACTTGGATGCTGTACTAGTAGTTATTACTTTAAACCAATAAAGAAATTGAACATTATTTTAGTTCATGGAGCTGAATAAACACAATTGACTTCTTAGAAAGTCAAACTCTGTTCTTGGTGAAAATGTTCTATGAGGCTGGAGATGATCATGTTAATAATAAACTTAAGAAAGTGTTATGAGTGACGTAAGATAATATATAAGTTTTGACTCACATACATAAGATCTACATTTGGATGAAACCATAAAACATAAAAGCATTTGACTTTTGAGTCAAACTACTGGCTTTTATCAAATTTCGCTAAGATTTCCATTGAATTATTTTTTGCCATTGTGTAGTCATATTGTGTCCTTGTGATGGTTGAGCTACAAACCGTAGAATGTTAAATTTGTAATACAGTTTAACATGGTAAAACTGAGCTAATACAAACTGTCACTTACAACTAAAACCATACTACCATTGACTACGTAAGTGATATTGTTGTGATACTAGAGTCTAAAAGGTTTGTACCTTTATCGTAAAATTGAGGAAGATGATACCATACAGGACATGGCACTAAGCTTTGTTCCTAATAACTTAGCTTTTTTGTTACAGTACATGGAACTGGTTTCATTGAGCAGAGTTGACTTCTTCAGAAAGTCAACTGCGTTTTAGAAATCTTAAAAGAGTGGGAAAATTGTATGATAAAATCATTTTTAAACGCTAAACTTGGTACTTTAATCTCCTTTAAATACTGTATTTTAATCAATTTATTGGTCAATTGCTACACTACCCCAAGGAATACGAAAACCCCCCAAAATGTGGTTTTCCACACTGGCTTCAAGGTTTTAAATAAAAGGTTTATTTATTTGCACTTTGGCCACAAGCCTTATACGAGTTAGGATCAAATAAGAAGAAAAAATAAAAAGAGAAGGATAAGAAGAAACAACAACCACACATTTCAGATGCACCTATAAATATGGATGCATCTATCCTTAAATTTCTCCTTCTTATTTGAAATGTGTGACTAAAAATCTTTCTTATTCTTCTTATTTTAGTTTTTCTTCTTACTGGATCTCTTCCCTACTAAAGTAATGTCAAAGTTAGATATATATGACCCTCCAAATGCAATCTTGGATCTTCTCGTGTGTTTAAAAATATTCTATATTAGTTTAAAACGTTAGTTCATTAACCAGCTCCTCAAGGTTCACACTATGCTTCCCAATGAGGCAATGAGCCACACAAAGCTTCTTTAACCCTTACAATTCTCAGCAACACTAATCAAATCCAACATTCGTGCATCAACAATACGTAAAGCATTTAAATCACGACATTTAGATAACGATGAAACAGTCACATTAAGTTGTTCCAAATGAACCTCAACTAAACAGTTATCATCTGGAATCATCTCCAAAGTCCTGTCCCACTTTCCACTACAGCAAATGAACTTCAAACTTTCCAAATTCTTAGAATCGCTAATCAACGGTATGAATAATCATTCATTAAAAACACTCCTCCTAAGTTTAATAACCTTAAGCGACTCCGCCTTGACGTCAGGATAGTTAATTCTTAAAAGACAAAACCTCAAGGTGACTAGAGTTGTCTAACAGCTCAAACATACCTAAATCACTAAACGAACAATAAACACATGAAATTTCCTTCATTTTTTAGTAAAAACAGCCCATACCTGAATCAGTTAATTGATTACACGCGCGAAGTTTGAGGTTCGTGCAGATATTAGGACACATGGATGTGATACTGATCATATCATTATCTTTTATGCTAATAACGAATTTACAGTCGACACGGAGAACGAGTTGTGTGTGAAGAAGGCAATGGGTAGAAAGCGGGTCAAAATGATGACCCGGATAAAAAGCGGATACTTTGTTTTAATTTTTGTTTTTTCACACTTTGGCCACAAGGTTTTTAATAAAATGATGATCCCCCACTGATGCAACCTTGGACCTTCTCGTGTGTTGTGAACTCCCTGGATAGGATTGTAACCCTTTCGTGAACAACCACCTGAAGAAGCTTTTTAACCCTTGAACCCTCAGTGAGGAAGAAACCAATAATTACGTTGGGGTTAGTTTGTATGCATATGAAAGAGATCACTCACTGAGATAGTATCTCGTTTAGTATGATTAGTTTTGCTATAGAGAGGGGTGGGGGACTCAGATAGTATCTCGTTTTCTCTCTAATTTCTTGTAGATATCCCGAATTTATAATAAAATAAATAAAAATAATAGTAGTAGGTAGTAGCAGCGGCGGTGGCATCGGTAACAGTGGTATTCGTAGTAGAAAAAGTAAAAGAAATAATGAAGGGAAGACTATTTTAGTAATTCTCATTACTAGGAAGAGGTATTATAATAATTTCACAACTTTTAACTGGTCATTAACAGTTAACGAAAAAAAGATCAAACCCGCAGGGGGTATTATATTTTGGACCATTCCTGAAACTTTTCAAACTATTAGATTAAAAGTGAAATACCTGAAAAACCACAGGGACTAAAAATGTAGTTAACTATAAAACTAATTAAGAAAACAAATTTTATGGTCATCACCTTTTTTTTTTTTTTTTTTTTTTTTTTAAGGTACCCAAGCAGCAAAATGTCTATACTTATGGTCATTGGATTTCAGTGCTAAATTGTAATAAAAGGTCTAGCAAAAATGAAGGATATGATCTTAGATTTATTATACATTTCGGTAATGAACAAAGAAATATTTATTGTTTAAACTGGAAATTTGTTAGCGAAAACCTTCCAAGTTCCTTACGATGTATGAGATGGTCAGGATTTCCTTTTCCGAGTTTACTGAATACATTTCAAGGAAAAAATCTTGTTGAACTTGACATACTTGGCGGCAATATTGTTCAACTTTGGGAAGATAGAGAAGAAAAGGTAGAATAATGGTTAATTTGTTGTTTTTCATGATTCATTATGATCCTATATATTTATTGGTTTGTCATTGCACCAATATTAACTGCCTTTTGTACTCGTCTTAGGTTCTTCATAAGCTTAGGTTCGTGAACCTCACTGGTTAAAAACTGAGGACATTTCACCTTGGGAATACTTATATTAAAAATCGATAGGTGTAAGGATTTTGTAGAGGTGGGTCATGGCTACGGGCAGAGGTAGGGTAGATGCAATTGGTCCTCAACCCCCCCCCCCCCCCCCCCCCCCCCCGCTTTCTAAAAAAATTTAATAAAAAAACTAAAATGGTGGTATTTTCGTTAATTGGCCATTAAAAATGTTTTTAGATGTATTTTCATAAATTGACCCTTAAAGTTTATTTTTTAGTTCCGCCCTTGTCATCCCCCCCACCCACACACACACACACACCAACCAACATTTTTTATTGTATTGACAAGTTATCTATGCAATACATTTTAGCCCCTCCTAAAATTGTGAAAACTGTTAGTTGATAAAAGTTGGGTTTGGCCCGTTTAGTTATTAGGGTTAGGTTAGTTTTGTTGTTTATTTAATATTAGCTTCAAGAACAGCCTGATGGGCGGGCTAGCTCTATAATTAAGTTTTAATTAATATTAGATGATTAATTTTTGAATTTGATCATCTCTATAAGTATATGACTCGTGGTACGTCTTAGCTTCGTACGGGCATGGTGCTATGTCGAAGAGGAATGCTTTACCTTTAAGGGGGAAAAAAACAATTACATAATTATGCCGATAAACCTTAGATTCACTTCTTTCAACCATTCCATTATAATCAAGGCCTTGAATCTGCCAGAGATATGTAATATGTGTAACGAGTAGCACAACACCCTACGAACATATATGACTAAAGTCAAAGCACGTATAATCACAACAGGCTCAAGCATATTTAATAAGTTGTGATACACTTCAACACCCATCTTCATGGCTTCCCTGAAATAAGAAGCACCAACAGAAAGGATCAGAAACTCATGCATTGCAAGCTTGTTACATGCGTGTGAACCTCCATTGACACAAAACAAACACTCCCCGTTTTCACAGCAAAAACAACCAAATATCTCGTGCAAAATGCATCTAAAGTCTTAATAACGATAACAATACTGTGATCTTACATGTAATAAAATATTCTTGTAAAATATATACATAAAGAATGCAAGAAATTATTTTGAAAACCACATGTAGAATTGCAATGTGAGTTTTTCATTATAAGACCTAGCCTAAATTGACCCATTCGTACGGAGATGGATCGATTTGGTATGTATTTCATTGAGCAAGTGGTCATTATTGGTAACTTCCCAAAGAGCCCACTCATAAATACCTAAGCATTTTTTATAAGCCATATCAAACACCTCCTTTAAATAGAGTTCATAATCATAAATAGCATTCCATAGTTACATATTCATAATCTCAAGCAACCCTTTATAAGCAATTCAAAAAGCCCAAACAATACACGATTTTAGTTGCCAAGCATTGATATATAAACCAATCAAGTACGGAGTTATGCGAGGCCTTAATAACGAATGTAAAACTAAACGTTGTGTGATGATTTCTATATTTAATTAGATGAATACACAAATTTGTAACCAATTTTAACAGCGCACAAGCTAAGTAGGTGACACGGGTTCAGCACAAATGGTCATTATAGGATCATCGATTCATATCTTTTTAGACGCTAGTGTTAATCTTTCATTTGACTTAATAAGAAACAAAACGTTATTATCATGGGTGCGCTATTTTAAGCTTGCATTAGACAGCATAGTGTGATTCTGATTATACATATATCTATAGAAACTTAGTGCTATCCACTGACGCATAATGCATTTCACCTGTATATATACGGCTACTTAAAAGGGTGCCGTGATGGTGCTACTTAATTGATTTTTCAAATTTAAAGTCATATAGTAATCAACTTTGTAGTATTTGACAAAAAAAAATGATTCTAGTTTTCTGAATACAGAATGTCAAAAGGCTTAGATTCCGATAAAAAAAATATCAAATTAATTACTTTCTGTTGTTTTTCACCACATTGGTGAACCACATTTTTGACAGATTTGTAACACACACATTTCATATAAAACAAATGTTGCACATGTCATATCTGTATAAAAGGTGTAACAGATTAAGATTCTTCATTCCATAGTAGCAACTCTAAAATCCCATAGATAATAACATACTGTATACTGTATCTTGACAAATAACGAACTAACATTAACAGTCTACTCTCAACTAAAAAGAATTATCAGATTTACAATCCTACAAATCTTGACATCTTCTTTGCCAATCTCCACTCGCCGACTTCATGTAGGCCAAAAAACCGCGTCGCCTGGTATATATTAAAATGATGAATAAGACAGTTAGTTTTTTTCCTTCATTACGTTAAAAAATAGTAAGCTACCATTACTAAGACAATTATATATATCCGACAATTTTTTTTTCTACAAGTATGCGATATCATTCCACTAGCATTTAAGAAACGACCATAAGTCCAAAATAAGTTCAAAAACCAATATCCGAGAAGATTTATTGCTAAATCGTAATATCAAGAAAAATACATAATAGAAATTTAGTGTTTCTATTCTCGTTTTTCTTTTAATGTAGCCACATAAACCTTAACTGCAATCAAAATACAGAGTTACAAACGTACCCTGCACTTTTTCAATATCACACATGGCACCTTGTTGTTGGTAAAAGTTAAAGGTTGAAAATCGGCACGTCGGGTTTGGTCATGTCATAGGTTGGGGAGCCTGTTCGAGTCAAACTGGTTTATATCAAAACCATATCTTAAAAAATAGTCCAAATAGTCTTAGGCCAGGCGGGTGTGTTTGTCCCTCATCTTAATTTATTTTCTTTTCAGTTTCATAATATCAAATAATCCAAATATAACAAAATGAACTTGTAACTAATATCAACAGATAGTGAAACTGCCACATGTAATCTTCATACTGCAATTAACTCTACATATGAAAGTTGTTGCAACGTGTAGCATTAATAGTATTAATAGAGGAATCCTTACCTTTCATCAAACAGTTAAGGAGGTAACTTCCTGGAGATAAGCTTCTTAAACTAATTTGTCTCACATGTCATGAATTTTGTTACGCATTAAAGTATTTCAGCCCCAAACCTTCCATGTTCATGTGCTAGCTCAAGCTTCTTCCGGGCATGATCCTTTGAAATAATCCATCAAACTTATCAAGAATGTTTATCGAATAATCATCTACAACAGTATTGTTATCAGATCTTTCTCTTATTGGATAGGGTCTTCACCATGACACCGTCTAAACAAATACATCCGCTCTCTGTTGTGCTCTGTGTCTCTAAAATCCTGAAGTATATAGAGAATGTAAATAGTTTAGCTTTGATATTTTATCAGTGGTTTTCATGGCCATCGTTTTGGAATTATATCTGTGGTATTCATGGCTATCGTTTTGGAATTATATAATTAAATAGTTTAGCTAATGGTTAAAAAAAGTACTATACTTGCCACACTTTCCTCTTCAGGGTAGCGAACAAAAAAATTTATTTTTGAGGACAACTTATTACTGCATATACTCTTTTGTGGGTAAGTTTTACCCATCTCACCCGGTAACCGGTAACAAGTGCTGATAACACTTGCCACATAGACTTCCCGCCTTCTTCATCCTTCCCAAAACACACGCCCAGATTTCCCGCTACCAACTCTACCTAAAATCTGTACCTTTTAATATTATTCAAGTACACTACTTTTTGATTATATAACAAACACCACACTCAGTGAAAAGTCATTTTCAGATCCAAAAATAAGTTCTCGAACCCTAATTTGTCCCCCACATTGAAAACTTCAAATTGATTGTTGTAATCAATAATTGTTAATGTGAAAAGGTAATTCCTGTCATTTAATTATTGTTTTATTACCCCATTTGTATTAATTTATTGAAATATTGATTTATTAAGTTTTTAGGGTTTCAAAAAATTTGGGTTTTCCTTATTTCAAGTTTTTTTTATGTTTGTATAGGTCTGTTGGACAGACACGAAGACGTTGTCTTCAAAATACACCATGGTGGTGTATTTTTGTATGATCCTCTCATGTATGAACAAGGCCAAATAACTATCATGAATTCTTGCTCAACAAATAGGGTGATGTTTAACGAATTGTGCAACATTTTAGTTGCTAAGTTTAATGATAAAATTTGGGCTTTGTTTTGTTGCCTTCCTGAGTTAGACATAGACAGTGGAGGTTTGAAAATAATTGAAAGGGATTCAGATCTACAAGCAGTTTATGAACTAGCAGAAATGCATGAGAAAGTAGAGTTGTATGTAGCCCATGAACCACAAAACTTAGCTGAGTACTACTATCATAACTTATGTTTAGAAGGTTCAGATGAAGAAGTAACTTCTGCTAGGAAAGAACATGAAATAAGAAAGAAACATGCTGGTAATATGTCTGTTGAGGAGCTCATTGCATGGGCCGAGGAAGAAGCAAAATCTCCTTATTTAAGGACTCCCTCTAAGAAGTCTAGACCACTAAGAAATGTTTGTAAGGGCAAGGTTTTGTTCACTGGTACCTATGATGAGTATGATACATGATTAGATTATGGCGTAATGTTAGCTGATAATGAGGTAGGTCAGGAAGATCTTGTAGCTAAGTCCAATGAGTTGGATAACGACGGTCCCTAAGGACAATGTAGTACTTGATAAGGTTGATAATAGGTCTAGTAATGTGGATAATGTAGTTGATACGGTTGCTGATAATATTGTTGAGAATGTGGTTGAAGAGCCTAGTAATGGTCAGAATGTGGTCTTACAGCCTAGTATTGATGATGAAGTTCTTGCGAGACAAAAGAAACTAGACAAAGGTAAAGGTGTCATGACCCAAGAAGATACAGTTAAGAATAAGAAACGAAAGAGTGTCCCTAGGGGTAATGGTATCTCAATTAGAGAAAATCCTAACCCTTTATCTTCAGACAGCGACAGTGATGAGTTTGAAAATTGTATTGATTATGGCCAATATTCTTCAGAAAGTGAGGGTTATGAGACAGAAAAGTCTTTTGATTATCTAAGTGATGTTGAGGATTAAGTAATTGAGCTTATAAAAAGAAGATTGAGTTTAAAAATAGGGGTGAAGATCATGAGGACACTGAACCAGATGTTTATGCTGACATGGCACCTTCACTTGATCATATTGGTGACACTTTTGGTGAGACAGTTAGAGAGCATGAACATTATATGGAATCTTTAATGCTTAAAATCAAAGGTAATGGAGAGGGAATCTCAGACCTTTTGTCATGGTGGAGAAACAAGATGAAAAATATCCAATACATGATGATCAAACACATTGGAGACTCAAGAAACCAGTGGTAATGAATTCACTTATTTCTTAATGCTTTCTGTCTAATTATTATTAACTGTTATATTTGTTAATGAATTCACTTGTTTTCTTCACAGCTTGGAGAAAAGTATGTTAATCATGAGCAGTTTAGAGAAGCTCTTACCTATTATGCATCGGCAAATGGGTTTTCATTGTGGTTTGAGAAGAGTACCACAAAAATGGTTATCGCTAGGTGTGGTAGAAGGAAAAAGGTTTTAAAGGATCCAAGTAAGGGAAAACAAAGGGTCACTAAGAAGTACCCAACTGGTCAACAGGTGAATGATTGCAAGTGGAGATGCTATGGGAAGACGTTGAAAGGTCAGGGAACTTTTCAGGTTATTTCATTGACAGATGAGCATACATGGGTACGAGACTTCAATTATGGAAGGCTTGTAAGTTTCAAATGGATTGGAAGAAACTTTGGGGATAAATCCAGGATGAACTCAAATATTACAATAGCTGCAATACAAGAATTGGTTATGAAGAAATACACATGCAAAGTTAGTGCTACTCAGTGTGTGAATGCAAAGAAGTATGCCTTGAGTGAAGGTGAAGCTGCTATTCAAGATCATTATGGATTGTTGAGGTCATACGCAAAGGCCATATCAGAATCAAATGTGGGTTCAACTGTCAAAGTAGGTGTCACAGTTAACCCAGATGACAAGACCTACTTTGACAGGTTCTATGTATGTTTCCATGGGCTCAAAGAGGGTTGGAAAAAGGGTTGTAGAAAGATACTTGCATTGGATGGGTGTTTTTTGAAAAAACCAAACTGTGGTGAAATCTTGACAGTTGTCGGGAGAGACGGAAACAACCACATATTCCCTGTGGCATGGGCTTTGGTGACAGTTGAAAACAAAGACAATTGGAGCTGGTTTCTTCAATTGTTAGCTGATGATTTGATGATACCACTTGGTTGTGATGTGACATTGATGTCTGATCAGCATAGGTTAGAATTGTTTTTCAGTTTTTAAATTTTCATATTTTGTTTCACATTGTTATTTCTAACTGTCTTCATTTTTTTGCAAGGGTCTCATTGAAGCTGTTAAAGAAGTAATGCCTCAAGCAGAGCATCGACAGTGTGCACGCCATATTTATGAAGGCTTCAGAAAGCAATTCAGTGGAGTTGGAGTTGAGTTTCGCGGACTCTTCTGGGCTGTTGGAAAATTTAGTGCACTTGTGGGATGGTTCACACCTTGTAATGGGTTAGGAGGTACGGAGTGTACACCCATAAGGTCCATGAACACCCTGACTCTAATAGTGGTATGTATTGGTAGTGCTTGGTGAAAGTACTGTTGTGGTTAACACTGATTATCAGTGTTTCCACTGAAGCAGTACTTCAGCAGGATCAGTGTTTCCACTGAAGTTGTGTTTACACTGAAGCAGTGGCGTTTCCACTGAAGCAGTGTAACCACTGATAGCACTATGAAAGTACTGACATAAGTACTGATAAATGGCAGTTACAAGTGCATTATGACCACGTTTAATTGGTCATGTAACCACTAACGGCTATAATGGGGATAATTATGAGGCTATTAATGGGCCGATTAATACTCATAATTCCATTGGAATAGCTCACGAGTAACCTCCTATAAATAGGAGATCTGATTATGCATGAAATACACACAGAAACACTAAACACTTATTAGCGAAAGGGTTATAGAATTGTGCCTAATTCTCTAACTGCATTTGGTCTTATCCCAAGTAGATATTCGTGATACCCAGGCATTAGGGTCGAATAGTTTACTTTGGAAAGTGATCACACGATTCCAAGTGATATCCGGTAACCACCTAGTGGTATTGCTACTGTCATTGATTGTCTTTACCCTGCTTTGGGACGAATAACAACCAACAATCAAAGTAAACTATTTAGTGATAATCAATGGCAATTGATGCAATGAAACACATGGCTTCAAACTTTACTAAGCTGGACAAGTTTGAAGGGGTGGACTTTAGGAGGTGGCAGAAGAAGATGCACTTCTTGCTGTCAAGCATGAGTGTGGTCTATGTGCTGACTACTCCAATTCCTGATGATGGTGATGATGCTACTGTGGATCAAATCAGGAGGAGGAGCAAGTGGGAGAATGATGACTACATATGCAGAGGTCTTATTCTGAATGGTATGTCTGATTCTTTGTTTGATATTTATCAGAACTTTGAATCTTCCAAAGAACTGTGGGATTCCTTGGATGCCAAATATATGGCTGAGGATGCATAAAGTAAGAAGTTCCTTGCTAGTAATTTCACAAATTACAAAATGACTGATTCAAGACCAGTTATGGAACAATACAATGAACTTCTTGGAATACTTGGAAGGTTTACACAACACCAAATGAACATGGATGAGGCTATCAAAGTCTCTTGTGTCATTGACAAACTCCCTCCTTCATGGAAAGATTTCAAGCATACCTTGAAACATATGAAGGAGGAGTTAACTCTTGTTGAGTTGGGCAGTCATCTGCACATTGATTAATCTCTCAAAGTGCAGGATAATGACAAGCCAAAGAGTAGCAATGTTGCTGGATCATCTGTTGTCAATATGGTAGAGCATAACAACTCTACCAGGTACAATGACAACAAAGGAAAACGCAAATATCATGAGAACACAAGGGCAGATCCTAACAAGAAGGCAACACCTACTTGTTGGAAATGTGGCAAGACTGGTCACATTAAAAGGGACTGCAAGGGTGTTAAAATTGGTGGTAAAGCCAATGGATCAGGCACTAATGGTTCAGGGAGTGGTGGTTCAGCCAACTCACTGAAAGGTCAGAATATGTTTAATAAGTCTTTTCAGATTTATTATGTTACATATGTATCTGAATCTTTTTATGTGCAGGATGATGATGTTGCGTGGTGGGTTGACTCTGGTGCAACAGTTCATGTGTGTAAAGATAGAAGCTGGTTCAAGACTTATGAGTCACTGAATGATGGTTCTATTCTTCACATGGGAAATGAGTCAACAGCCTTGGTGCATGGTCGTGGTTGTGTAGATCTTAGGTTTAGTTCAGGAAAGATTGTAACTTTGTTTGATGTTATTCATGTTCCTGATATCAGGAAGAACTTGGTTTCAAGTAGTATTTTGAATAATCATGGATATAAACAAGTTATTGAATCTGATAAATTTGTTCTTTCTAAATGTGGTGTTTTTATTGGTTTTGGTTATTTATGTAATCAAATGTTCAGGCTTAATATTACCACTGACAGTGTTATTTCAGCTTTTGTGACCACATATGATCAGACTGATTCTAACCTTTGGCATGCTAGACTTGGTCATGTTCACTATAAAAGAATGCAAGATATGTCTAGGGATGGTTTAATCCCTGCTTTTGACATGGACACTGAAAAGTGTAAAACTTGCATGTTGACCAAGATAACCAAGAAACCCTTTCAGGGTGTTAGTCGTGAGACTAAGATCTTGGAGCTTATTCACAGTGACCTGTGTGATTTGCATGCCACTCCTTCTTTGGGGAATAAGAAGTACTTTGTGACATTTATTGATGATGCTTCTAGATTTTGTTATGTCTATTTATTACATACCAAGGATGAAGCATTAGATAAATTCAAAGTGTTTAAAACTGAAGTTGAATTACAACTTGGGTCTTTGATCAAAAGATTAAGGACTGATAGGGGAGGTGAGTACATGGATACTCAGTACTTTCAGTCTGTTGGAATAATCCATGAAACGACTGCCCCTTATACTCCTCAGCAAAATGGTATTTCTGAAAGGAAAAACAGGGTGCTGAAGGAGATGGTTAATTCTATGTTGTCCTATTCAGGACTGAGTCAAGGGTCTCTGGGGTGAAGCTATGTTAACAGCTTGCTATTTATTAAATAGGGTTCCAAACAAAAGGAACAAGGTTACCCCTTATGAACTCTGGACTAAAAAGAAACCCAACTTGAATTATCTCAAGGTTTGGGGTTGTAGGGCTGTTGTAAGACTCCCTGATCCAAAGCAAAAGACTTTGGGTGAAAGAGGCATTGACTGCATCTTTGTTGGATATGCTGAGCATTCCAAGGCTTTTAGGTTCTATGTTATTGAACCTAATGAACATGTTTCAGTTAACTCAATAATTGAATCAAGGGATGCAGACTTTGATGAGAATAGATTCTCATCAGTCCCTAGACCAAGTCAGAGGATTCCTAATGGAACTCATGACACTGGTGTATCAGAGGTCCCTGATGATGAACCATCAGTGGTCCCTGATGAGGTTGTGGTTCAGCAACCTGAACCTGTGCTCAGGAAGAGCAAAAGGGTCAGGACTCCAAAGTCATTTGGACCTGAGTTTCAACTATACTTAGTTGAAGGTACTAGGGATGAGGTCTCAGACCAATACTCCTATTGCTTCATTGTTGAGGATGACCCCAAAACATTTGAAGAAGCAATGAAGTCCCAGGACATTGCTTTCTGGAAAGAAGCAATCAATGATGAGATGGATTCCATCATGGGCAACAACACTTGGGTGTTGGTTAATCTACCTCCTGGTTGCAAACCTCTGGGTTGCAAATGGATTTTCAAAAGGAAAATGAAGGTAGATGGAACTATTGAAAAGTTCAAGGCTAGACTAGTCATTCAGGGCTTTAAACAAAAGTCAGGAATAGACTATTTTGATACTTATGCCCCTGTGGCTCGTATCAGTACCATAAGACTGCTGATTGCTATGGCATCTATTCACAATCTGGTTATTCATCAGATGGATGTGAAAACAGCTTTCTTGAATGGTGAATTGGAGGAGGAGGTTTATATGAACCAACCTCAGGGCTTCATCATGCCAGGCAATGAAAACAAGGTGTGTAAACTGATTAAGTCTCTTTATGGACTTAAACAGGCACCTAAGCAATGGCATCAAAAGTTTGATGAAGTGGTTTTGTCTAGTGGTTATGTTCTTAACCAAGCTGACAAATGTGTATATAGCAAATTTGATGAATCTGGTAAAGGAGTCATCATTTGTCTATATGTTGATGACATGTTGATCTTTGGCACTGACCAAAATCAGGTTGACCTGACAAAGGAATTTTTGTCATCAAGGTTCTCCATGAAAGACATGGGGGAGGCTGATGTTATCCTTGGTATAAGGATTAAACATGAAAGTAATAGAATTTCTATCTCTCAGTCTCATTATATTGAGAAGGTACTGAGGAAATTCAATTACTTTGATTGTACTCCAGTGAGTACACCTATGGATACTTGTGAGAAGCTGATGCCTAATCATGGCAAGGCTGTATCTCAACTTGAGTATTCTAGGGTAGTTGGCTGCCTGATGTATGCCATGACTTGTACAAGACCTGATATTGGTTTTGCAGTGGGAAAATTGAGCAGGTATACTAGTAATCCTAGTGCTCATCACTGGCAAGCAGTTCAGAGGGTACTGAAGTATTTGAAGAGAACTATGGATTATAGTCTCTCATATACTGGTTACCCATCAGTGTTGGAAGGTTACACTGATGCAAGTTGGATCAATAACACTGAAGACAATTTGTCTACCAGTGGCTGGGTATTCCTACTTGGTGGAGGTGCAATTTCTTGGGCATCCAAGAAGCAAACTTGCATCACCAGTTCAACAATGGAATCTGAATTTGTGGCTCTAGCAGCTGCTGGTAAAGAAGCTGAATGGTTGAAAAACTTGCTTCTTGAGATTCCATTGTGGCCTAAACCTATAGCACCTATTTCTATCCGGTGTGATAGTGCAGCTACATTGGCTAAGGCTTATAGCCAGATGTACAATGGTAAGTCTAGACACTTAGGTGTCAGACATAGCATGATTCGTGAGCTTATCATGAATGGGGTGGTATCTATAGAGTTTGTTAGATCTCAACAAAATTTAGCTGATCACTTGACGAAGGGTTTGGCTAGAGACTTGGTTATAAAGTCTGCTAAAGGGATGGGTTTAAGTCCAACTTAGTCACTGGATGCTAGGACACCCAACTCCCTCCTAAGGAAACTTGGGAGCTGAGTTCAATGTGGAAAGCTGAACATTCAGTGGACTGGAGCACATGTTTTATTTACATCCCAAGGTTGTGCTCAGAACCTGCTGAAAGGAGGATGAAGTCTTTACTTCTTAATGGTTAAATTTCTTTGAAAAAGTGCTTGGCAGGAGCATGACTAAAGAGGAACCACCTATGTAAATGTTGAAGTTTTGCCGCTTCAGGAAGCTTTGGACTTTTAGCTTTTACAACATTTATGAATTTGGATATGGACACATGGCTTGTATAGTGTCAGGAGCTGTTAAGTGTTTGAAAACTTGTGTGTAGTTATCTTCAGGTATTCAAATGGGTTGAAGGGTTCAATTCTTAGAACACCCTGATTCTCGAATATTTGAACGTGTAATTACTAAGATGGAAATTCAATCCTCAGGACATTTTCGTTTATGCACATGTTTTGCTTAATGTTTATTTTTCATGCAAAGGAAGTGAACTAAATTTGGGGAGGATTGTTGGAAAATTTAGTGCACTTGTGGGATGGTTCACACCTTTTAATGGGTTAGGAGGTACGGAGTGTACACCCATAAGGTCCATGAACACCCTGACTCTAATAGTGGTATGTATTGGTAGTGCTTGGTGAAAGTACTGTTGTGGTTAACACTGATTATCAGTGTTTCCACTGAAGCAGTACTTCAGCAGGATCAGTGTTTCCACTGAAGTTGTGTTTACACTGAAGCAGTGGCGTTTCCACTGAAGCAGTGTAACCACTGATAGCACTATGAAAGTACTGACATAAGTACTGATAAATGGCAGTTACAAGTGCATTATGACCACGTTTAATTGGTCATGTAACCACTAACGGCTATAATGGGGATAATTATGAGGCTATTAATGGGCCGATTAATACTCATAATTCCATTGGAATAGCTCACGAGTAACCTCCTATAAATAGGAGATCTGATTATGCATGAAATACACACAGAAACACTAAACACTTATTAGCGAAAGGGTTATAGAATTGTGCCTAATTCTCTAACTGCATTTGGTCTTATCCCAAGTAGATATTCGTGATACCCAGGCATTAGGGTCGAATAGTTTACTTTGGAAAGTGATCACACGATTCCAAGTGATATCCGGTAACCACCTAGTGGTATTGCTACTGTCATTGATTGTCTTTACCCTGCTTTGGGACGAATAACAAGCTTCATACCCACAGCTCTTTAAGAAAATTATGTTGAAGATCAAGGCTGCTAATCCTAGAGCACATGAGTACTTGGAGAAAAAAGACCCAAAGACTTGGTCAAGAGCTTTTTTTAAAGAAGGTGTTTGTTGTGAGGCAATTGAAAATGGTTTCAGCGAATGCTTTAACTCAGTTTTGTGTACTGTAAGGGATAAACCAATCATAACTTTGTTAGAGTCAATAAGAGTAACAGTCATGGAAAGGATGAACACTATGAGAATGCTATGTCAAAAATGGACTGGTGACATTTGTCCAAACATCCAAAAGTTCTTAGAACTTTCCAAGGATAGCCAAAGGTACTTTCTAACCTCATAATACTAAACTGTTTGGGATTATGGCCATATTATCATTAACATTATAATTTTTGTAACTACTTACCAGGTTCTGGTATGTCATTCCATGTGGTGGGAATCAATTTGAAATCAGAAAGGGATATGATGCTTTTAAAGTAGATGAGCCAAAGAGGACATGTTCTTGTAGGATGTGGCAATTGTCAGGTTTGCCATGTTCACATGCAATAGCTTGTATATTTATACTTGGTAAGATGGTTGAGGATTATGTGCCTGATTACTTTAGAAAGGAGAGGTATATGCAAGCCTATAGTGAGTACATTAAACCTGTGGATGGCATACACTTTTGGCCTGACTGTAGTAACTTATCTAGGATTTTGGGGCCCTTACCAAAGAAAATGCCTGGTAGGCCTAAGAAAAAAAGGGTTAGGGCCTCACATGAACCTAAGTCAGGTAATAAGATTTCTAGAGCAGGGATTGTTATGAGTTGCCATAACTGTGGGGAACTTGGCCATAATAAGAAGGGGTGTAAGAAAGAACCGATACCAAAACCACCCAAAGAGAAAGGGAAAATAGGCAGACCAAAAAAGGTGATACCCACAGAACAAACCTTGGTTGATGAAAGTGATATGCCTGTATTTGTAAACAATAGCATTGATGAATTTGAAATGGGTGAAACAAATAGAAATTCTGTGTTCACATTTTCGGATGGGAGGAGAGTTCAGCTAGGCAGAAACTATGAAACTAGGAAGAAAGGTACTGTTGGATATGTTAAGATGAGAGGTGGCAAGACCAAGTCTGGTGGACTATTACCCACACAGAGAATAGGTAGGATGGGAGCTTGGTTAGGAATGAATTCTCAAACTTCTGACACAATTGAGTCATGTGAAGCTCTTCATGCAGCGCACACATCAGGTACCATAACATCCCTTGTTTTATCACCTCTTTACATGCTGCAAAAAACTGACATGATTATTATGCAGGGTCAAAGAATACTTCAAACCAAGGTGAAAACATTCCTGTGACACAGCAATCACAAGTTGTTGGGACATCCCATGAAGCTGCAGCTAGACCTGGAAGAGGTGGAACATCATCCACAAGAGGTAGAATGAAAAGAAGAAGCTTCACACAGTCAAGATTTGTTGAACCAAAAGAAAGAGAAGAAAGAAGAAGGGATGCATCTGCTAAGCCACAACCAAGGCAAGAAAGGGCAAGACCACAACATGAACCTCTTCCTCTAAGAATGAAGAGTCAAAGAATTCTCCATAGGAAACTTTCTGGTCCAGTTACTGGTCCAGGATCAAGTTTGGAGAATGAAATAGTCTTGGATTAAATTCCAAGACTTTGGTAGCACATATTTTGTGAAATCTGTATATTGTGCTAAAACTTCTAACTAGTATGGTCTAAATTAGGTTTGTAAGTAGTAAGAAACTGATATAGTGCTGCACTTTATGCCACTATGGTGCCCTATTTTGTCCACCGAAGGGCCTAGGTTAGTTAACGTAAACACTTGGTAGGAACCTGATATGGTGCTGCACTTGATGCCACTATATATGCTTGCCTATTTTGTCTATGGAAAAGGCATATACAGGTTGTAGTGTTCTGGTGGAGTAACAATGTAATGTGCTTATGCAGAAACAGTTGTTATGAAAGAACACTTGTAGTTCAATAAGCTTCTTCTTTTATCAATCTTGTGGTGTCAATTGAAGTGATGTACAGATGTGTTAATGCAGGTAGTATAAAACCAAATGGCAGCACTAAATAAAACCAAATGTACAGATGTGTTACTTGGTACCACATATTACTTGTTACTTGGTAGTGTTAATGCAGGTAGTATAAAACCAAGAGTACAGATGTGTTACTTGGTACCACATATTACTTGTTAAATGGCAGCACTAACTAAAACCAAATTGAAGACATATATGAGAACACATATTACATGTAATATACAACCAAATTTCATGCTTTCATTACCAAAACAAAGTTAAAGGTACACAACATTTCTGATTGCATTACATAACCCACATACATCCTGATGAACACAACATACAACAAAATAACCTATTTCAAACCTTCTACACTTACTTTTTTAAGGATACAACAATGAGGGATACAATCAACATAATTATCAAAGCAAATACAACCAACAACACACTGTCATACAGTTTTGCCTTGGACTTGAAACCATTCAATTCTTGGTAAATTAGTTCCAATGAAACACCTTCAGTAGCCCTATTAACTGTCAGAGGCATAGCAGCTTGTTTGGATACTAGCACCTCCAATTGTTTGTTCTCCTCATGTAGATTGTATAATAGGTCTTTGTAGTACTGAGAAGGTAAATCTTCAGCAAGAAAACCATACACCTCACATTTCTAAAGACCAATAACACAAAAACAATTAGAAAATAAAAACTTAACAATTTTTTATAAAGACTCTTAATATTAACTTACCCGAGTGGGGCAACCCTTGAATCTTCGACCCGGATTCGTGGGGGTCCATGAAACTTGGTCATAAATTGGAATCTTACAATTACAATGAGTTTCAAGACAGATTTCTTCTGGAGTATAATATCTTCGTTTGGAACGGATTGAAGAACTTGATGAATGCATAATTGAACAAAGGGGGATTTCTGCTATGTGACTTTATGGATTTAGGGTTTATGTTAATTGGGGTTTTCTGCTATGGGACTTGTTTTCTGCTATGGGGCTTTATGGATTTAGGGTTCATTGATAGTAAAATGGGGAGAGAGAACAGATTTTATATTTATTAAAAATAGTGTATTATGTGGCATGATGAGTGTGTATGTTAACTTGTACACGTGGACAAAACCGGGTGAGATGGGTAAAACTTACCCACAAAAGAGTATATGCAGTAATAAGTTGTCCTAAAAAATAAATTTTTTTGTTCGCTACCCTGAAGAGGAAAGTGTGGCAAGTATAGTACTTTTTTTAACCATTAGCCCTTGATATTTTTATCAATGGTTTTCAGTGATTTTCATACTTATGGATAATGTAGGTGAGTAACTTCTGACATCTTGGTCAGATTCGAATGTAGAGGTAGAACGCTAAGGTAAATTTATACTTTGTGTATAAAGTTAAAAGGGTTAATTCCATATATCCCCAATTAAAACCTTTTAATGTCATATTTGTCCAACCAAAACTCACAATGTCATATATACCCAGTTCAATTACAAAATTTGTCATATCTACCCATCTTACTAATTTATTTATTTTAACTTTTTTAAAAATCCCAATAATAATCAATTTAAAATGTATAGACTATTTTACCCTTATTAGTGAGGTACCATTACAAGCAGTTGCAGAAAACATAGAAGACGACAATTCCTCAAGTAGATATATCACCTGAATATAAACACATTCTCTTTTATTTCTTTTATAAACCATCAAGGCATCAACCCAGGACTTAAAAAATCAATTTGTTGTATATACAATATAGAATACTTAACAGTCGATAGCAAATCAATAGTTACAATTGTGGAATGTGCAATTCTCGTTCAGTGTGACACCAACATATGCAAATAGTTTAATATTTCAAAATAAGTTATAGATTCAAATTCATATATATCGAAAACTTAACTATTTATGCGTTATGTGTGTTGATATGCACTAATTATCCATCTGAATCAGTGAGTAGAATTCTCATATCATCTAGAAATTTTTTTCTTGAGAACATTTTTATCATCTTTATTGTATCATGTAGGAGCGGAAAGCTAGACTATCAATGAAAGAGTCTTCAGCCACTAAGCTAGACTATCAATCTTTAATCATCTTTATTTTATCTAACTTGCACTAAAAAAGTTTAGCAAGAGCTTGCAAAACCCAACTTACTTTAGAGGTATAGTAGGTATTATAGAGATGTATTTTTATGAAGGATAAAATGGGTATTTAATAATGTTTATTGATGTTTAATTAATTTAGTAATAGAATGGGTATATATGACAAATTTTGTGATTAAATTGGATATATATGGCATTATGAGTTTAGGTTGGACAAATATGACATTAAAAGGTTTTAATTGGGGATATATGGAATTAACCCAAGTTAAAAAATGATGCAACGTTATTTTATATGTTGTCAACAGCAATAATGTATAAAACTCATTGTAATTAGTTTTTTGACAAAAATTTAAAAACGAAAAATATACAGGTAGAATTTTACAGTTAGATTGCTAGATCAATATAACTGATTATAATAAGAGTAGTTCAAGTTGAATCTGAAACAAGAGCATGCATACACAAAAACATTAGAAGCACAAAAGTATACAACTAAATAACTATATATGTAGCCACATAAGCTCAACGACGATTCTCTTTCAAAAGTCAAAGTCAGAGGAAACTTGAGTGATGCTGAGAGGTAACATAAATTCCGCCAAATATCAAATACAACATGATCCAAAATAAATCAGCTGATTTGTATTTGTTATTTAGTTTATAGCTAGTGGTGTTTTCGTTTCGTGGCATTTCACAGACGATTTAGTGGTCGTTCAAGCGCACTACAAGAAAAAGTAGCTTTAGTGACGAGAATTCAGTGACGAAAATATTTTTTGGTCACTATTTAGATGAAAATAGTGACGATATAATTTTTCTTCATTATTTTTGGTCATCGGTAGAAAGTCAGTGACGAAACGTATAAATCGTCACTAAATTACATGAATAGTGACGAGAAATTTCGTCATTAAGTATTAGTGACGAAATTTTGGTCACTATTTTACATATTACTAATTCTATAAAATGGTTATGAATAAGGACATTTAGATATGTACTTATTAAAATTTGCATAATTCGTATATTAATCCAAAAATCGTAAACACTATCAAATGTTATGGATAAAAAACTTGTATTATAGAGAAATATGCGAAATATGCAAAATTGCAAATATTTAACTTTCTTTGATGTATTATCCTGTAAACAAATATTTAAGTCACCGGGTTACTGGTTTGACCACCGACTCAACCCGGTTTTGTATTAAAAGTAAAAACTATTTTTTTTCAAGTGGTTCTACCACCGGGTCAACCCGGAAATTTATAAAAAAGATGAAAAAAATTAGACTCAGTCTACCCTGGTCACTTAAAACCCGACTGATATAACTGGTTAACGCGTTTCTAAAAATCATTTTACCCGTCACATATTATATTTTACTGATATGTAAAAAAAAAAAAAAAAAAAAAAAAAAAAAAAAAAAAAAAAAAACATGTATCCAACAAATAGTATATTTTACTGAATAAATATCAAATCAGTAAACTATAATTTACTTTAACCCGCAATTCACAAATCATAAATATCTTAAATAAAAAAATTAAACCATAGCAGACGATCGCGGGCATCTCGATCACCATCTTCGTTCCGTTACCATCACCACCATTGCACCGCCATCATCACCGTCACCATCACCATCACCAGCGTCGCGACGTCGAGATCACCGTAATCACTTCACCGTCGTCACACCGTCACATTCACAATCACCACCGTCGTCTCCGATTCAGAGACATCTGTAAGGTTAATTCTGATTTTACCATCATCAATCAACCTGTTGTTCGATTGAGTTTCTAAGTGTTGAAGATCACTAGTGAAATCTCTGTACAAACTCCTGATTTGTTAATATTAGGGTTTTAAATCTAATTATTATATTGATGTAGGTATGTTATGAGCTTTTAAGAGCGTTTAGAAACGTTTACTTCAGCGTTTAGAATTAAGAGCACATTTGGCAAGCAGCGTTTAGCTTTTACTAGGAATGTTACAAAAGTTGGTTCCACTTGTATCTGATTGGATTGTTAATTTAGCTTAATCAAATGTCGTTCAGAGTAGTTCATAACTTACCTTGATTGTTGATGAAAACACAAATGGAAAAGTTTGAGTTCCACTTTGATAGATAGCGGTTTCGAGATTAAAAGATTAGAAAAAGAATGTTTGAATTGTCAACATTTACTTCTTTAATTATTCTAGTTAGACTGTAGCGCACAAAGGGGGTATTTGAATAACTAAACCGGTTGATTAGCTCTAATATTTGTGGTGTTAGCCTGGAGGAGATGGTGTTTGGATATGCTTTTGCTGCTTTTCTTTTAAAATTCACTTTAAGGATGTTTAAATAGTCTTACTATGCCCTTTGATAAGTAGCCATTGTTGCAGGTCACATCAAACTGGTTATTCTAACTAGACTATTTGGCTACCAAATCGTTGGTTGATAATAAGGTTGAATAATTAAGTTGAATAATTTTGGTGTTTCTTGCCATCTAAGCCTCTTGTAATTTGCAGTGGCTATCAGTTGGTGCACAACCATCGGATCCTGTTCAACATCTTCTATTCAGAGCAGGGTTGCTACCACCGCCCCCAATGGTTGTAACTTGTAATGGGCAGGAAACGTTGGCCCCCAAATTAGTGTATTATGAAGTTAAGTAAGGCACATTACCTGAAAAGATTTTAAATCTTCATCGGTGTCTTCTTCATGGTTGCTGCATGTTCGTTTTCTCCACTGTTAAGAAAACAACACCTGTTTTTAGGAACCGGTTCTACCGGTTTATGAGTGGAACCAGTTTTGAAACTATGGTGAGGCAGAAATCATGCGAGTTTGTTTGTGTTAGCAATGAAGGTTGGGTTAGATTTAGGAAACTATGGTGAGGCAGAAAAGGACTTGAAGGTAGAAAACTATGGGTTAGATTTAGTGTGAGCCATCTAAACCTGATGGACATTTGAAAATGTGTTATTTAGTCCCATACCTTAAAAGTCAAAGAAAAAGAACTGGAAATTAAAATAGACCTTAGTTTTATCTAGAAATGACCTTAATTTGTTACTTCTATATGCTGGGTTTTTTAGCTGGACGTGATCTTTAATTTTCACAAGGTACATTATCTTTTCGCCCACTTAGAGGGTGTTATAGACATGTGAATTAGTAGTCAATTTACTTCTTTCTAAATTATGGTTTGAGTGTTGCTACTTAATAAGCCTGTGGTGTGCTTCAAGTATTGAATGTGTTTTGACGCTTGTTGCAGGCTTACTATATACTAGATGAGGTTCTTATACCTGGGGAGCTTCAGGAATCAAGCAAGAAGACTGTGGCTCGTTTAGTTGCTGCACATGTAAGAATCACATAGAGGGTATGTGAGTATGTCTGTCCTGGACTCATAGCTGATTTAATTGTTGGTGTTTTCTATGTTTTGCAGGATTCTTTGGTGGAGATAGCCAAAGAAGAAGCAAATTCAATAAGCAATATAATTGCACAGGCAATCAAGTAAGCTTGTGCTTACTCCTGTCATCGTTTAAGTGATATACAAATGCGACCTAATGATTTTGTACTAAAGATAGGCTAATATAATCTCACTCCACTCAAACACCCTTATTGAAATTTTTTCCTTTGAATCAAAAGTGGGTTATAATTTGTCTTTTACCGATGCGAGTGTTGTGGAACACTGTGGTTTATTATGTTTTGATTGTTGATAATATATTAAGCTTGTTTATATTTTTGTCATATCTATAATTCTAAAATCGTTTCATTACTTTTGTCAAACTGACTAATTATGTGAAGTTGTGAATCATGGTTATAAAAAAAAGTGAGTCAGTTTGTGTATCATGCTTATCATACAGTAGGTTCAGCTGCGTACTCTGGATGGCTTGGTGAAGGATATAACACACAAAGTTTCAAATGGATACTACTTAATGTCAGTTTGTGATAAGGTAAAGTTGCCAATTCAGTCATAAATATCACAATGAAGAGTCTTAATTATATCCTATATTCATCTTTTGATTTTTATGTATACTGGTTATGGGTGCATTTGAACCAAGTTGAGCATGAGATTGCTTCAAATATAGGCAATTTTTGAAAAAAAAAATGAGGCTCAGGTTCCTTTTAGGTTTGTGGTCAGTTTGCCTAAGCCTAAGCCTTAGATAATTACATTAAATGGTGCAAGTATTTGCGTAAACGTGTTGTTTGGAATAGGTGACTTACATGCCCATCTGTTGTATTCATATTCATCACTTTTTACTCATCAGTTTTTAGCCTTTCATAATTTCAGTGAGAAAATTGGTTTTTGACAGTTTACAACGCCATTAATAAGGACATGAAGCTTTTCTTGGTTTCACTGTACTTCTTAATTTGGGGTGAAGCTGCAAGTGTTCATTTTCTTCCTGAGTGCCTATGCTATTTGTTTCATCATGTAAGCCATCTTTGTCTGTACCGGTAAAATAGTTTCTTAACCTAGTATCTTCTTGTATTCATCATGCTTTGCCTAAGATCAGTTTTTAGATTTATGAGAACTAATTTAATATGTATTACCTAGATGGCCAGGGAGTTGGATGCTACATTGGATTCGGGAGAAGCGAGCCCTGTTGCCAGTTGTGTTAGTGAGGACAATTCAGTGTCCTTTCTAGCGCATGTTATTCAACCAATTTATGATACGTTGTCTAAGGTCAGTGAATCTTTTCACAGCATTTATTAATAAATCAGTTTGTAGGTATAAATTACTCCTGTATGTATCTGCAATTCTTTCTGTCCATATGTCCTTATGGTGAATATGGAATTGTTGTTTAAATGCTGCCATGTATCCAGTTCACATTTTTTGCAAACACTATCGCATATTACCGATTAAAAACTTGTATCATAGAGAAATATGCAAAATCACGTGAACCGCTTAACGATTATAGCTTCACTGTTTTCAACTTTGTTAATAGGAAAGAAAAGAGAAGCTAAGGCCCTCATTGATCGAAAGAAAGCATTGTTGGAACCTCTGTACACTTATTTTGTTCTTTACGTAGTCCTCAAGCTGTTCGGGATTAAGGTATGTATGCGACCTCACACCAGATTTAAGCACTTGTAGGGTTTCGTCTCTAACCGTGCATGGTGAATTTGGGGTTGGAACCTCTGTACACTTATTATGTATGTCACTAAACAACAGTTGTGTATTTTACTTTACAAGGATTATGGAATGTTTGTGTATAATTGTCGCAGGCATTGATGATTCATATCGTGAGTTATGTGGATAAATTTACATTTATTTACCTGAAGTGAAGCTGTTAAGGGTGCGATTTTATTATATCTGAATAATATCTACTGCAACTCCGTTGACAGATTCAGGACCGGGCAAATGATCAGGATATAATTGGGAGATAAGATTGGTACATACGTGGACCAATACGTAAAGGTCATGGAAAGGTAATTTTATGATGCACGAACATACTAATATTTGTTCAGTATAGCTCATAACTTGTTGCTATTAACTTCTTGACTTAGAGCATTTATCACTGTTTCGGTTCACTCTCGTATATGTTTCTACTTATAAATATACCCCTGGTTGAGTTAATTAGTTAACTAAAGGTTATTATTGTTTCTAGTTAATTAGCGAATTTTAAAGATTAGTGAATTAGTGCTATGAGTGAGTGGATGATTAGATTTAGTTTAAGGCGATTCCGGAATCAATACTAGTCATGTTTAAGTTATGAATTTTTCGGAGACGTTTGTGAAAAGAGAAATAAGTTTTTTAGACGAAATGATACTTTTTGAGTAGAGATGATAATAGAAAAATGTGTTCCCATGCTTTGACAGATAGCGTGCTTCAGTTTTTGTTTAATGAGTGGACTACCATGTGATGTTAGCAAACTAAATAGTAAAATATTACTGTGTATTATTAAGTTAGTGCATCAATGTGGAGATGTTGGCTCAATGATGAAAATCCTGATTTTTATTTAGTTTAAGAAATGCGGTAAGTGTCGTGGATGCTTGCGGTACGTGCTAGTTAGGAGAGTGATGATTATGTAAAATCAGCCTGTTGTTCAATGTTTATTTGGCAAACACATTTTGAACATGTCAAAATCGTGTACTGATCAATAACTATGGAGGTTGGTATAATCTGGTGATGGTTTTTGTGGCACTCAGTGTACAACTTATTGTTAAATATCGGCTGTTTAACAACCTAATGATGAGCTCTTACCCATAGTAGTAGGGGCTACTGTCAATGTATCTTGTCTTTATGTAGTAGCGTTATACGATATCTGAACTTTTGCTAAAATGGCAGGGTGAGCAGTTGAAGCGCAAGAATGCTGTTGAGATTATGGATGAATCTCCAGCACCCGAGCCTGTCAAACCTAATATACCCAAAAATCCCAGATACATCGACACGCGTGTGGATGAACTGTTCCCTAGTAGGAAAAACAGTTTGAGGCTTAAGATGCTATCTGGAAAGGAAAATGTTAAGGTCTGCGCAGAACCATAATATTTGATTGAACTTCCGTTTACTAAATTTTATCTTGATGTTAATTCTTATATTATATATACGTCTCAGGAAAACATTGCTGCTGGTCATACTGATGTCTTAAAGAACTCATCTTTTTCAAGCCCCCTGCTGATAAGCAACCGCAGTTTTCAAGGTACATAATGTGTCTCATAACTTGTGTATCAGTTGTGCGCATACAAGGTGTTTGTAAAGACGGCTGGTTGCCATCATTTCTGAAGCCGGATCAGCAGGCGTTTCTTTGCAGGCTGATAGAAGAGCACTGAACCAGGTAACTAAATATATGATGTGTTTGTACTTTGGAGATCTTGAAATAGCATGTGTCCAGTGGGCTTCATAAGTTCAGTTACCAGAATGCTTAACTTTTGGCTTTAGGGTAGCATATTATGTATATTAAGGCAATAAGCTCATCGCATTATTTTTTAGGTTACTGTTCACTAATCTTGGAGGTGAACGCCGGTTTGCTTCCATTGTTGCGAAGCGACTAGTCACTTGGAGATTTAACACAGGGAGATCAACGGTAAGTTTATACATCTATGTGTAACTGTTGTTTTTTCTTACTTCTGTGTTTTTAGCAGCCCATAATTATGATTGTTTTCAAATTACCCCTTTTCCTCCTTAGGGCTGGACCCTCTCTTAGCACCTATAATTATGATAGTTCGTATGGGAAAAAGGCATTGGTGATGATGTACAGGGGAATTATGGAGCAGGTTAAAATCCTTTTATTTTATTAAAACCCCATGGTTTTACTTATGTCAGTGGTCCCCTTTTTATGCAACCCTAATCTCGTTCTTTCCGGAGTCTCTTCCAGTTTTGACACCAAACTGTACGTCTAAAAATCTTGCTACAATACAACATTTTATTGAAAAGGCCAAAGCTGCTCTTGTTTCTGTTGGCATAGTTAGAGACAGTTGGTATAAACTTAATTTGACCTGCTTGATTAGACATGTCATATTTGTGTACTTTACTTGTACATCATCCCAACCAGTTTCTTTTTGCAATATTTAATACAGGAAATGGCAAGGATTCTGGAAAGTTCTCTGGCCGCATAGTTGATTCAAATATGCATGATGTAGGACGTTTTCTGAATTGGCTTTTAGGACTGCCACCTGATATCGAAAACAGGTTATGTTTGTATAATATTTACTATCTGATGGGTTTTCCTTTTGTCATTATTTCTTTTAATAGCATTAATTACTTAATTAATTGCAGGCTCTTTGAATTGTTTGTGGTGATTAGTGAACATAGAGACAACAACAGACAATCGTCGAATTGTTGGACTTGTTCCAAATGCAGTAGTAGGACCTGTGCTTCAAGGTCTCTTTCTCTCATTACTGAGAAATCGTAAGAATTTGCTAAAAAAAAGAGAAATCATGAGACAAATATTCGTAGTTGCTCATATTGTAATAGGCTACTGGTCGGGTTTTTGTAACAACACAATCAGTTTTTGTGAATGAAATTTATTGTGTAAGATTTGCATTGCTAGAGATTTTTAGATTTTGGTTTGTTTGCAAAAGCAATTATGCAGCAAAACCAATATTAGTTCCCATTTTATTTTTTTTGCTATATGTTCATAATTAGTGACGACCTTTGGGTCTCTAACTATTTGTAGTCGGTGACGACTTTCTCGTCACTAATGGTAAATATCAGTGACGAGTTTTTCGTCACTATCAAAATTGTGACGAAAACATTCGTCACTAACTGGATTAAAAGGTGATGACTAATCTCGTCACAAATTACTGACGAGGTAAATTTTCGTCTCTAATTGATTTTGTTACGGAGCTTTAGTGACGACTGGTGACGACTTGAGTTTCGTCACTAAACAGTTTTGTGACCATTTTTTACACTGTCAGTGACGAAACTGTTTTCGTCACTATAGGCCAATTTTCTTGTAGTGGCGTTTGCTTGAGGTTAATGTGGTATTTCAGCCACATTCCATTATACTAAACTTCTATGTGATTAATATAATTTACCAGGGTAACCCTTTACCAAAAAAAAAAAAAAAAAAAAAAAAAAATGCAACATGATCCAAATTCATATAATTTAGCAATAAACGATGTCTAATCGTACCCAAAAAGTTAATCGCATTTGTAGCATATGCTCAATTTAAGGTTCAAGCTAAACCTAGTTACCTAGAGAATGGTGAAGCTAGCAATGTTAAGAAATATACATGATCTGCCTAAACTATAATACCGTAGTATTATTGGAAAAACAACTTACTGCAATACAATTAGACAAAATATGATACAGTTCATCTGAAAATATCCATTCAACAAATTGAATTCCATTTTGCCCAAATTGAAAAATTAAATCTAATAGAATAGTGTTACGGTGTAACCTGTGATGCCGACAAAAATGATGCTTGGTTTGGAGAGTGTATATACAAAAATTGAGGTTGGGGTAATGGAGTGCAGGTGTGATGACCAACAAACACAACGAAGTTGGGGACGGATTTGGGGGATTGAATAGACGAGGGTGTAGCTGGCAGTTGTGCGGTTGTGCCCCACAATCTTTGTTTATTTATTTACTCTTTTCATTTGACAAAATTTTTTTGAATATTCAATGAATATTTGATGAAATGTTTGGTACAAGCTTCGTTTATTTATTTAATGAATAAATATAGATAATATTTTACGTTTATTTAGTTAAATAAACAAATATGAACAAATGTTCGTTCGTTTATTTATTTTTTTGAACGTCTGATTATGCGCTTATTAACGTTCATTTATGCCCATTTATTATTTTATTTGTTTATGTTCGTATATCACATCTTTTAATTGTATAATTTTAAAACTTTTTTGTTTAAACAAAACAACACTTATAAAACAAATTTTTTTGCATAATCTAATAAATTTTACGTTTATTTTTCTACGTTCATTTATGTTCGATCTTCTATGTTCGTTTATGGTTCATTTAGTGTCTTAATGAAATGAACATAAACGAATATGAACAACTCATTTTTTTAATAAACGAACATGAATAATAAAATTCACCTTGCAAGCGTTCGTGTTCAGTTAAAATTAAATGAATGAACATTAATAAGACTCCTTTTATGTTTGTCCGATTCGTTTACAGGCCTAACTTAGATGAAAATAACTTATTATGTAAAGGCTTATTATTGTAATATCTAGATTAGGGAGAATTGCATATATATCCTTCAAAAGATTAATAATTACGTATATATCCAACTCAAACTAATAATTACATATATATCCCTCTAAAGCTTTTTAAATGTCAAATATATCCAAATAATTAATTTTTGTATTATCAAAACTAGAAAATTTATAATTAAATATACATTGACAATAATACCCTTATTCTTCTTCCTCTTCTTTGTTACATATATTATAATACACAAAACTACTAACACAATTAGTCAATTGACAACATCAATTTTAAACAATAGAATATCAACTTTAAGTGTTTTTATTTGGATCGGTGGGTATAATTTGATTTATCAATGTTTTTTATTCAATCCACTTATACCATCTGCAAAACCCATCAATCGATATGTTTGTTTTAAATGGTATTGGGAAAATTAATTGAGTAGACACTTAAAGGGAATTTCGGGTTTAAATGTCATTTATTAATAACAAAATGAGAATTGGGTTTACGACAACATTGAAATTTCCAGTTTATAATTGTCGGTAAAAGACATATATAGTGACAAACGAGAAGGGTCCTTTGGTTACTCAGTTGGTGAGTTTGAAAATGAAACATTGGTGAGATATGTTTGCCATGAGAAGATAAAAACAAGATTGATACTATAAATGGTGGTGGGTTTTGTGTTTGGTTATATATGCAGCCATGAAAAAGGAGAAGAAGAAGGGTATAATAGTCTATGTATGGTCAAATTTGTATTTTCTTGTTTTAATTATATAAAAAGTAATTATTCGGATTTATATGATATTTATAGAGGTTTAGAAGGATATATATGTAATTACGACTTTAGGTTGGATATATATGTAATTATTAAGTTTTGCAAGGATACATATGCAATTCCCCCTAAATCGCACAAAAATTATAATACTTAAAGTCAATCTAAATTTTAGATACTCAATATTTTTTTTAATAAACATGGTTTCGGTCTCACTCCTGTCCTAAAGTTTTCAATGGTACCATCCTCTCACCGTAAATGTTGATATTGACTGGTCAACGAAAGGCCTATTGGAGAAATTTGTCAGGGTTCAAAGCTCACTTCTTGATAAATATAGTCACTGGGAGAGGTGCTCATTGGGTGGGGCATGGTCCTTGTGGGAGAGTTCGGTTGGCATCCTTAGGATGCATGGGACCAGGGTGATCCCACCGTTCTTAACCTTTTGGAGAAATTTAAGGTACCAAAGTTATTTACTATCTCCGTCCCAATATAAGTATGCAGTTTGACTTTTTGAAGTTTTTCTAATTAAACTTTGACCTTAACTTATTTTTTGGTGTTATATAATACTTGATGCAATATATGTGAATGAATTGGATTTTAAATGTATTTCATTAGTATAATTGTCATCAAGTATTATATAATACAAACAAAAATATTTAATGTCAAAGTTAAACCGAAGTCTTTAAAAATCAAATTGGAAACTTATTTTGAAACGAATGGAGTTGTATTTTTAACTTTTTAAGAAAAGTAATCAGACATAATTTTATCCGAAATAACTTTTAAGTGAACAAATATGTTAACAAATCACATAAATTAACTATTTAAGCTAAACAAATGACTCTTTAACTATTACAGGGACTAATAGAACAAATAAACAGAACCCACTACAATGCAGTCATTATAATATATACCAAAGATGGAAATTGAATGTGCAAATAGTAAATTCTTAAGAGGCCCATTATTTGTTAATTGGGCCTCCCGTTGGTGGGTATTTTAATTTGCAGGTCAACAATAAATGCAAACAGTGGGTAGTAGATGGTGCGGCACTTTGTCATGGATGAAACGAGGGGTTTCCCTGTTCACCCTCGTTTTGCGTAATGATCCTGTGATACATTCCAAAACATGATTTACCAGGTTTCACTCAGTTAATCTTTGTACTAGCCAAGTAGAACCGCACAGGTGTAAATTTCCAGCACCTTCCACAACCTTTTATCATCAAAACACACGCACACCTCCATATTTTTTCAAAGAAATCCTTAGCAAACCTAAAACTCCTGATTACTAAAATCATTTTAAAGGTATGAATTTAAAGTCACCGGATTGCTTATTGCTTCATGATTTTCGGTTATCATTGTCGTGTGATTGTTCTTATTAGGTAAGATTAATATCTCGGTAATTAACTAATTTGAATGTTCCTTTTGTTTGGGTTATAAAGCATGAATTTCACTCTCCCAAGTTATATCTTATTTTTTATGAACACTGATAATCAATTAGGTCATGGCGGACACCATTCTTAACCATAAGAGACGAAGTGCAGAACTCACAAAGCGTCACTACTCTAATCGATATCCTCAATTGTCTCATTTTCACTCAATCTCACTCTCTCATTTCCGTCACACCAAATCTCCCTGTTCACGAGGTGCTACTAATTATACTCTCTCTCTCTTTTTTTTAATCTATTTTGTCTTATAAATATGTTTAACATTTTTTTTAGGTGATGTATGATGTGATGTTTTTGGTGGAATTGGCGAGGAATATATCGAGTTCGAAAGGGGGTGAGGATGTGGTTGATTCGTTGGTGCGGTTATCGAGCTTTGTAAGTAACGTTTTATCCAATTGTTTCGGTTTCTATGTTTGTGACAAATGGATACATTTGTAATCTGTCAAACCAAAAAAATATACTAGAATGCACTATGCGTAAAGTATGTCCCGTATAATTGTGTAGTGTGTACGCCATAAGAGTGTAAGAACAGTGGGTGAGGGCCGAGGGGTAATTGGGATTGCCTCACATATGGAGAAGGAGCACAAAGCTTTATCCATACATACCTTATATGCTGCACATTTTCGATAGTTAGAGCTAACCTGTTTCTTAGCCAAAAAGTAGTAATTTTTCTATGATCCACTAGACCCGCTTAGACCTGTTGCGTAATTATAATATATACTAAAAGGGGAAATTGCACGGGCCGATTATGATTTTCTTAAGGGGCCCGTTTTCATTTAAAAGGGGAAATTGCACGGGCCGATTGTTATTTCTACTACTTGCCTGACGGAGATGGTGGTTAACCTTTGTTGTTGCTAAGATGAAGGTGTCTCATGGGTGTGAAGTTTAACAGATTTTAAGGGGGATCCAAACAGTTTGTTTGAAATTTCAGTTTTTAGGTGTAAATTTTACCTTCCTAATGTTTAAAATAATCACTATAAGATATTTGTAAGTAACCAATTTAACGAATAGTTAATGCATCAGCTTATTTTTTAAAAAAGATCCAACTGTAACCTTAATTTATGGAATAGCTCATAACTCCATGCTCAAGCTCATTAATTACACGCTCGGATCAAGCCCAACACCAAGGCTCAATCAACACTTGATAAAGACCCGACTTAAATCCCAGGCCACGTACAGCCTGAAAAGACCTCTCAGGCCTGACTGAGTAGAGACAAAGATACTGCTCCTCAACTGTCACTAGCGGTTAAGATGTAACATATGACATCGTACAATGGGGACGCACGACAAGCACAACTACGAGCCTAAAGGATGAATGACATTTGTCCTCCTTGTCTGCTCTCGGATGATCAACACCTGGCTCCCTAACAGCCCTTGATCATCCCGCAAGGGTTTATCTTTAAACCGCTACAATCCTCTCTATAAAAGGAGAGAAACACACATTATCACATAAGTTTTCAGAGACTTGGGCAAATACTGCTTCACAGCAGTGCAATATGGTTCTTGTTTAGCTGTTACCCGAGGTTCTTGATTTACATCAATCTCATCGGGTACTTACCATTCAACACGGGAAAGCAAACAACAAAAGCATTTTCATCCCATCTTTAAACCGAGTTACACACCATACGTAAACAAGATGTGTTATGCATGCATGGAAAATGCAAATGCGCATGTTTACGTATCAAACGTAAATGTTTTAAAACCGTAGGTATATAAATGATAAAATAAGCTCGTAATGATGGTAATAAGCCAAATATGTGTAGACTAAAATTAGTCCGAAGCCGCTGTGCATTAATGATTGCTTTTCGTTTTACGCGACTAACCGTAACGGTTAAATGTTTTAAGTATAATATACAAACATTCACATAAATAGTTTCGAGTTTGAGGTTGAGTAAGCACCTGAAAAATGTGGGCTGTTATATGCGTGGCCTTCACGTTACGAAATAGACCAAGACATTGGATTTAAGTTTGACGTGAGATGAGGCATGGAAAGGCGTGAGGCGTGACACCTTTTTTGAATTTAACTCTGTTAAAAAGGTTTTTTTTTTTTTTCTTTTTTTTTTGAAAAAAGTTAAAAAGATTACACGCAATGATAGTTTTTTTGACTTAATTCCTTATGTATAACATTTTTTTTAAACTCGATATATAAAAAATATAATATAATTAATATATAAATTTATAAATATTTTTATATTTTTGTGCCGCTTTAAATCACGACTTAAAAACTTATATAGTTTTGCTATGGCTTCTAAGACGTGAGGTTTGGCAGTGCTGTCACGCCACGATATACACTTTTTGTAACCTTGATTTTCAGTAAATCTAATCCATATTATGGGTAACTGTTTCCACGAAAGTTCAAATAGATTTTAGTGTTTGATAAGAATTAATCTTCCGTCATTTTGGGGAGGGAGGATAATGGCATTTTCATTACCCGCTAATTTTCCCCACCAATGTAAATTTTCCCGCCAAATACTTGCAGACAGTTTGACATCACATTTATTCTTCTACCTCCTCACCCACATACAAAACGCCCAAACAACCTTGTAGGCTTAACATGACCATAAGTCCATAACGTAGCACCACCACGTTCTGTGTGCATCACTATTATCACCATCCCGTCAGCTAGGGATGGCAACGGGTCGGGTTCGGGGCGGGTTTTAGTGAACCTGTACCCGTACCCGTTTATAATATCCAAACCCGAACCCGCCCCAATACCCGATGGGTACCCGATTATTATTATCTATCGGGTTATCGGTTTTCCCCGCGAGTATCGGTTATCCCCAATTAAAATCATCGTTGTATAACTTAATCTAAAAAAAACCAAAACACCCTAATAATATATTCAAAGTTTTTAGAAATTAAAGAAAACGACTTCAATATTCGCAATGTTTGAAGATTAAAGAGTTAATGTGTCATGTGTGTGAGAATTAAAGCGTCAAGTGTAAGTGTTAATTTAATAGTTTGTAATTACCAAGATATATGCTATTAAGGAGTAGAGTAGAAAAAAATTGTACAATGTTAAAAGCTCAAAACTTATTAAGAGCTTATATAAATTAACAAAAAAAACGGGTACAAATTCGGGTATACGGGTACGGATACGGGTACGGGTAAACTGGCGGGTATTACTAGAACCCGTACCCGAACCCGTACCCGAAAAGAAAAGAATATATCTACCCGAACCCGTATCCAAACCCGTGAACCCGCCCTCGAACCCGACCCAACCGGTTCGGGTTTCGGTTTTCCCCATCGGTTTCGGGTGCTTTTGCCATCCCTACCGTCAGCCTAATCACCACAAAACCTCGTTCGTCACCACTTAGTACTACAATCAGCTGCCAGAGGTCATCTAAAGGTCTCAATTGCAGGGTGTTTATTAACCAAACTATTGATATACATGGGTCTTAGAATTTTGTTTTATTTACATGGGAGTTTTATTCATTGAAGTTCCAGATTTAGTTTTTGGTAGCAGGTGTTCACTGTTGTGATTTGGTCTTGTGACTTGATGATTCCCAAGTATATACACCAAGTGACCTACAAACCAAATCATGTACATGTCTTTTAAGTAAATAAACTTTGAATTTTTGATGCTACATGTACATATTGGACACATTCACACATATATGGCTTAAAAAAGTAAATATACAGATTAGTAAGGATACAAATTCCAGGTCTGTATAGATGTAATTGTGCATGAACCATGCACTATTTTCTTTTATTTATACTTTTTAAGAACAATGTTTCATTGAGACATACATTCGATAAACATGTACAGTACATAAATAGTAGCCTACCAATCTTGAGTGATCAAATGGTTTCATATCAATAATGAAAACCAACGGTCACACGTTCGAGGTTTGGTATGAAGGCATTCCATACATATGGTATCCGGAGTACCATGCTTGGATATTTAAACTTCAATAATCAAGATGCTCGAAAAGCAACACTTGACAACCATTCCTAAACCGGTTCATAGAAATAGCTCATGTATTGTAATTTGCTTGTACAGCTCTCTTGGCATTTTGTTGTCTAACATATTGTTATTTTCCAAAAAAAAAAAAAAAGAAATAGCAAATCTAATGTTTTTCATACATACTTTGTTATGCTTCAATAGTTCAATGGATTTCTCTATGAGGAGATCGTAAATTTTAGGACTAAATGCATGTGTCGCACCATGTAACACCCTAGAAATATTGATGCGCTTTAAAAATGGCAACATTAAGTGTTGCAATCATCTACAAAATGTGATGACATTTTATATTTGCCTTTAAGCATTAACAGTTGCAGCATTCTTAAAACGTGTTGCAATATACTAAAAGTTTTGCAACACTTACAATAAAGTGTTGGGTTAGATCTCAATATGCAACACTTATTTTAAAAATGTTGCTTTATTATAAATTTGATCAAAATAGCAACATATTTTAGAAGTGTTGCTAGTAAAATGTTGCCTTAGCCTCATTTTGTTGTAGTGTAAATTAGAAATTTGATACCTTAAGTTGTTTATCACTTGTATAAAATCTCAAATAAAAAAAAAAAAAAAAAATGTTCCGGTCTTACCTTATAAAGTAGGCTATTTACTATATTTGTGGTGGCATCCCTTATCACTTGGTCGAGCCTACACTTTGATGGTGTACAATGTTAATTTGCATCATAGCACAAGTTCCACAAATATAAACAGACCCATGAGACCCATCATTGTGTTTTTTTAGCATCATGGCTACAGTTAAATTTCAAAGGTACAAATAACATCATCTCTCAACTTGAGTTCCAGCCGATTTCTGACTTAATAACATGCCAAACACAAAGCAAAAGCTAGACGTAATATTTTTTATATTTATTATAGTTTATGTGCCGGTATATTACTTGAATATTTTAGATTAGTGCTAACCAACTCGAATAGTTAAAAGTTCATGTCCCGTTAATATATCTGTTTTTCACACTTTTAACCATAGAATTATTACAGTAGATGAACACTGCATATGCAGTCCTTCAACTTGTTTTTCAGACACAAGGATATTTAACACTGCTAATGCATAAAATTTGGACACATAAGCATTCTTACTAATGGTACGTGTCGATGCTTAAAAGAAAATATGAAAATTAGTTCAAAATTTTAGTTCATTAACCAACAGCAATCAAGCCTTCACACTATGCTTCCCAATGAGCAACACAAAGCTTCTCCCTTACAATTCTCAGCAACACTAATCAATCCAATATTCGTGCATCAACAATAAGTAAAGCATTTAAATCACGACATTCAGATAACGGCGAAACAGTCAGATTAACTTGTTCCAAATGAACCTCAGCTAAACAGTTATCATCTCGAATTATCTCCAACGCCCTGTCCCACTTTCCACAACAGCAAATCAACTTCAAACTTTTCAAATTCGCTAATCAACAGCATGAATAATCGTTCATTAGAAACACTCCTCCTAAGTTTAATAACCTTAAGCGACTCCGCCATGACGTCAGGGTAGTTAAATAACCTCGTTCTTAAAAGACAAAACCTCAAGGTGACTAGAGTTGTCTAACAGCTCAAACATACCTAAATCACTAAACGAACAATAAACACCTGAAAATTCCTTGTATTTTTTACTAAAAACAGCCCATACCTGAATCAGTTAATTGATTACACGCGCAAAGTTTGAGGTTGGTGATATTAGGACACATGGATGTGATACTGATCATATCATTACGTTTATGCTAATAACGGATTTACAGTCGAAACGGAGAACGAGTTGTGTGTGAAGAAGGCAATGGGCAGAAAGCGGGTCGAAATTATGACCCGGATAAAAAGCGGATACTTTGTTTTAATTTTTGTTTTTTCACACTTTGGCCACAAGGTTTTTAATAAAATGATGATCCCCCACTGATGCAACCAATGAACCTTATATATGACCCTCGAAATGCAACCTTGGACCTTCTCGTGTGTTGTGAACTCCCTGGATAGGATCGTAACCCTTTCGTGAACAACCTGAAGAAGCTTTTAACCCTTGAACCCTCAGTGAGTGATCTCTTTTGTAAATGATGATCTGGGTTCACACTCACACCCTTTTACTGTGGGTTTTTGTTAAATGATAGTATCAAATAACCAAAACCGGCTTAAATTTTCTAACAGTTGAACCTCATTGATACGCTTTTATAAAAATGAAATTCATTTGAATAAAAACCCGCCAAAATCTTTAAAAACATTACAAAACACGAATCAAATCCCATCAAAATAACTAAACCCTTGATAAAAGTATTACTTTGAATTCACATAAGTAATAATTAGAATGGGTAATTTTGAAGCACCTTCATTTTCAAGCGGTTAAGGCGCGGGTGTAGTGCGGAGGATAGGGGGTGCGGGTTCTGGTCAGGTAAGGCGGATTTGAGATTGGGTTCGGATTCGGGTTTGGGTTTGGTTTCGGTTGTTGTGGGTGATGATGATAATATTGATACTGAACATTTTTCAGGAATGAGACGTAATCATCAGAGAATGATTTGGGAAAATCCATGTTTGGACAGAAGCTGGGAACACGGGATGACATGAACTTATCGTATAAGAGGACACTACTGATGGGCTAATGAAAAGTAAAATTTGTTGTCGTTAAAGAAAGGGATATTACTTTTTTCCATTTAGCCACTACTCGAAAAAGGTCTAAGGATAAGTAAAACTTGCCTTCATGTTACGCGGTAATTGCAGTTGTTTACTGATGGGCTATTTTGAAGTAAGTTTGTCCAAAACTTTGACATCTTTTTTCAACAGCTTTGATCCTTATGTATGTATTTTTATTAACATCAAAGTATATTTATGGCTGATAAGTTGTCAAGAGAATAATGTTAATTAATTTACAGTTCAAAGTTAACATTCTTGACTTTTTGAGAAAGTCAAACTCTCTTCTTAGTGAAAATGGTGGGAGTTTGATTCAATGTTTGAGATGATTTTTTTTTTTTTTTTTTCCTGATGAATAAATAGAGGTTTTGAAAATGATAAGAGAAGATACAAAACTTTAATTTACAGTAATATGCTCTAAGCTGGATTGAAATCATCAAAATGAAACCCATTTGACTTTTTAAGTCTATAGGATTGACTTTTTATCATATTGACTGGTTACTAAACAAGTTTTACTAATGAACGTATTGAGTCAAACTATTTGCTTTCTTCAAATTTCACTGAGATTTTTATTGGAAGTAAACCGAAAAACGTATTTAACTGAGATTTTTAAAAGCCGCTGTGTTCATATTGTGTGTTTGTCATGGTTGAGCTGTAAAATGTAGAATGTATAATTTGAAAAACAGTTTGACATGGTAAAACTGAGCTAACACAAACCGTTTAAACCATGTCAGTATCGACCACGTAGTTGATATGTCGTGATTTGGTTATGTTATTAAAGTCTATAAAGTTTGTATTTTTTATTTCAAAATTGCGGAAGATGCAACCATACAAGACATATCACCAAGCTTTGTTGCGGAAATTTAGCTTCTTTCCCCTGTAACCTTTGTCGTCATTTTGGAACACTTCAATCTGAAGTTCACTTTTCTTTTTTCTCGAAACTTTTTTCGTCATTTCAAGTACATTTGTGACTCCTTGAAATCAGTTTAAAGTTCATGCAGTTCAGCTAGCTAACTGAGTTTACTTTCAGAAAAAAGTCAAACTGTTCTCTTAATAAAAAAGGTTTATTTGAATACTATGTTGAAGATAGAAATGTGAAAAAGAATTATAGTAAGGTTTTATAAGTAACCACCACCGAATGGTGTAGTGGTAAGGTCCTTAATTGGTTTCTTTACACGAGGTAAAAAGTTCAAAAACCTCACTTAGGTGTGTACATTTGGGGTAGTGGGGAAGGGTCGGAAACGGTCATGAGATTAACCCGGTGAGGCCATGTACATATGAGTTAAAAGACTCGCCTTCCGCGGGTAACCGGGGAAAAACCTAACCGTTTACCCGTTTACACTCGTACTCGTACGTCCAAATAGATTTAAACTTTGAAGCCTATCCATGTTTGAATTTTGTTGGGCAAAAATGAAGGTGAACAATTACCACAAGAAATACGGAAACCCCCCAAAAATAGTGATTTCAAACAATAATATGATCAGTGGATAATTTATGCAATTTATTGGTGGCTTCCAATTGAGCCACAATTTAATCAGATTATTGGTTGATCGTGTATTAGTTAGAAAAAGTCCCCAAGTTGTTGATGATCAAACAATTTAAAGCATCTTATGCCCATGACCTCACCCCACCAAACTCGCCCTCCCTTATAACTCCCCCGGCCTAACCTTTGAATCCACTAACATCACCTCCAGCCCACCTCGTCCGACCCAATTTTGTCCGGCCCAACAAACTACACCCGGCCCACAATCGGCACCACAACAACATACACCCGAATCACTATCAACTACCCAACCACTATCACCCGATCTAAACCCAAATACTAATCTACAACCATTACCGGACCCCCTACCGAAAATACACACCCTATGGTCTGATGTGCTAAAGATGGCATCACAAAGCCTATTGACTGTCTCTTAACACTACCACCACTTCACCCATTCACTGGTCTCATGTTCATGCTCTTCGTGCCCCTCATTGGCCAAAAGCTATGTTAGATGAATATGATGCTCTAATTAATAACGGAGCGTAAGTACTTATGCCTTGTCCTGCTAAATGTCAATAATTTATGTGGCTTTTCAGACATAAATTTAATGTAAATGGATATCTTAGTCGGTATAAATGTAGCAAATGAACACAGTTAGCTGTTGGGTATTGATTGTAACGAGACATTTAGCCCGGTTGTCAAACCGTCTACCATACACACTATTTTGAGTCTTACAAGATGTGAAGAATGTTTTTCTTCATGGTCATTTATCAGAGAGACTGTATATATGCATTAACCACTTGGCTATGTGGACCCTCATCATCCTGATTATGTTTGTCATTTGCAGCGGTCTTTATATTGACATAAGCAAGCCCCTCGTGCATGGTTTTAGTGCTTTGCTTCTTATGCCATACGAGTTGGTTTTCACCACAACAAAATTGACTCATCATTGTTTATCTTTCACGGCAAGACAGATATTGCAAACTTTCTTTTTTATTTTGATGATATTATCCTCACTGCTTCTTCTGCAGCTTTTTTCAGAAAGTTATCTCCTCACTTCATAAAGGATTTGCTATGACTGACAAGGGCCCCCTTAATTATTTTCTTGGTGTCTCTACTCAACGTTCTTCAGCAGGTTTATTTTATCTTAAACTACTTATGCTAAGGAGCTTCTTGAACGTGCTCATATGTAGAAGCGTGATCCTTATCGGACTCCTGTTGATACTAATTCTAAGCTTGGTCTTGATGGTGACCATTTGATCCTACTTTGTATAGCAGCTTAGTCGGGGGTCTTCAGTTTCTTACATTTACAAGACTTAATTTGTCCTATGTTGTTCAACAAGTGTACCTTTATATGCATGATCCTTAGGAGCCGCATTTTTTGCTCTCAAGCGTATTCGGTATGTTCGAGGTACTATTGATTATGGTTTACAACTGCATGTTTTTACTACCACTCAATGAACTGCTTACATGGATATTGACTGGGCTTCACTCGACGTTCCACATCTAGCTATTATGCTTTCCTTGGGGATAATTTGCTTTCTTAGTCTGCTAAGCGTCAAACTACGTTATCGAGATCAAGTGTTGAGGCTCAATATCGAGGCGTTGTCAATCTTGTTATTGAAGGTGCTTGGGCTCGTAACCTTTTGTATGAGTTGCATGCACCTGTTTTTACTGCTACTCTGGTTTATCGTGATAATGTCAGTCCTATATATCTCTCCAATAATTCAGCTCAACATCAATGCACAAAACATAGAGAGCTTGACATTCATTTCGTTCGTGATTTTGTGGCAAAGGGTCTTGTGCCCGTCATGCATGTTCCATCCAGATTTCAATATGCTGATATTTTTCAAAAGGTCTCTCCCTAGTGCGGTCTCCCCCTAGTGCACTGTTTAGAGATTTTAGCTTTTTGAACGTTTGAATTTCTCCCGCTCAAACTGTGGAGGTCTATTAGCATTGGTTTAGGATTTTTATAATATGTTTGCTTATTTTTCAAGTTATTGTAATATATGTGTCTATATATATCGCACATTATTAATAATAAACCTTAGCACTTTACATTATCTAATAATTTCAAGACTTACGTTTTTTGGGACCACCATCAACAATCAACATACAAGCTAGAGATTCAAAGCTATGAATGGCCAAAGTATTTGTCTATCCATGTTGGTGTAGGAATATCGAAACTTCCAAATGTAGGCACACTTATGGTAGCATTTTACATCTAAAAGTATGATTCGCATGTAGTTTTGTTTTACTTAATTTATAAAAGTTACATTTTGCATGATAGAATATAATGACCGCCTGTAGGACTTGAACTAGTGTTAAGATTTAAGAGTGCTCGGTACCCGGTGTTATATGCACAAGGTTCGGTGTCGATAGAGCCGTTATAAGCACCAAATTACCCTAGAACGGGGTGTATAACATTGCACACCTAGCTCTCTAAGATTTTTCAATTGTAGAAACACATGAAATCAAGTAACTACAACTTTGTATTGTCTCAAGATATGTGTAAGTACACTAAAACTGTGAAAAGAACACAATATGCTAACGTATAAGAAACTAGACGAGTACTCGTGGATAGGAAGGGGACTTTATAGTGCTAGATAGGGATGGCAATTTCTGACCCTACACGAAACCCGACCTGAAATTGACACGCAAATTAAGGTTCGGGTTGAGTATAATAGATTTCGGGTCGGGTTTGGGCCGACCCAACTAAGTTGTTTATTAAACAGGTCAGGTTCGAGTTGAGAATAAATGAAGCGGGTCGACCTGCCAACCCATTTAAGATTTTTTACTTAAGTTAAAAACTATTTATATATTAGTATACGGGTTAAACGGATTAAACGGGTCGACCTGAAAACCCGTTTAACCTTTTTAACTAATGTAATGTGCCTACTTTTGTATATAAAACGGGTTAAATGGGTCAACCCAAAACCCGTTTAAACTATTCAACCCGTGTAACCTATTTAACCAGCTAACCCGGGTATATATACAGGTTAAATGGGTCAGGTTCGGGTTATTTGTATACAGGTTAGGGTTAACATAGATGACTCCATAATTTAAATGAATCAGGTTCGGGTTTTCTGGCTCGCCAACTTGTTAACCTAAACCTGACCAGAATTGCCACCCCTTGCGCCAAATAGTTGTCATGATATTTTGGTTACAAAAAATTACTTAATTTAAAAAAATGATTTAACAAAGGCTAGAAAAGATAAACAAAATACTATAAAAAAAGTTTAAAATGAAAAAATATTAGTTTAAGTTTTCACTATTTCTTTTATTAGTTTAATTTTTCACATTTCACTTTTTTGTTTTTCCTTTATAATATAAATTAACGTTCCTTATGACAAGATAAGTAAGAATATAAATGATTTTAACTTGCATGTTTAGGCATGTCAAAAGCACCTAACATATAAGCCAAGAAAAAGCCAATAAGTGTGTGGAAAGTTTATAAAAGTAATTAAATATTATATAAGAAAGATACCTTTAAACCACTACAATAGTATATGATAATAAATAAATAAACATGTCTAAGACAAAGAAATATAATAAAAGATTGTAATTTATAAAAGAACAAATTTACAACTTTCATTGACGCGTAAATTAACAATCGTATGGTCTTTTTCTTTTCTTTATTTGTGTCACTATCTCCTTCCAAATATTTTCCACCCTAAATGATCACGTTCACATTGCTAGTGCGCTAACCATCGATCCTATATAGCAAAATGCCAAATAACTATGGTTTAATAAGTTACTAATTGCTTAAATATCTCGTTGTTATAAAGGTGATATGTGTTATTGTTTTTGGGTAAAAGGGTTACCCCGGTAAAGTATATATATGTTATTTTTACATAGGCAAATAATTGACCATGCAAAATAAATTTATGGATGATCTATCCGAATAATGATCCTTGTTGAAATAGTATCATTATGAGATATTTTAAATTTGGAAGCTGTTGTGTGGGTTACATGTTACTTTTTGTGGAAATTCAAGAATAAAGTGACTTTTCAGAATCATCAAAACGTTAATGAAGATCTATTGTTTGATATTCAGATGTCATATTTTTTCTGGTTAACACACTGAGATAATAGTTTAAACATTAAATGGGTTGGATGGTGCATGGGTCATTTTCGCTGTGAATGCTGAGAGTGCTGATATTTCGCGTTTCGGGTTTTTAAGGGTGAGGCGGGTTTTTATTGATATATAAGTGAAGACGTTCAAGTGGATTAGTAGAAGGTCAAAAAAGTGGAAGCTGTATTGGGTAAATCAGATTGAGAGACCATATAGCAGTAACTTGGTGGCAAATGCAACTGATTTTGTCGCGAAGTTTGGTTTTGGATGTGGTTTATGATGTCTATCTGCAGTATGCTTGGCTCTTTTAGTTGTATGCTTGGGGCCTTGGGCCCTTGATGCCGGCCACACATGTCATGTGGCTCGATATTGTATTTTCCTTCTCGTTTTGTTATTTTGTTTGTGGATCCATGCTTTGTTGTCGTTATTTTCACAAGGATTTGTCCCTTGTGATGGATTCTCCTTCGTATTTTGGTGCTTTTTGTTTATATATGTTGGCCTTTCGAAAAAAATATATGATAACAACGTATACATTTAAAAGAAATAGGGAATATTAGTCTCGTTTTTTTTTTTTTTTTTTTTTTTTTTTTTTTATCAAAATGGAGCTGTTGTTTCTCAATCTTTTACAGTAATATAAACTCTTTTCGATCTACTTAATCATTTCGTACAGATTTATTTTTAAATCAATGCGCTCACATAAATTGCCCCCCCAAGAAACATCATTGAAGCATACCTCGATGTCGGCTTCTTCTACTGAAAAAAGGTTTAAGTATGATGTCTTCTTAAGTTTTAGAGGTGAAGTCACTTGCATACTTTGTTGGCCATCTTTATGAAGCTCTTCAGCAAAAAGACTTTGAAACTTACAAGGATGTCGAGAAAATCGAGAAAGGGAGAGACGCTACCTGTTGAGTTATGATATATGACATACAATAAAACATGTAGACACAACAGAGTACACAACGGAAGACTAAGGATCATAACAAATAAATAATTAACTGAAAAATGCGAAACGTACCTCTTGCAAATGGTTAGATCTCTTCAATGAATGTAATGAAGTGCTTTAAAGAGTTGTCCCTTACCGTTTTACAACTCAAACCAATAGGTGTAAAAATAGTGTCTTACTACCACAGTTTTGTACACACGAATTAACCACGAATCAAGCGATTGCTAGATCTAACACAAGTCCTTGTTTTATGAGAAAAACAAAACCAAAACACCCTTAGGAGGGGGGTTCAGCCGAAACTAGCAAGAGAAGAAAAGAGAGAGATCTAGGGTTAATTCAATGCACAAAATATGAAAAACCCTAAACCCTAGCCTTTGTATATATAGTGTTTACAAATCTTTGGGAACAAGTTAAGGTTTGGGTTGAGAAACCCTCCCTATGGCCGGCCACTCTAAAGACCCCAAGGGATACCCGAATCTTTTCCATATTAAAATTTTACACTACAAGTCCTTCTCTTTACATTTAATGGTCGTTAGTTATTTTCCGTTAAATACTTAACGATCGTTAGACGGACTTTATGTGTAATAATTAATCGTAATCATTAACATTAATTATTTAACTTTAATTCTCATTCGCTAATGTGTGCAATCCCGTGGTCACGAGTTCGAATCCGGACATTTATGTATTTATAAATATATATACATTTCCAACAGCTCCCACTTGGATATGTTTAAAACGTGAAATGACATTGGTTAGCGTCTAGCAACACGCCAATGTCCCCGGTACAACTCGTGTATGGTTTTCTGGAGAAAAACCAAGTTTCGATGATTCATCATCATATTCGTCCTTTTGTTTCTAATACCATGTTAATAAGAATATATGGATCTCACTCATTTCTAAATTAACTATTCTGTTTCTCGTTTTATGTGATTGATCAAGATTACCAATTCTTCTAAACATATTCCAGAAGACCTTGGGCATGGCCATGCAAACATCTTAACAACCCTACGAGGGGCCAGCAGTATTATACTTCAAAATAAATTTGAAGGAAACAAATCCTATTTTGACTACAAGCAGGATTCATAGATTTCGCAACACTTCTGAAAACAACCCTTATAACTACCAGTTACGTATAGCGTTAGATTGCTTCACAAAAATGCACTACATCCATGACATATCTCTGGTATCTCAAGTCAGAGGATAAATATCCATGATATACTTAACGACAAAGATCCATAAAGTATCATCATGTGGGTGGGATAAGTCCTATACTCAATTTATTGAATATCATCTGAAATTAGTCATGCTACGCATCAGCATACTTTTAAGTATACTCTAACTAATACTCAGATTTGTCTTAATTCAATATCATTCCCATGTTATTGATTGACAACGGACTATTTAGAGTAACTTAAGTTATTCAAGGATTTAAACATGCAAATATAGGATAACATCATAATAAATGAATAATAAACATAGAAAAATACTTTATTCCATTTCAATAATAATGTTTACAATATCCTTTTATCTAAAATACTTAGTCACAGATGGGCATGAAACTACTAGCTAAACGAAGTTCAAACTTATCAGACAAATGATTAAGTTTTTCACCAGGTAAGGCCTTCGTTAAAGGATCTGCTAGGTTATCATCTGTGTGAACTTTGAGCAACTCAATTTCACCTATATCGACTTGTTCTCGAACATAGTGATATTGTCTAGGATAGTGTTTGGTGCCCTTCATGACTCCAGGTTCATGGGCAAAAGTAATTGCAACAGAATTTTCACAATATACTTTAATAGGATTTTCAATCGACGATATGACACCAAGCCCCGAAACAAACTTCCTTATCCAAACAGCTTCTATGGCAGTCTCAGACGCCGCTATGTACTCACTTTCTGTAGCAGACATCGCAAGTTTTGTATGTTTCTTGCTCTTCCAATCCACAGCACCTCCATTGATGACAAATATGTAACCTGTCTGAGACTTCGTATCATCTTTGTCACACTTCCAGGGTGCATCGCAGTAACCTGTAACAGACAGTTCTGCTTCTGGATTTCCCCCATACACTATGAACATATCTCTTGTAGCCCTAAGGTACTTGAGAATATGTTTAACAGCAGTCCAGTGAATTTCACCCGGATTCTGTTGATACCGACTGGTCAAGTTTTGAGCAAACGCCACATCAGGCCTTGTGCATCGCACTGCATACATGATAGATCCTACAGCCGAAGCATAAGGAACTTTCTTCATACGCGCCACCTCTGCAGGTGTTGAAGCACAGCCTTGGCTGCTCAAACCATGATTTACTTGCATTGGCAAAAATCCCTTCTTGGAATTTTGCATATTGAATCTCTTCAATATATTGTTAATGTAAGCACTTTGGTTTAAACCAATTAGTCGCCTTGATCTTTCACTGTAGATGTTGATTCCGAGTATGTATGCTGCTTCCTCTAAGTCCTTCATCGAGAAACATTTACCAAGATAGGCATTCACCTTATTTAGACTTGGTATATGATTTCCCTTGATTAATATGTCATCGACATATAGAACAAGGAAAGTAACATGAATCCCACTAGCTTTGTGATATACACATGGCTCATCAAGATTCTGAGTAAATCCAAAACTTTTGATTTCTCCATCAAATCTTTTATTCCATTGCCTTGATGCTTGCTTCAGTCCATAAATGGGCCTTTTAAGCTTGCATACACGGTTAGAAAATAATGGATTCACAAACCCCTCGGGATGTGCCATATAGATGTCTTCATCTAGACGACCATTCAGAAAGGCGGTTTTGACATCCATCTGCCAAATCTCATAGTCATATTGTGCAGCTATAGCTATGAGAATCCTAATAGCTCTTATGTTCGCTACTGGAGAAAATGTCTCCTCGTAATCAATGCCATAGGTTTGAGTAAAACCTTTAGCCACTAGACGAGCCTTGTAGGCGTGTACATTGCCATCCATGTCACTTTTCTTTTCGAAGATCCACTTACTTCCAACGACTTTAGCATTGGGAGGAAGGTCAACTTCAATCCAGACATCCATGGATTGCATTTCTCCATTCATAGCAATCTACCATTTATCCTTTTCAGGATCTGCCATGGCAGCCTTATAGTTGGCAGGTTTATTAAGATCCCCAACCATATTTTCCTCCACCTCTACGTTAAGACATAGACGGTCAGGTGCACGTATAGTCCTTTCAGACATACGAATGGGAACAACTTCAGGAGGAGCGCCTAAGCTTTAGGGCTCTTCTTGAAGTTGGCTAGTAGTTTCAGAAGGTGTTGTATCTTCTTGATCATATTCCAGATCATATACTCTCCCACTGAGTTCTTGAGATATAAGATTCCTTTCAAGGAAATCTCCATACCTAGCCACGATGACTTTGTTCTCAGCTGGGTAGTAAAAGTAGTAACCCATAGATTCCTTTAAGGTATCCTACAAATATACACTTAACAGATCTGGGTTGGAGCTTGTCTGGTGAGTCACGTTTAACAAATGTCTCACATCCCCAGACCTTTAAGTAAGAAAAGTTGGGAGCTTTTCCTGTCCATATTTCATATGGAGTTTTAACAGACTTTTTTGTTGTAACCACATTCAAAATGCGAATAGCAGTTTCAAGGGCATAATCCCAAAAAGTAAAAGGAAGAGTCGTAAGTTCAAACATTGATCGTACCATGTCAAGTAAAGTACGATTTCTCCTTTCGGATACACCATTCTGTTGTGGAGTATAAGGAGATGTGAGTTGCTGGATAATTCCACACTCAGCTAAGTAATCTTTGAACTCTTGACTTATATACTCACCACCTCTATCGGATCGAAGAGCTTTAATCTTCTTCCCGAGTTGTAATTCTACTTCACTTTTGAAAACCTTAAATGTTTCAAAGACTTCATGTTTATGTTTAAGTAAATAAACATAACCATAACGACTGAAATCATCAGTAAACGTTCGTTTATGTTTATTTATTTATTTATGTTCGTATATCAAATCTTTTAATTGTATAATTTTTAAATTAGTTTGTTTAAACAAAACAACACTTATAAAACAATATTAGATGCATAATTTAATAAAGTTTATGATTGTTTGTGTATATTCATTTATGTTCGATCATTTATTTTCGTTTAGGACTCGTTTAGTGTCTTAATGAACGAACATGAACAACTCATTTTGTTAATAAACGAACATGAACAAGAAATTTCGTCCGTTTAAGCGTTCATGTTCGTTTATTTGTCCGGTTAAAATTAAATGAACGAACATGAACAAGGCTCCGTTCATGTTCGTCCGGTTCGTTTACAGCCCTAGATGGTAGATGTTGGAAACGTGTTGTATTCAATTTTCATTCTTATGTATTAATAATTTTAATACAGTAAAAAACACTGATCGTTAAGAGACGTTGCCTACTCTCGGTGTTTTTCTATGGATCATTAAAAGAGTATTAATCACAATAAAGTTGCAAAACTGTTTATGCTTTTTACAATGTTTGAAGACTCACTATTACTGTATTTCGTGACACTTATATTTTCACATGTTACCTTATCAATGGTGCACTCATGTTGAATCAATTTAGACATGCCAATCTTAAAAACAATGAATAATTTTGGGATGTGCTATGCACGGCCTATAGAATTACCTAGTTTATTCAATAAATTAGTGATGGAGATGAGTATGGGGATTAGCTGCTCAAAATTTTATGAGTGGTGTTGTCAGTGGTGTGCGAAGCATACCACCCAAAAAAGCAATAACGAAAGGCGACTGACATGTAAAACATGTACTGTAACTATTTGATGATGATATCACAATTTCATAGGGAACAACAAATCTCACACTCTATTTTTGGTCGAAACGTAATGCATTTACTTTGTACATGATGAGATGAATACAAGGTCTTTTAGCTTAAATTGGATTTCATAACATATTTAACAAACCCAACAAAGACTGCAGAGTTGACTTAGGGGTTAAAAGATGTGTTAATTTACATAAAAAACTGTGTTAGAGGTGGCAAAATAGGTGAATTGGGTCGCTTCACGAGTCTAGATGAGTTTGGGTTTAAATGGGTCACGTGTTTAGATGGGTCTTCTAGAAACATGGGTCTGGCTCTAAATGGGTTTTGGTCATTTTCAAAAAAAGTTTTATTTTTCTTATATATATATATATATATATATATATATATATATATATATATATATATATATATATATATATATATATATATATATATATATATATATATATATATATATATATATATATATATAGTAAAATATGAAGAAAGTGAAAAAAGGTAAATAAAATAAAATAAAAATAATTTTGACCCGCTAGACCTGCTTAAACCCATTGGGTAATTATTCTATAATTGCACTTTCTATCAAATAAACAATTAGACCCATCTCCCAACCTCTAATAAAGATTTACCCAACTAGACCCATGTTTAACCAATGTGTCTCAAATTTCCCCCTCTACTATTAGTGTAGGACACATGATATAATCATAATTTGGCTAATCGAACTTAATGCATGGGTACCCGAAGAATTAAGAATAGTAGCAAAACACAAGTAACCAAAAACCTTAAATGATAGAGTGAAGTCATTTTTTATATATAAGTTCACAAGGTGATTTTCCATTTAGCACAGATGAAAAAAAATCTGTTAATCAAGTAAGTAGCGGTTAGAACACGCTCGAAAAGTTTTTTTTTTTTTTTTTTTTTTTTTTTTTAATTCAAAGAGGTTGCTTGTAGTTTTGGAGGATACTATTTAAATAATATTTTCCGAGTTAGTGGTGTATTTTTGCGTCAACAATTACACTAATTCAAAAATATAATAAATGTGGTGTTAAAATGTTGTGAAAGATAAACTGATAAAAATAACTGTAAGGTGTACATTGTGCATTAACACTTGTATTTACTAAAAAGTTTTTTTAAAGCCAACTAACTATCTCACAATGTCCTAAGCAGGACTTGAACCTTCAACCATTTTGATTGGGGAACATTCTCACACATAGGGTAACGTTAGGACATAAGTCAGTTGGTTACTTTTAATTTTCAAAATCAGGATCCTACTCAGGATCGTTTTCGTTTTTGTAAGATCGAGATCGTAAGATTGGATTGGGATCCCAAGATCCTACTATAATGCCATTATCTTAATAGTCTTTGTCCTAAATTATGAATATAAAATGTTTAAGGAGATTAACATGTTGCTTTTTATATACTATAAAACACAATCCATAAATTTGTAGTTTTTCAGTTTGCAATTTGAGAAAAGTAAGATCGGATCAGACTAGATCTTAAGATCATATGGTCACGATCGGGATCTAATAAGATCTTAAGCTTGCTAAGATCCTACGTAGAATCCAGATCGTTTTTGCTATGTAGTATCGTAAAATCGTAAGATCTTAAAATCAAGATCGAGATCTTAACAACCATACTTAAAAGTTTATTATTTACATCTTAAATAATAACAATTGCAGCTAGTTAGCTGAAAAGTTAAGGGACTCGAAGTGGATAAGAAGAAAAAAGGTAAGGGATCAAAACTGAAGATTAGCGTTGACCAGATCTGTTTTTCAGTTCGTTTCTGATCTATCCCCAAACGTGTAACACCAGATTTGTTTCTCATTGCACAATTTTTACTTACAAACACACTCTTTCAATGGCGTCCACTTCAAGTTCATTGATTCAAAAGAGCTTCAAGTATGATGTCTTCTTGAGCTTTAGAGGTGGTGACACCCGTAACACTTTTGTTGGCCATCTTTATGAAGCTCTTCAGCGCAATTGCATTGAAACGTATAAGGATGATGAGAAAATCGAGCAAGGAAAACCGATCAAGGACCAGCTCTTCAAATCCATTGAGGACTCAAGGTTTTACATCATTGTTTTCTCCAAGACTTATGCATCTTCATCTTGGTGCCTAGATGAGCTTGTCAAGATTATGGATTGTAAGAAGATGACCGAGCAGAATGTTTATCCTGTCTTTTTTGATGTGGAGCCCACTGAAGTCCGCTATCAAAGTGGGGCAGTTAATGAAGCCTTTGCCGAACACGAAAAGAAGGAGGCTGCTGGAAAATGGAGAGAGGTTATGAAAGAAGCATCTGATCTGGCTGGGTGGGAGTTGAAGGCCACAACTAACGGGTAATTCAGTTTCATTCAATTTTCTTCATCATTTATCTTTAATATTTTGCCTAACCTGCATTTATATATGTTAATCCCAATTGTTTATGTGCACTTTGATACAGGGATGAATCTAAACTGATCCAAATAATTGTTGATGTTATCTTTAACAAGAAATATTCCACTCTTTCGAACACTGATGGAAACTTAGTGGGTATGGAGACCCGGATCAGAAATATTCTTTCATCTTTAGATATTGGCACCGAAGATGTTCGCATGATAGGAATTAAGGGGATGGGAGGTGGGGGCAAGACAACTCTAGCCAGAGCTGTCTATGATCATATTTCTAATCGTTTCGAAGGAAAAAGCTTTGTTGATAATGTAAGGGAAGTTTCACAGCCTTCTTTGTCCGGTTTAAAGAAGCTTCAAAAACGGATACTAAAAGATGTGGTAAATAAACAAGACATCACTTTTAGTAGTGTTCATGACGGGAAAAGCATGTTGAAAGACATGATGAGTCGTAAAAAGACACTTGTTGTTTTAGATGATGTTGATCGTATAGAACAACTTGAGGCGTTAGCAGGCAAGCCGGACTGGTTTAAATCAGGAAGCAGAATTATCATTACCACAAGAGATGAGCAACTGTTGTTTGCCCACGGAGTGAACGAATTCGTTCATGATGTCAATCTGTTATCTCCCACGGAGGCAATTTGCCTCTTCAGTAGGTATGCATTTAAAAGAGAGATTCCAAATCGAGGGTACGAAGAGCTATCAGAACAAGTTGTACAATATGCTCATGGTCTTCCTTTAACGATCAAAGTTTTTGGTTCGTTTCTTTGTGGTCAAAGTGAACCTTACTGGGTAGATGCTATAGAAAGACTAAAAACAATTCCATTAGAGGCAACTATGAAAAGATTGGAAATAAGCTTTGATGGTCTAGAGAATGATTACAAAGAAATATTTTTAGATGTTGCATGCGTACTAAGAGGTTGGGACAAAGAAGATGCAATTAGAGTGCTTGAAAGCCGTGGATTCCATGCTAAAATTGGTTTAAGAGTTCTTGAGCAGAAATCCCTTATAACTTATAATGAAGATGAGGAATTGGGGATGCATGATCATTTAGAAGAAATGGGTTGGAATATTGTTCGTCGGTCACACCCTGATGAACCTCAAAGACATAGCCGATTGTGGGTTAATGAGGAAATTGAGTATATATTGACTAATGACCTGGTAAGAATTAAGTTATGATTTCATAAAACTGTAAGTTAACTACATTTTTGGTCCATGTGGTTTTCTAGGTATTTCATTTTTGGTCCAATAGTTTGAAAAGTTTCGGGTTTGGTCTAAAATGAAACACCCGTTGCCGGTTCAGTCCAAATTTTCTAACTCCGTTAGTTTGACTATATTTAACCGATTGTTTTAGGTATTATATTAGACCATATAATAAGTTAATGTCAGTTTTCAAATAATAAACACATAGGATGCGTTTAGTTGGATGAGAACACCCTTGTTTTCAACAAAATGTTTTGTGGGAAACAATGAAAGCAGAGATCGCGTTCAAATCAACATTTTCTAACAAAATATTTTGCAAACCACAAAATCCTATATTTCCTAACTTAATAAGAAAAATTACAAAACAAATTTTAGTTTTTTTCCTTGTTTTCGGTTGTAACCAACAACCCTCCCTCCCTTCTTCAACATAGAAAACACAAACATCAACTAAAGATAGGAAACAAGAGAATTTTTTCTCCAACTAAACGCACCCATAGCAATTCATCTTACTGTGTTTGTCTCTCTAAAATTTTTCCCCAAATTCACTTTCTCCCTCTAATAATCATTAAAAAAATTCATTCAATTCGCTTTATATCATCTTCATTCACTCTAAATTTGATCAGTAATTTTTGGCATTTTGAAATTTAGTGTTCCGACAAAAATTAAGGGGTTTTATTTTTTCGATTTCAGGGTACCCAAGCAACTAAATGCCTATCCTTACTGTCACCAGGTCTCAGTGTTGAAATTGCAATAAAAGGTCTAGCAAAAATGAAGGATCTTAGATTTATTGAAATACATCTCTTAAAGGAAAATTTTATGAGCAATAATGTTCAACTTTGGGAATTTGATAAAGTTAGCGAATACCTTCCAAGTTCCTTACGATATATGAGTTGGGCTGGATTTCCTTTTTCGAGTTTACCAAATACATTTCAAGGAAAATATCTTGTTGAACTTCACATAAGTCACAGCAAAATTGTTCAACTTTGGGAAGATGGAGAAGAAAAGGTAGAATAATGGTTAAATAATTGTTGTTTTTCATGATTCATTATGATTCTATATATGTGTTGGTTTGTCATTGCAATCATATTAACTGCTTTTCGTACTTATGTTAGGTTCTTCATAAGCTAAGGTTCCTCAGAATCTGGTTTTCAAACTTGAGGACCTTTGATCTTAGGTTGGCTCCAAATCTTGAGCAGTTGACTATTTCTGACTGTTATGATTTGGTAGTATTTCAAATGCCTCCTGAAAGTTTAAAGCTCGAACATCTTGACCTCACTTATTCAAAGTTGACAAACCTTCACCTCGGGAGTACTCCGAATCTTAAGAAGCTAAAACTCAGCCATTCAAATTTGAAGACCCTTCACCTCGGGAACACTCCGAATCTTGAGAAGCTAAAACTCAAAGGCTGTAATGATTTGGTAGAACTTGAAATGCCTTATGAATGTCTAAAGCTCGAAGAGCTCTACCTCAGTCATTCAAAGTTGAGGACCCTTAACCTTGGGCTGACTCCCAATCTCAAAAGCTTAAATCTTGAAAATTGTTATGATTTGGTAGAAATTAATGCTCCGGTTGGATATCTGAAAATTCTGTTTGACAAACGGTCTCAACCAGCTGTGGCTGGTTCTTTATCTGAGTTACATTTGAATGCAAAACCCGCAGATGTTTGCCCATTGCACTGCGACAATGATTCTCCAAAGTTTCAGTTTAAATGTTATTATAAAGAAGTTCGAGCTTCATCGTTTGGAAATCTTGAAAGGCTAATTTCTCTAGGTCTGTGTGCTTGTACAAACCTTGAGAGTTTTTCAGGAAGCATTTGTAGTTTACGAGGTTTAAGAAAGCTTACACTTGAAGGTAGTATTCCAGAGGTACCCAAGGACCTAGACCGGTTAGTATTTCTAGAGGAGCTAATTTTTTCATCTACAATGATTAGAAATCTTCCAGATAGCATTTTTAAGTTGAAACATCTCAAGTCTTTTAAGATCAAATCTTGTTGGCTTCTTGAGAAGTTACCTGAGGATATTGGCGGATTAGAATCTTTAGAGAAGCTAATCTTAACTGACTGTAAGCTTTTACAAGGTATTCCAAACAGCATTTGTAAGATGAAATGTATAAACAAGCTACATCTCCAAGGTTGTATTCGAGTTGTTGAATTGCCTGAGGAAATTGGATGCTTAGAAGGTTTAAAAGAATTGTGTATTGAAGATACAGGTATAAGACGTCTTCCACAGAGCATTTTTAAGTTGAGAGGTCTGCGTATTGTTGGGTCGGTACGGTTTCTTGATACATATCGGTTATTAGTCAGGAGACGAAGAACCTCTGATGATGATGAAATAGTCTGTTACATAAACCCTTACTAACACATGCCAAAGGAGCAAATACATGAAGAGCTATTTTAACAGGTACTTTATTTTGAGATTTTATACTGATTGTGGAAATATTCATTGTTTCTGCAATTTATGTTATTCAGCATGATTCTAACAATTTAACCATTTCCAGTAATTACGAGGTCCAATTTACTAGGTCCAATCAGCCGGAAGCAATCGTTAATCACCGCATAACTGTTAGCCAAGTGAACTCCGATCGGGTAAGTCATTAAGCAATCGTCTATCATAAAATTTTTACGTTTTCTTAATATTTTGTTTCAACTTAATCTTTCAAGGTCCAGTGAGCAGGAAGCAATCACCACTCAGCTAAGAAGGTGATCTAAAGCTCATAAATCTCTGCATCTATTCTCATGTGCATTGAAATGATTTATTTATGATTTTTTTCCCCAGGCATTGTTGATCGTTGATCGTTGTCAAGTGATTTTGGCTCAATCCAGTTCGGTCATTGATATTTTTCTCTGGTATACTCCCAAAGTACGATTGTTTGTAAAGAAGTATTTCAAAGTATGATTGTCATTTTACCTTTCAGTATTAGTACTTTTATAAATGTATACACTGTTAGATCAAGCTATAATCCCAACTTTAATTGCTGTACTAGTACTTATTACTTTAAATCAATAAAGAAGTTGACTTCATAGAAAGTCACATTGTGTTCTTGATGAAAATGGTGGTACTATATATGATAAAAAGTTGGAGATGATCATGTTAAAAATAAACTTAAGAAAGTGTTTTAAGTGATGTAAGATCATAAACTAGTTTTATATGCATAAATAAGCTCTACATTCGGATGAAATCATTAATCATGCAAATATTTGACTTTTGAGTCAAACTACTGGCTCAGAAGGTGATCTATAGCTCATATCTCTCCGCATCAATTCTCATGTGCATTGAAATAATTTTTCAACCTGGCATTGTTGATCGTTGATCATTGTCAAGTGATTTTGGCTCAATCCATTTCGGTCATTGATAGTTTTCTCTGGTACACTCCCAAAGTATGATGTATACACTGTTAGATAAAGCTATAATCCCAACTTGGATGCTGTACTAGTAGTTATTACTTTAAATCAATAAAGAACTTGAATTTTATTTTAATTCATGGAGCTGAATAAACACAGTTGACTTGTTCAGAAAGTCAAACTGATGAAAATGGTGGGACTATATATGATAAAAGGTTGGAGATGTTCATGATATAAATAAACTTAAGAAAGCGTTATAAGTGATGTAAGATCATAAACTTGTTTTATATACATAAATAAGCTCTACATTTGGATGAAATCATTAATCATGCAAATATTTGACTTTTGAGTCAAACTACTGGTTTTCATCAAATTTTTCACTGAGGTTTTTTCATATATGAGTTTGGATATGATAATGTCATGTTGAAAATGATTTCAGTTAAGGCTTCATTAGTGATTTAGTTATCATACACAAGTTTTTTGGGCAAAATTGAAGATAAAATCATTTTTTATAAGCTAAAATTGGTACTTAAATCTCGTTTTGTTACTGTATCCTAGTCAATTTATTGGTCATAATGTGACTAATTAATATATGATGGAATGAAATACAATAATGTTTAGTTAAAGTTGGATTTCATAACTTATCTGACAAACACAGCGAAGTCTGCAGAGTTGACTTTTAGGGATTAAAAGCTGTGTTAATTTACGTAACAAACTGTGTTACTGTAAAATGATACTGTACTAGATGAAATAATCTAGTCCATGTGCTTCTCACAAAGGTGTATTAGCTATCTACTTTTGATCAGTTAATTTTTTTTAAGTTGTTAGTTCATAATATTCTGTTTATACAGTTGACTTCAACATAAAGTCAAACAGTATTCCTGATGAAAATCGTCTAGTCTTTGATAAGGTTGAAGATGATCATATTTTAATAATATTCATTAAGATCTACATAAGCTGCATAAGATCATAGAATAGTTACGGTTGACACTAATATCTTACAATTTGGGATATATTTTTGTTAAGTATGATGTATGGCACTTGACTCAGATTGTTGACTTTGGTCAAGTTCAGTGAGTTTTTCATATATATGTGAAGCAGAACATGTATTATAGTGTTTAATGGTATTGATGGAAGCCACATAACATGTATCGTAGGTTTGTGTGATACGGTTGAGCTGCATATCGTAAAAATGTAGAATTTGGAAAGTATAATTAGCTATGCTTATTTAGATGACAAGAGTTGGGCATCGTGTTATTTTTATAACAGTTTTGTTGGAGAATGAAACTGCCCTGTAAAATATTATTGAGAAGAATGAAGATGAGATGATTAAGGTATCAGATGTACAGAAAGGCGATCCAAAAGTTCCAACAGGTTCTTTTTCAATGGATTAAACGTCATCACTAGTATATATCACAATAATGAATATGTGGCTAAAAGTAATGGCAGTGAACATCTAAATCTGTTAGAGTAGTTAAGAAAGTTTTGGATTCATTTAGTCTCATATCCGGTCTCAATCCTAACCTAGGAAAGAGTACTATATTTTTTGGGAATCTTAAGGATAATGTGAAACAAGACATCTTGGCAATTCTCCCCTTCAAAGTTGTTGTTCTCCCATTTACTTACCTTGGTGTTCCTGTGATCACTAAAAAGATTGGCATAAGTGACTGCAAGTACTTGGTTGATAAGGTGAGAGGGAAGGTTAATGATTGGAAGAACAAGCTCTTATCATATGCAGGAAGGCTTCAGCTTATAGCATCTGTTTTAGCCACAATGTAGGTGTATTGGGCTTCTGTGTTCATACTTCCTAAAGCAATTGTTAGAGATATTGACAAAATCCTTAAGGGGTTTCTTTGGTGTCAAGGAGATCTTACAAAAGGAAAAGCAAAAATTGCATGGAAAAAAGTTTGTCTGCCTAAAAATGAAGGAGGTTTAGGAATTAAAGACTTCAGTGTATGGAATGAAACTCTTATGTTTAAGCACCTTTGGAATATAGCTAGCAATAAGGAATCCCTATGGGTCAAATGGATAAATGAAATAAGGCTTAAAGCAAAAAGTATTTGGGAAGTGAAGTTTGAGCCTAATACTAGTTGTGGGTGGAAGCAAATGTTGTCATTGAGAGATCATGTTTACAGTAAAATTGGTATGGTAGCAATACTTTCTTCTGGCATGATAAGTGGTGGAGCAATAGCACTATGTTGGAAGTATTCCCTAGGGATATTGTATACAATGCAAGCTATGATGGCACAGCTAAATTTAAGGATATGATTCACAATGGCAGTTGGCTTTGGCCTGCTGAATGTGTTGGAATTATATAACATGACATTCAAATAAATAACCACAAAACATCAAAGTATTCAAGCGGAAGCGTATAAGATTTATTAATGAACAATTAATTAACATAAAAGAATATGCGTACCTTTTCTTGATTCTAGCCGAACAAGAATCAAATCCACAAACTAGCAACGGATGAACCCTAATTTGATTTAGTTAGGATTATGTCAATTACCCCTTACCGTTTTGTAATTCAATCCAAGATAATAACAAAAGTATGTTATTACTATGTTCTTGTACACACGTACTAAACCGAATTAAAGTAATGCTAGTTTTTATCAAACAAATAACTTTGTTTGTGGAAAAGATTTGGATCGACACCCACAAAGGTGGCCGATCGGTTTGTAGAGCAAACACACACACAAAACTGATTTTAGGGTTTAGCTAATGAGCACAAGAGATGGAAAAATAAAACTCCTAGCCTTGTTTATATACCCAACTAAACTTGGTGAACAAGTTGGTTTTTCTTTCCTTGTTTTGCTCCCTTGGCCGATCGGTTTAGGATATCCCATAGGGATTCCGGAACCTTCCCAACTTTGCAATTTAATCCTTTTCCATAAACATTTAACGACCGTTAGTCCATTACATTAATTACTTAACGTTCGTTAGTTATTTCGTTTAATAAATAAATAAATATAACATTTATATTTAATTATTAACTTTAAATTCTCATACGTAAAGTGTGCAATCCCATAGTCTCGAGTTCGATCCTAACTCACGTCTACTAATTTATATCCATAAAACCAACAGGTCCCACTTGGATATATCTTAATAGAGTGATCACATTCGGTTAGCGTCTAGCAACACTTCGATGCCTCTAGTACAACTCGAGCAAGGCTCCTGGAAAACCTTTTAATGATTTCTCATTATTATTATCCTTTTGTTTCTAATACCATGTTAAATAAAGATATGGAATTAAGTCATTCTTTATTCAACCATTCTGTTTCTCGTTTTAGTGATTGAGCAAGATTGCCAAATCTTCTGAACATATTCAGGGGAGATCTTGGGCATGGCCATGCAAACATCTTGTCAACCCTACGAGGGGCCCAGCAGTATTAAACTCCAAATAACTTTGAAGGAACAATTCTATTTTGACTACGAGAATAACCCATGAACTTTGCAACACTTCAGGAAACAACCCTTATGACTACCGGTTACGTATAGCGTTAAGTTGCCCCACAGAAATGCACTACATTCATGACACTTATCTGGTATCTCAAGTCTGAGGATAACTATTCATAATTTACTTATAACAATATCCACAAAGTAAATTATGTAGTTGGGATAAGTCCTATATTCAATTCATTGAATATCATCTGAAATTGGTATGCATTCTCATCAATATACTTTCAAGTATATTCTACCACATCTCTCAGATTTGTCTTAGTTTAATGATACTCCCATATCATTAATCGACAACGGACGATTTAGAATAAATAAATTTATTCACGGATTAAACATGTAAATATAGGATACAATATATTATAAAATCAATCATACCAAGTATTTGATTTACATTATAACAATTGTTTAACATCCCTTATCCAAATACCAAATAGATCAATGCATGAAAATTCCTGTTGACGAATTATGCCTCAAGTAATGACAATCATACTTGTTGACAAGGCATAAATCAACCAACTTGATCTATCGTAATTTTGAGAATACTTATTTTAAGAATTCAATTAGTGAAGTCCTTGTATGTGTGCATTCACCAATCCACATAATAATTCATAAAGTGTGTGACATCCTCTATCACCAATTTATGACAATTTAAACTTTCAAACATTTTATAGTTTAAAGTATTCTTATTCTTTTAATGTATAATGCAACTGTGCTCTTAGATAGCACAACTAGTTCTCATGGCCATTAACAAGGATGAAATCCTACCATGACTAGTATTGAGTGTCATCTCAATTAAACCAGCATCATTGTATACAAACAACAATATGCTCATTAAAACTCCGTAAACTTTAATATCTTATTGTGTAATGTTTTATGTCTTCCAAAACATTCAAGTTTGAAGCTGATGACAATTTGCACAACAATTGACATATTTGTCATCCATAGAATCTAGGAGCAATTCCAGGCTGAGGATGTAATTCTTTCATAATATTCATTACACAAGTTATCTAATAACTTTTAGTTAGATATCAATGTTGTCAAATCACTTCTTATTCAAGAATGATACAATAATTTTAATACACAACATGATGTACCTGATGAATCTACAGGTCAACCTTAGAATTCATTCACGTTCTATCTTGTCAAAAGATATTTATCCATTTCCCAAATGATATATCATGTTTTATTAGAATCATTTATTTTACTGCACATGTTTATTAACAATAAACATATATTTCAAGGTTGTACGTTTGAATTCTTAAATCTTACAAGTGAAGTTTCATTCTAATCTAAGACTTAACATTTAGCTTACAAGGAATGTTACTTACTATATGTTATATAACATATAAGATTTAAGAAACTTAACATAATACTCCCACTAGCTTTCAGGAATACTTAAAATTTATCTTATTTTAATTATAAATCGAAAATGGGATTTAATAATTAAACATAAGAATAATTTCATAGATGCATGCATTTATTCATTTATGAATTATTTGCACTTCGTACACTTTCAAAGATTATATGAATTCAAAAAACCTTTCAATTACTTACCGTCCTCGCTCAAGTAATTTCTCAAGAAAGAGTTTTGATATTCCATTGTCATATTTCATATTAATGAAAACAAGTATGACAATTATCATCTTTATATATTTAATGTGTCTAGGAAAGAATATTCAATCACAATTAATTGCTTAAACATGATTAATAATCTTGTCATAAAATATGCATTAAATATGTGTACAAATTTTGTCCATATGATTTCAAACCCCTTAGGGTTTTTCATCTCTTTGAAGAAACTCATTTCCATTCTCTAGTCTAACTATTAAGATAAACCAAATTTTCAAAATTGATTATCTTTATGGACAGCATCTTTAACATTCATAGTATGAGTAATTTACCCAATTCAATATTTGGTAATTCATCATAATGATTATCAGGCTTACTATAATCCTGTAACTCATATTTCTCAGCATATAAGTCAAATATCTGAGTTATTTTTGCAGATCTATGAATGAAAATTCCATCATCTTGAGGTTTATCATTTTCATGTCTAACCTTATCATGATATTTACTAGTGTGTTTTAGAAGATTATGTATCTTGTAATTTTATCTTTCAAGATAAAAAACTCCCACTTGCCTTTTGTAATATATAGACTATCTATATATACTTAGCAGTTAGAGCAAAACTACATTGTTCTCTTTTTGGGACATTACAAATACACAATGATAATTCCAGACTTAATTTTGTTAACAACCTATTCATAAGTAGTTTAACAAATTCAGAATCTTCAATTTTAAAACTTAATGTGATTCATCACATTCCATAATAAAATGGTGTTTTATCAATCTTCTAGATTGGAGTTATATTGAGTATATTCAATCCATACTCAATTTTCTAACCTTGTTACTTTTTAAGAAAGAAGTTATGGTTATCATGAAGCAAACAAATCAAATAGAGTTTGATTCTCCTATCTGAACATACCATCAACTTGTGGTATTCATTAGAATTAATATTGTAAGACAATCTAACAATATATAAGATAAACATATTCTTTTTGGCTTACCTATTTACCAACTAAGTCAACTTAATGGTATAATAGACTTTTCAAGCCAATTACATGCTTTATAACACAAGTACTTTTAACCAAGTCACTTCATATCCATGTCTCATCAAGAAAACATAAATTGTTATAATCCCATTTAACGTTATAAATCATTGATCATCTCAATGACTTCTTGTATATGTCTTAATTAAAAAAACATGATAACAAGTTAACGTCTTACTTTATTATAAGTCTTAAAAGACTTTATGTTGTATAGCTTAGTAGCCGCTCTCACTGGTGAGTCTTTATTACATTTTAGCTAATCTGTAAGCTAATAAATGGTTTTTTAGTGCTAATTTCTTGTTGTATAGCTTATTGCGAGTGACTGTTCTTGGAGAGAACTTGGTGAATGGACAACGGACTAGAAGCCACCTTTCGCTAGTGGACTTGGCGGGAAGTGAACGAGTAGGAAAGATTGAGGTTGAAGGTGAAAGATTGAAGGAATCCGAGTTCATAAATAAATCACTTTCATCATTAGGTGATGTAATTTCTGCTCTTGCATCGAAAACAAGTCACATTCCTTACAGGTATGCTCATTTCTCTACACTACAACCTCGTACTAGTACAAACATCACTTTTATCTAAATATCATCTATGTTTTTATCAAATCAGGAATTCGAAGCTTACTCATATACTACAGAGCTCTCTAGGTATGCTTCTTGATTTCTTAACTTGCTAGTTTGTAATCTAAATGGTTTCACTTGTAAGGTACTAATCTCACTACTAGAAACTGGACTTTCAACGACATATTTTCCGACGAATACTTTTTCGTCGCTAAATTACCGACCATATTCCGACGAAACAGTGACAACTGTGCTTTTCCGAGTAATTTCCGACGGATTTCCAAGAGATTCGAATGTCGTTGGAAATCCGTCACTAATCACATAACTTACCATCGAATTTCCGACGCCATTCCGACATCTATTTTTGTTCGTTGCTAATCCGTTGGAAATGTTTTAATTTTTAATATTTTTTATATTTCCGTCGGAAATCCGTCAGAAATATTACTTATTTCCGACGGATTTCCGACGGAAATATAAAAAATTATTATGTGCACGTATATAATATGTTAAACTATGTCGACTCGTGTTTCAACTTAACTATTTTTGGGATTACACTATTCGGTGTAAATTCTTTTCGTTTAGGCTTTTATTGTGTGTGCGCCCTCAACTCATGTTTCAAGTTAGCTAAGTGGTTGTTACATTAATTACTCGTATTTGGCTCATGACTTGACGAGCCGGCCAAGTGGTTATGTAGTTTTATGAAATCTATAACATATAGTCAAATACACTTTTTGATGGTGCTTAAAGAAATGAATTAGTATTTATAATTTTAGTTACTTAATTAGTTTTTCTATGTTTGTTAATGCTGGCTCGTGTATTAATTTTCTCGCCTTCTATGACCCAAATTTATAGCTCGACCATTACATGTTGATATAATTTTATTTCGAATTACAAATACACAAAAAAATAATAAAACAAATGTTAAATGACACAAGATACTATCTAAACATTCATATCCCATTTATTATAAACTAACAAAATTCTCAAAAACTTTCAAAAAAGTTATTTAAAATCTTATTAAAATCTCAAAAACTTTCAAAAAACATTCATATCCCATTTAAAACAACTTTTAATCCGCCACCGTCTTTTAACTATTCCATATCCCTCTTTTAAAACTTATTAAAAAACTTATTCATTTCCCTCTCTTCAAAAAACATTCGCCATCGACCTAACTCCGCCACCATCATCCGCCACCGCCGTCCGCCATCGACCTAACTCCGCCACCGCTGTTTAACTGTTCCATTCCATTCGCTGTTTAACTATTCCATTCCATTCGCTGTTTCATTAAGGTTTAACTCTTCCTTTTGCTTATTTTGCCCTAACTTTTGCTTATTCCATTCGTTTGTTTTAACTTTTGCTTATCAGTTGATGTTATCACTTGATTTGTTGAATGTTTGAGCTTATCAGAATTTTTGAATGATTTGTTGAATGATTGCATGTGTAGACCAAGTGATTGACGAAATGCCTGTTTTAGAATTTTAAGAGTTGTTTTGTTAGGTCACAGAATTTTAGGAGCGGTTTTAGAATTTTAGAATTTTAGTCGCCTTTTTGTTTTAACTTTTGCAATGAGATTGGATGATGAATTTGTTAGGATGATGAAATTTTAAAACTGTTATGAGATTGGATGATGAATTTGTTAGGCTTATTTTGACCTAATTTTGTTTGATTCTGATGTGTTGTTATGATTGTTTTAAGTCATAATGATGAATATGTGCGTAAAAACGATGTTAATTAGATGTTACTTGTTTTAAGTCGTAATGATTTGTTTCGTAGATATTACTAATTTCAAGTGGTTGAGATATGATATACTTTACGGGCGGGAATTGCGTTTGTTTATGGCTTTTTTCTTTGTTTAAGTTTGGGAATTAGTCATTATAGGGGCTTTAGAAGTTTCATTTACGTTTCATCAATGATTAGGATTGTCGCCTATGAGCTAACTTGTTTAGGATGAATGTGTATGGTATGAGTTTATTAGGAAAACGATTTTGAACAAACAGGTAACAAAGCTATTTTTGCATTGGGTAATTAGTTTCATTGTGTAAGTAAGTAAAAGCTGTATTCTAAGCTGTTTTTGCATAGGTCAAATCAGATTACGATATGATGCTAAATTTCCAAGTGAGTAGATATACTACAAATTGAACAACAAATCAGCTAATAACTGGACGAGCTGGACGTTTTTTTCGTTAGTTATAATGTTAGTTACATGATAAAGAGTGTAGTGTGATTAGGAAGGTGATATTAGGAGAAGCTATGCGATTAGGAAGGTGATATTAGCTGCCAGTTCTTGAAATGATAATGTGTGACGGATAAAAGAGTAGTCACTCTTAAGTTAGGGTCTGGTGGATTTTCTGGTTCAGTATCCCCTGCACTTTTGAATGGCTTATTTGCTTATTTTCTTATTGATGAAGCAATTGATGTAATCTTGTAATAATATGGGTATTATTATGTGTCTTTGTCATCAGATAAGTTTGCGTTGTCCACTTTAGGAATTAGGAATCTAATGATATATGAACTAAGGATCGCGTAAGGGGCAAGGCAATAGGGCAGGCCAATAACACACAACACAATGAGTATGGAAATGTATATAGCGGGTGTTTTCATAGCGTTTTCAGAGTGATAATCAGTCTTTTGTTTTTCTAGTCGCCAATAATTAACTTATTAGTGTATGGGTAACTGATTATCTATGGTTTGAAAATTAGTATAAGAGCTGTTAAGTAGGACAATAATCTCATGTCTCTTATGATACAATACCATGCTGATTAACTCTTTTAAAGTTCTGATTACACTATGAGGTTGATTCACAATGGCATCAGGATTTTGACAGTTTCAAAACTGACTTTCAGAGTTGGTCATTCAGTTTAGTTATGTCGACAAGTAAGGACAGAGAATGGATGTACAAAAGAAGAAATAGTCAGGGTCTTCTTTGTTCTTATTACCAATCGAAAGTGACCGAGTTTCTGAATTTCGCGTTTTCAATTGAAAAAGTTGTTGAAAGAAAAACTTTGGGAAGTAACGTAGTTTTCCGTATCAAATGTCCGTGTGCTAAGTGTAAAATAAAAGTATTCAAGAAAAGGGATGATGTTAAGTTTGACTTGTGGCACAACGGGTTCATCCGTGGTTATAAAATTTGGTATGCCCATGGTGAAAGAAGAAGTAAACGAGCAGAGATAGGGAAATATTCTGAGCCAATTGAAGATGACAATGTTGGTGGCTGTAGACAGATGATTTTGGATATTCATAATGCAACATTTCAGTCAGATTTTCAGTCAGATACTCGGGAAGAACAAGCCCCAAATTCGTTTGCCAAGGAATACTATGAAATGTTAGAAGCTGATGACGAGCCTTTGTACGATGGGTGTCAAAGGTTTTCGACCCTTGAAGCTGCCACAAGGTTGTTAAATTGGAAAGCAGAATGCAATGTACCCGAGGCAACATATAATCGAGCACTTTCCATCTTTAAGGACATGTTACCTGATGGTAATAAAATGGTTGAGAACTTTTATGATACAAAAAAGATTCTGAGAAAACTCAACCTTCCAAGAGAAAAGATTCATGCGTGCAAAAATCATTGCATGTTATTCTATGGGAAAGCTGATTTTGTCTTGAATAAATGTAAAGTATGCGGGCATTCTCGTTACAAGAATGGTGGAAGAAATAACGTCCCTAATTTAGTGCTTACATATTTTCCGATTGCCCCTAGACTTCAAAGAATGTACATGTCAAAAAAGATGTCCAACGAGATGACTTGGCATCATGATCATACAACAGACTCAAATAAGATGGTACATCCAAGTGATGGTAAGGCATGGAAACACTTTGACTCAACCCATTCATCATTTTCTAAAGAGATTTGGAATGTTCGTCTCGGGTTATGCACTGACGTTCAATCCAAATAACTCGAATTCTAATTCATATTCATTATGGCCCGTCTTTCTTACGATCTATAACTTACCTCCTTGGATGAGCCTAAAAGACGAACATGTTAAATTGAGTTTGGTTATTCCTGGAAGAAAGAACTCCGGTCAAAACTTGGATGTGTTTTTGCAGCCGTTGATTAAAGAATTGAAAGAGTTATGGAATCCTGGTGTTGAAACTTATGATGCTTATCGTAAAAACAATTTTTTCATGAAAGTTGCACTATTATGGACTGTTAGTGACTTTCCAGCTTATGCAATGCTGTCCGGGTGGAGCACACACGGTAAGTTAGCATGTCCACATTGCATGGATGATGTGGATTCGTTTCAATTGCACAATGGAGGGAAACCATGTTGGTTTGACTCTCACAGGAGATTTTTACCTTTAAGACACCCATGTAGGCGTGATAGAAAAGGATTTCTAGCTCAAAAAATTGTTTCAGCCGGTCCACCACCACAATTTACCGGCAATGAAATCTGGGAGCAAATCCGCTATCTTCCGACTGTTTATGAAGGCAAGCCATACAAACCAGGAAATAAAAAAAATTGATGGTTTTGGTCTAACCCATAATTGGGTAAAAAGGAGTATCTTCTGGGAGCTTCCATATTGGCACACTTTGTTGATTAGACACAATCTTGATTTAATGCATATTGAGAAGAATTGTTTTGAGAACTTATTTCATACCATCATGGGCACTTTGAAAACAAAAGACAATGTCAAGGCTAGGAAAGATGTAGAAATATATTGTGATCGACCCGAGTTGCATATGTTTAAGGTGCAGAATAAAGAAATGAAACCAAAAGCTTCATACACTTTGACGAAACAACAACTACAAAAGCTGTGTGAATGGATGACAAAGCTAAAGTTTCCTGATGGGTATGCATCAAACATAGGGGGTTGTGTAAATCTTGCGGATTATAGCTTTTATAGTTTTAAAAGTCACGATTGTCATGTGTTTATGCAAAGATTGTTTCCGATTGCTTTAAGAGGGATGGTACCAAATGCTGTATGGGATGTCACAACAGAATTATGTACATTTTTTCGTGCAATATGCTCACGGGTCTTGCACATTGAAGATTTAGAAAAATTGCAGACTAGTATTGTCGAAACTGTTTGCAAGCTGGAGAAAATCTTCCCACCTGGATTCTTTGACTCAATGGAACACCTTGTGATACATTTAGTGAATGAAGCTCTTCTTGGTGGTCCAGTGCAATATAGATGGATGTATCTTTACGAAAGGTGATGATTGCTTTAACTCAACACATATTTCTGTTAACATATAAAAGTATATTTTAGTTATAACAAATTTTTTTAAACATTTCATACAGGAAGCTGGGTTCTTTGAAAAGAACAGTAAGAAACAAAGCAAGGGTTGAGGGATCTATCGTTGAGAGTTATCTCGTAAATGAACTCTCTATGCATTGCTCCCTGTATTTTGATCCACGAATAGAAACACGTTTGAATCGTGAGCCACGGAATTTTGCTCCAGATATTCCTTGTTCTTCTCGAACAGACTCTCGACTAAGCATATTTAAAGTTCCATCTCGAAGATTATTCGATAAGGGAATTAAAAGACATATGACAAATGCGGAGAAGCATACAGCACATACGTATATCTTGCTTAATTGTGAAGATGTTCACCCTTTTATAAGGTATGCCAAGTATTATCTTTATTTATATAGTTATCACAGATCTATAGTTAGAATTGTTCCTAATATCAGTTAGCTCAATTTCAGATGGAATCTTAATTTAGCTGTTAATCTCTACTGTGATTGTTTATTAGAGTTTAAACCATATTTATGTTTGACTGAATTTATATTTGATTTGAAGAACAGATTGTACTTTTAATGACATAAGAGATTGAACTTTTAATGACATAAGAGATTGAACTTTTAATGACATAAGATGTTGATAGCTAATTTAAATTTATCATGATTTTCATACACATGAAGTTAGTAAGTAGTATGTGTTAATCAGACTCTGATAGTTGGATTAATTGATTAAGGAATACAAAGTACTACTTAGTTATGAATGAGTGTTGAGCAGTTCTAAACATCTGGCTGAACACTGTGATTTACAGCTTGTTGCTAGTGGTGCCTATACTTTAAACTCATATTTGAGCTAATCAGTTAGATTAATAGGTGCATTTTGAAAAAATATGTGTTTGTTACTTAGACGTTTTGTGGATACCTTGCATGACCCACTGATTAAACCCATTGGATACCACCTCATACCATACATATTGGTCTTTCTATGTAATATTACATGCCACTGCTATGTAATAATCACATGCCTTTTCTATGTACTTATCACATATATCTAAAAGGTTTTGTACTTGTATATTGTATAGATTGTTTGATAACCAAATGTTGCAAGTGGATCCTTACATCGACGAACAAACACTTGATAAAGCTAGAGAGGAGAAATTTGCTCAGTGGTTTAAGGAGCATATACAATCAAATGATGGCAACGAACACTTGAAAGTCTTAGCACGAGGACCAATGCATTATATTGAGTCACATAAAGGATACTTTGTTAATGGTTATAAGTTCCACACCTTGAAACATGGTGATGGGCGGGTGACGCACAATAGTGGGGTATGCGTGAAAGGTTCAACCTATAACGAGTCTGAGTCTGACTATTATGGATTGCTGGTTGATGTTTTAGAGGTAAAATGCAGCTGTATATAGAGCTTGGGAAAGGGTAATGGCGAAAAGGTATTCAGATATATTGGGTCAATGTCGAAGGGATGCTGCTCTTAGAGCCGAACGAGACTCGATCGCAGTTGGAAATGATTTATCCGTTCTGAAGCCGTATGCCCCAAGTTGGATAGATCAAGCCGATTGGGAGGACATGATTGATAGGATCTGGAATAAACCAGAATGGAAAAAAAAGTCAAATGTGGCTCGACAAAACAGATTAACTGAAGTAGATGGTGAAGTGTCAAAACATACTGCCGGATCCATTACCGTTTTTCAACACATGTTCAAAATGGTAAATATAATATCAACTAATTTACCGTTTGCATTTTATACATTAATAAACTCCTAACTAATGAATATTTTTACAGGAAAAAACGAAAAAGCGGCCTGTTACTTTATTAGAAGGTTACCATCACACTCATACTAGCACAAATGTCTCGAGTGAGGAATCAGAGAGCGGAATGGATGAAGCATCGGGGGGCAGAACACGAGAGTACATTACAGTTAGCTCAAAAAAAGTGGCAGTAAGTATTTTTTTTTATCTCATGTGTATTCAATGATGGATTAAGTACTTAAGCAGTGAACATTATTTCTCAATATTTCATAAATAGGATGCTGTTGAGGCTGCTATGGTAGAGAAACATGGACCAGTCACTAGTGATCATCCACCCGATGACTTTGATACATGGGTAGAGGCTACCGGGGGGAAGAAGAAAGGTAAGTTAGTTGGGTTGGGTACAGGAGGTGATCCGAGGGTCATGGTGACCCGTACATCAGCAACATCAAGTTCTAATTCGTCATTTGCTCATCACACAGGGTCAACATCTAGGGAACAGGTTTGTTTACAATTTTAGTTTTTTTGTTTTTGTTCAACAACATGTTTTATACAAAGGATTTAAAATTTATTGGATATAGCTAGTGCCAATTAATATGTCTAACACTGGTTACACGACTTTAGGTTTTTAGTGTTTTAACGGTCTGGTCCCGAGTTTTGCATTCTCTTAATGTCTTTTATTAAAAAAGCTGAGGTGATTTAATGGAATCTAAGTAGTAATAATTAGATGGCTTATGGTGTGTACTCGTTCTGGTTTAGTTGATAAGTCGCAGAAGTTTCTCTTGTTAGTTTGTGTTTCTGTTGATTGTCGCATCGGTTTGTTTCGTGTGGGTTACATTTTCGTCTTTTTGTACTTGTGAATATGCTGGAAGTATGAGACTGGTGGTATGGCTTAGGAAATAGCTAACGTCAATAGATGCTAATTAGTTAAGTGTGATGGGTTTAGAATGAACATGGCATAGTGTGAACTGTGAAGGGTGAACATCCGCTAAGTCTTTGATGTTTTTCTGGGCTGTAAATTGTGCTGTTGTGAAATGGTTTTGTTTCATTAAGTAAAGCACATCGGCCAAGTTGAATATAGTAGCAGCAGGTCCTTTGTTGTTGTTTGCGTTTGTAAGTGATCTATTAGTTATTACATTATTGGATCATAATGTTACAATGACAATGCTAGTTCTGCTGCTGCTGATGATGACAGTGACAGTTATTTTCAGCGTATGTTGTGTGTTGATGCGGCTACAGTTTAAGGTTGAGTTAGTGAATTAACTGGTTAAAGTTATGCACTATGCACTAGTTCTGAACTTCTGGTTTAGTTAATATGTTAATGCAGCAATTAGTTGTAATGATGGTCAAAAACTTCTGCATTAATTAGTTGTAATGATAGTCAATGCATGGTCCTTAAGAGTGTTGCAGTTTATATTCACCAGCTAATTATAACCGAAAACCAAAGCTGAACACAAAATTCCAAATTCACATTTTGATTGTCGCACGCTTTGCATGCTGGTTTGGAACCCACATACTCATCTGTTTTTTAATTCTAATTTTTTTGCCAAGTAGTACTCAATTCTGCCATGGGACTTTTCTTTATTCAGTGTTGTTTAATGGCACTTTTCTTTATTCAGTTTAGTTTAACGGGACTTTCTTAATATCTTTGTTCTAATACTAAATGGGACTTACTACAACGTAGGTACAAACGTTGGAAGCGACGATAAGAAGATTGCAGGAGGACAACACACAAATGAGAGCACAATTCGAAAGAGACATGCAAATTGAGGTACAACGACAAGTGGAGCATCAAGTGCTAGCGCACATGAAACAAAGAGAATTGGAGGCGAATGCTCGTGAACAAGCTCGGGAGATAGAATGGCAGCAAAGGATGAATGACATTAACTCGATGTTCAAGAAGTTCACTGATTCACGCCCTCCGCCTTAGTTGAATAATGTCATATAATTTTGAATATTTGGATTAAATACTCTATTTTGAATCATGTACTTTGACTTGAATGTTCCTTTGATCAAATGAATGACACTGTTTTGACTTGAATGTTCAAAATAAGCACATCTTGAATATTTAATTTTGAGCCATCCATTTTATTTATCAGTCTTTTTTAAATAATTTTAGATACAGGATCTAATGATATATGCAAGCTTTAATGAGTGAAACTAGTTGTAATTTTCTGACAGAATTGTGACCCTTTATCGACTACATTTTTGTGACAGATTTCCGATGGATTTATTTCAGACAACTTTCCGACAGAAATTTTTCCGACAGACTTCCGACGGCAAAGTTACCAACAGATTACTGACGCATTTTCCCAGTCGGTGTTTCCAACAGAATTCCAACGAATAGTGATTAGCGACCATGATTTCTCCGACACCCTATTTCTGTCACAAGCCTGTCGGAAACAGCTGTTACCGACGGATTTCTGACGGAAAAATCTGTCGCTGAAGATTTGTTATGTAGTAGTGTCTTCTCTTGACTATCTCGAAACTTGAGCAGGCGGTGATTGTAAGACACTTATGTTTGTCCAAATCAGCCCAAGTTCAGCAGACCTGGGAGAAACCGTTTGCTCTCTGAACTTTGCAAGTCGAGTGAGAGGTGTTGAGCATGGCCCTGCTCACAAACAAACTGACGTCACTGAACTTTTCAAGTACAAGCAGCTGGTAATTTGCTTTAAAATACACCCATCGAACTGGGACAACAATTTCTACCCTGCCTTCATTTAATGCTATTTCATGTTCATTTATTTGTTTTACTATGGTATGCAGGCGGAGAAAGCGAAACATGATGAGAAAGAAACAAAAAAGTTGCAGGACAGTCTACAGTCTGTGCAACTACGTCTATCTGCTAGAGAACACATATGTAGAACTCTGCAAGAGAAGGTACATAACTCACCATTTAAGTTAATCAAAATTAAGGTAGTGAAATGAGGTTGAGTCGGGTAGATGATCCTGTTGACATATAGTCCAAATTATATCTTTGAGAATATACTCTCTTTAATAAATTGAATCCAAAATTTCCTTTTGGTGACATTTGACCATTTTTCTTGTTAGCTGATGTTTTTATGCTGCCTGTTAGAGATAAAAAAAAAAACATAACCCCAATTGACCCATCCGTAGGTAAAAAATGACTTATTTTTAGTAAGATTTTGGCATAAAACTTAACCCCAATTGATCCATTCATAAGGAGATAATGAATTGAAACACCCCTTCAGCTTGCAGATTAATCAAATAGGCTCAAGTTTAGTAACTAATCAGTGATCTTCTGTTAATCTTGGCTATGTATAGGTTCGTGATCTGGAAAGTCAGCTAGCAGAAGAGCGTAAAACAAGACAGAAGCAAGAGAACAGAGCTCTTGCTGTGGCTTCCTCACACCCCTCACTTTCTTCTATTGCCTCATTTCAATCTGAATCCAGCTCAAGTGCAATGACTACACCAATCAACCGATCCAGTGCTGCACCGCGGATTAGGAATGACAGAGTGATGGGTAGGCAATCATTCGTGTGGGACCCACAAAGGATGTGGCGCACATCAAGGGTGCAGTCTTCTCTAGGGCAGTCAAACGAAGTGGCTTCGTCCTCTCGTACAGTAGAGGCAACGCCTGTTGCTGCACCAAAGAGCAGTAAGTTTATGGGGAGCCCGCCTTCTCATGTTGTTGGTTCTTGGAAGCCAAAGCATCCAACTGTTGTTGCCTTACAACGTAAACAGTTGGTTTGGAGTCCACTCAAAAACAAAGGCATAAAGCCAGTAAGGAAGTCCTTTGTACCCTCGTGATTGTGATCGTGAAATGTGCTCTCAATATCCTTACATATATACTTTGGATTTTATTGTAAACCAACTGTAAGACCAAGTAATATAATGAAGTTTGCGAATAGTGTATGTATACTCATTACTCACTGGTATCATGCTTGATGATCTTCTGTAGTATAGAATTTGATTGCAAGCTTGCAACATTTGCATTGTTATACTGGCATGATTTAATGTCTTAGGCATGACTAATTGAAGAAATAAAGATGTTATACTTGTAAACCAACTGTGTGAATGCAATGATATGTGTGTTTTTGTGGAGGAAGTAGAAGAAGAAGATTTAATAATCCAAATATATGAAATGTCCTTTATGCCATTAGCTAAAAACAAAAAAACAAAGCAAATAACAGGGTTGACTAACGGAAAACCGGTCAAGAGGCCAAAAGGGACCGGTTTAGCCTATAAAAGTTGAAAAAAGGACCTCTGGCAATGAAAAAGCTCAGGTTTGTCCCAACGCGAAGCGGATTGACAAGTTTAGGGACCAACCGTGTATTTTAGTCTAAAAATAATTATCTATAATTAAAAAAACTCAAACGGGTTGGTGGATCAACCTGTTTAACACCCATTGCCATCAAACTGTTTAGACCAGACCCAATCCGTTTATTTTTTCGTGTCGGTTTTGGGTCGTGTTTCGTGTTTGGAATTGCTAAACCCAACTTTCTGATTGCATATCTTTATTTGTTGTAAGATGTAAATAGATATTTCTTGTACTTTCAGGTTTATGTAAGTAAAATAGGGCAAGAAATGACTGGCAAAGGTGCTTACATTCACTATAAAAAGGTACCTCTGCTCAATTATATCTCCCAACTTTCTCACCTGATTTTGCTTTACAAATTACAACTGTTAAACATCGTTTCAAAAGTTTTATTTTTTGCGTGTAAATATGCTATGAGCTAAATAATGATGCTTTTGTTGTTCAGCAACATTGAAGAATATATGTTGTTTTGACAGGAGAGTGGAGGATTTAAAAATAAAAAGGCGAAGAAAACGTCCACCAAGAAGAAATGAGTGTTGACTGTGTCTTACATGTGGGATTCGTATATACTCCTCTTGAGACGCTAAGAGTCTGAATGGGATTGTTCAAATACAGTTGACACTAGTAGCTTCAGAAGTGCTGGTGAATTTTTCTGAGGCTGCTCGGTACTGCTTAAAACAGGATATAAAGCAGGAGCTTTATTATAAAGTTTAGCTTGTAGTCCAGATCTTTTTTACTAATAAACATATTTTAGACCTAAATTTAGTGTTTCTTAATGAAAATTTGAAGCTTTTTAAGAGCTCTTAGCGTTATAACTGGATATCATATTGGTAGAAGTGAGTTTGAGCCTAAAGTAAGATTGCTTTAGGTTACAAATACAAGCTTTACTTTTTGAATATTATGTATAATTAGAAGTTAGATGAGTTACTTAATAAATAGTCAAAGTAATTGACTTTTTTAGAAAGTCAACTTCGTTTTTTATGAAAATGTTAGGACTTGGATATGAAGTTGAAGATCATGTACAAATGAATATATGAGGATTTTGCAAGTGATGTATGATCATACACAAAAGTATTAATATTTGCTCTTTGGGTTAAAATCATCAAAAACAATTTACCTTTTTAGTCAAAGTATTGACTTTCATCAAATTTACTAATTTTTTATTCATTGTAATGAACATGTAGTGTTGAAGGGCCTCTTCTGACAAAATCACTATATTTGTAATAATCACCCTTGGTATTTACTTGGGTCAAAACCGGGGGTCAAGAAGATGACCTATGAAAAAGCTGAAGTTTTGCTTTTTTACATTTTGACCACATAGATTTAAAACAGTACAGTTTATTTCAAAGTTAGTTTTGCGAACTATACTTGAAGCAACCCAACAACATTTTAAATATGTATTTTGCCGATGTCTACTCTCAAATATATGTGTTAGTTTTATGACCAAATATGTGACAAATCACAAAAAATACCTCATTCAAATCAAGTTCACACTACTTTGATTAATTTATTCGAAATGTAGATCAAAATGACACACTCGTATAAGACATGACCAGAAGTTTTGTTTTGTGGGTCAACCCGAATATGCACAATATGATATACTTTGATTAATTTGTTAATATGCTTACGGATGTTATGTGAACATATCTTGCATTAGTGTTTGCAATGGAAAAATGTGTGTGTATGTCGAAGTAAAACATGATGTTTGATTAAGTGAATACCCCTAGTAAAAGTGGTGCAAGGAAAGAGTTGAAGGGTTTGTCATGCCATTACCCTTAATTCATGAACATTGATTTTTATTCTCGAAAACCATAGGGAGACAAAAGGTAGATCAAGAAATATTTTGTCAAACGATAGGTAGTTATGGATCTTCAAATCAACCAAAAGGAGCATGAAGACACAAATGAAGTTAAAATCATTGTTGTACATTTGGTTGATAGTTTAATCTTGCTTAGTTTGTAGAACCTAGTTTAAGCTTATTCTTCTTAATGTAATATCATTAGTGTCATATTTGATGATCTATACAAGTCCACATTTGATGTGATTTTGTAAAAAAACAAATTAGAATTTAAAATGTATTATGGAGTCAGATCTTAGTTGGGTCGTAATTGGGTCAAAATAATGTTGCATTATCAAATTGAAGAAGGATTTCAGCAGTTTGATCATAAGACGTTGTTCATATATAAGTCAAGAAATATCACATTTGTAGCGTTAATCGGGTTGGGTTTAGGTTCATTCGGGTGCGGGTCAACCCGAATATGCACAACATGATAACTTTTTTTTTGACTAATAATGTAAGTTTATAAGAATAAGTTACAAGAAGTATATTAAAAAATTATAAAAAATCTTACCCGGATGAATCAGATTAACACGGACCCGATCAGACAAAAATATTTAACCTGACACTCAACCCTTTTAGTATTCGGATTATGGGTCAACCGCATAAAATTTCTAACCTCATTAACTTGACCCGAATAGTTTTATAAACTCGACCAGAATAGTTTCAATTGGGTCTGGCTCGGGTCGGCTTTTTAACACCCCTACAATGATATCATAGTATTCGTTTTCATTATCCTTATCTAAGTCGATGAATTAAATAATAATACCATTTTTTAACTTAATTAACCCAAGTCGATGAATTAAATAATAATACCATTTTTTAGCTTGATTAACCCAGTTGATAAAATGATCTCAATGTTCTTTAATTCTTTGCTTGTTTTCATTGTTTTTAGTTCCCAAATAGTCAGATTTTTTTGAAAGAAGTTTGATTAGATCCACTCTCAAGTAACATAGTTCATTTGACATCATATATTTGCGTAATAGTTTCCTGGTACTAGAATTGCAAATTATAGAGAATATTTGAAGGTTTCATTTAAAAGCATATGTACCTACCAAAATGTGTAGTGAAAGACTTTCATAAATGCTAGCTACCAAATGTTTTTAAATGCTAACTACCATGTCGAAAAACTATAAAAGCTTATAGATACTAGAAATAAGGGTCTCAAAAATATTCAAACCCGAGCAACTCGACTAACCTTAACTCTTATTAAGATTGGGTTTCGAGAGAAAGTTTTATCTTCATTTTGGTTTCTTGCTAACACGAATAACCGAAACTCTTAGTAAGCTCTAATTTATGTAAATTGTTTATTCTCCGAAATCAGAATAATAATCCCGACTATATGCATGCTTTTAAATCCTGATCATAATGTAAACTTTGAGACTATATATATAGATGCTCTTGATCATAAAATATAGGATTAACTAAATAGCCAAATTTAGAAACTAAAAAAATTTCTTTAAAAAAATACAATATAAATTTCATGACAAGGAACCCACCAAGAAACCACATGACAATTGCAATAACTTTTCCATTCATATCCTCAAAAGAAGATATTTCTGTATTGTCATATCATGTTCCCCCATCATCACTAGTACGACTCATATGTGCACATATTTTCCTCACAAACACGTTTTTCACCATAGTTCAACCCTTTAGCTTTCTTTCAACAATTTGAAGTTATGGCATCTACTTCCAGCTCCATCAATCAAAAGAGCTTCTTCAAGTATGATGTCTTCTTAAGCTTTAGAGGCGAAGACACTCGAAAGAACTTTGTTGATCATCTGTATCATGCTCTAGAGAATAAAGGCATTGAGACATACAAAGATGATGAGAAAATCAAGCAAGGGAATATGATCAGTGATGAGCTTATCCAAGCCATTGAAGACTCAAAATTTTATATCATTGTCTTTTCAAAGAACTATGCTTCTTCATCTTGGTGCTTGGAAGAGCTTGTTAAGATTATGGAATGCCGGAAGGGTTTTGGGCATACCGCATACCCCGTGTTCTATGATGTGGAGCCCACTGAAGTTCGCAAACAAAGTGGGTCAGTTGGAGTTGCATTTGCAAAACATAAAGAGGATGAAGCTGCAAGAAAATGGAGAGAGGCTTTGAAAGAAGCCTCTGATTTGGCTGGGTTTGAGTTGAAAAGCATTGCTAATGGGTGAGTAAATTTCTTTGATTTTACTTCTTTTTTATCTATGATTGAATGATTCCGGTGGGTTCCAATGTATAAATAATTAATGGCTTTCAAAAAAACACGTTTCATCTCAAATGCGTCAAATGGGTAAATAACTATAAGTTAGATGTTGAAGGGAAGTGTTTGCGGGTAGACCCAACCTGTTTTGACCCGGAAAAAGTTAGCTTATACCCAGCCTATCTGTTATTCATTTACTATCTAACTGATAGCTGATTCTTTGCCATTACTTCATTATACAATTGTATGTGTTATATATCTGAAATTTGATTGTTAAAGTAGGATTTTTAACAATCTTATTTTACATACAGGCATGAAGCTAAATTTATCCAAAAGATTGTTGAAAAGATATCACTAGAGTTGCGTTTCATTAACTCGGATGTTGATGGAAAATTAATAGGCATGGAGACCCGAGTAAACGATGTTGTTTCATCTTTAGAAACCAGTGTTGATGATGTTCGCATGCTAGGGATATGGGGGATGGGAGGTGCGGGGAAGACAACCTTGGCCAGAGCTGTTTTTGATCATATATCAATTCAGTTTGAGGGTCAAAGCTATGTTGAAAATGTTAGGGAAGTTTCAACAACCTCTTTGTCTGGTTTGAAGAAGTTGCAGAAGCAAGTACTCTCAGATGCTCTAAATGATAATAACATTAGAGTAAGTAGTGTTTCTGACGGGAAAAATATGATGAAAAAGTTCTTGCACAGTAGAAAGGTTCTAGTTGTTCTAGATGATGTGGATCACATAGAACAACTTGAGGCGTTAGCCGTTCGTAATTGGTTCAAGCCAGGAAGTACAATTATCATAACAACCAGAGATGAGCACGTGCTGCGTGCACACGGAGTGAACTCGATTCATGGTGTCAATTTGTTATCGAATGATGAAGCAATTTTCATGTTCTGTAGGTATGCATTTGGGAGAGAGATTGAAATTGAAGGTTACAAAGAGCTATCGATGCAAGTTGTACGTTATGCGGCTGGTCTTCCATTGACTATAAAAGTTTTGGGTTCATTTCTATGTGGTAAAGATGAAATTGAATGGAAAGATGCCATAGAAAGACTAAAAACAATTCCGTTGGAGGAAACTTTGAAAAAATTGGAATTAAGCTATAATAGTCTTGAGCAGGATTATAAAGAAATATTTCTGGATATTGCATGCTTACTCCGAGTTTGCGAGGAAGACGAAGCAATCCGAGTGCTTGAAAGCCGTGGATTCCATGCTAAAATTGGTTTAAGAGTTCTGCAGCAAAAATCTCTTATAACTATTTCTATGTATAAGGTCTTGGGGATGCATGATCATTTACAAGAAATGGGTAGGAATATTGTTCGTCGGTCACACCCCGATGAACCTCAAAGACATAGCCGATTGTGGGTTAAGGAGGAAATTGAGTATATATTGACTAAGGACCTGGTAAGAATTAAGTTATGATTTAATAAAACTGAGAGTTAACTACATTTTTTTCCTCGTGGTTTGCTAGATATTTCATTTTTGCTATAGTTTAAAAAGTTATGGGTTTGGTCTAAAATGAAACATCCGTCACGGGTTTGGTCCAAATTTCCTAACTCTGTTAGTTTAACTATATTTGACCGTTATAATAAAAAGGATATTATTGTCTTTTTAAGTATTATATTAGACAAAGTAATAGGTTACCGTCACTTTTCTTATAAAAAAGGGTACACATAACAAGTTTTTATATAATCTTCATTCACTTTCAATTTGATCATGTTTTCAGTGATTTTGGACGTTTTGGAAATTTAGGGTTCCGACAAAAATTAAAGGGTTTTATTTTTTCAATTTCAGGGTACCCAAGCAACTAAATGTATAAAGCTATGGTCACCGGGTTTCAGTGCTGAAATTGCAGTAAAAGGTCTAGCAAAAATGAAGGATCTTAGATTTGTTTATATGAATCTCTATAATCGTTATAATACTGAGAGCAATATTGTTCAATTTGATAGAGTTAGCGAATACCTTCCAAGTTCCTTACGATTTATGAGATGGGATTATTTTCCTTTTTCGAGTTTACCGAATACATTTCAAGGAGAAAATCTTATTGGACTTGACATATGTTGGGGCAGTATTGTTCAACTTTTGGAAGATGGAGAAGGAAAGGTACAATAATTGTTGTTTTTCATGATTCATTATGATCCTATATATCTATTGGTTTGTCATTGCACCCTTATTAATTTTTTTTTTGTACTTGTGTTAGGTTCTTCATAAGCTCAGGTTCCTCAGTATCAAGCTTTCAAAGTTGAGGACCTTTGACCTTAGGGTGGCTCCAAATCTTGAGCAGTTGACTATTTCCAGATGTGATGATTTCGTAGAGCTTCATATACCTGCTGATCATCATTCAAAGCTCGATGATCTTTACATCAGTTATTCAAAGCTGAAAAAGCTTCACCTCAGAAATACTCCGAATCTAAAGAACCTAACACTACTACAAAAATTCACATAGAGCCCGGTTAAAATAGCTAATAGAGCCCGGTTTTTCTTGAGGGCACAAAGGGGGGGGGGGGCTCTATTAAAAATTGCTATAGAGCCCTGTTTTTGAAACGGGCTTTATGTGTTCTAATAGAGCCCGGTTTTTTCGTTGCAAACCTTGCTCTATTTGATTAAAAAAACCATTTTTAATATGCATAGAGCCCTGTTCTTTCCTCACAAAACCTGGCTCTATGATTTTTTTATTTTTCAAATTTTGTTAAATAACACCTGTTTACATTTTAATTCCACAGCAGACAGAGCAGCAAACAAAACTGTAGCAAAATAATAACCTTGAAGATCCATACCAAAACGATCCAAGTTAAGTTTTACAACAATCTAATACGAGTCCTATGGACTACCGAACATACTAAATACCACTAATTAAACATCACAACAACAGTTTCACAATCAAGTGTTTTGTTGGACTAACGGAAAGGAGATATACAAAAAGACATGAGTACATGCCAACCTTTCCTAAATACTACCATGATTGACGATCAGATGCCACACACCGAAATGCACGAGCTCACGATGTCGTCCAGCTCCTTGGTTGTAAAAGGCTTCTTGTCATTCCAAGGCATCTATAAAAAAAAAATCCATAAGTGATATTATTATGATGAAACAAATGAGACCAGCTTTGGTGGCTATTCATTCTCTGCTAATCAGCCATACAGGAGTTAGTTGATTGGGTATTTCAATCAACAAGCTTACAAACTTCCAGAAATTACATATATGGGTATTTCGGAAAAGGATACTCATTAACCAAGCAGAAGCATATAGCGAGTTGATTGGGTAATTCATAAGCTCATTAACCAAGCACAAGCCAACTTGCAGTAAACTTTCAGCAAGGATACACAAAATTACAAGATACTCGCTATCTTAGTTGATGCCCAAACCGTTTGCAAGTTGGCTTGTGCTTGGTTAATGAATAACTTTCAGTAAAGGATACTCGCTAAACTGAATTACAGAAAAGGACTCTGTAACTGGCCAAGGTTCCAGGAAAAATAGAACTAAATATTAAAGACTAGTCTGTAATAGGGTCAGGTTGATCGGGTTAAAAATTAAAGACTAGTCGGTCCTTGGTTATAGTTGGGTATAAGGATTTCTGTAACTGGCCAAAGTTCCAGGAAAAATAAAAGTAAATACTAAGTCATCACAATATGCAAACTGCTAAATCCAGTAAAATAAACAAATTCAGGCAATTAACTTTTCGCAATAACAACGGCTGGCTAAAAGGGCGTTTGTATTGGCTTATTTAATGAGCTTATGAGCTTAAAAACTGTTTGGGCATCAACCAACAAGCTTACACTAATTAGTTAATTGAGCTCAAATAAGCTCCTTTTCATAAGCCTTTCCACACAATCTTTTGCATCTTTTTTTGGGTAAAGGGATTAACCCGACATATTTGCTTAAAACCAATCTTCTTACAATTTGGCAACCACCTTGAGTGGGTATCATCTTCACAAACAGGACACGCCTTATATCCTTTTGTACCGTATCCAGACAAGTTACCGTATGCAGGAAAATCACTTATGGTACAAAAAATCATGGCCCGCAATTGAAAAGTTTCCTTCATGTACGCATCATACACTTCAACGCCTGTACCCCACAATTCTTTCATGTCATCAATTAACGGTTCCAAATACACATCGATGTCGTTTCCTGGTTGTTTTGGACCTTGAATTAACAATGACATCATGATGTACTTTCGCTTCATGCATAACCAAGGTGGAAGATTGTAGACGCATAAAAGAACTGGCCAAGTGCTGTGACGACTACTCATGTTTCCAAATGGGTTTATTCCGTCTGAGCTAAGTCCAAACCGTATATTTCTAATCTCATCTCCAAACCGTATATTTCTAATCTCATCTCCAACCCGTATATTTCTAATCTCAATATTATCAATATTTCTCCATTGAGGTGAATCAGCCACATGTCTTATTTTTCCATCTTTTTTACGCTCTTCGGCATGCCAACGAAACAACTTTGCATCTTTTGGATTAGCAAATAATCGTTTCAGCCTAGGTATAATGGGCAAATACCATAATACTTTAGCTGGGGGGCCATTCTTCGTCACGTCACTATTAATTTCTGTTTCAGTTTTTTCCTTATACCTTGATGTATTACAGACATGACATTTATGCAAATCTTTTTTTTCCTTCGTATACAATACACAATCATTGGGACATGCGTGCATTCTTTTGATTTCCAATCCCATTGGACAAATAAGTTTTTTTGCTTTGTATACTGAAACGGGCAACTCATTATCTTCGGGGAGCAACTCATGCACAGCCTCTAACAAATCTGTAAAACCTTTATCACTCCAACCATTAACAGCCTTTACGTCAAACAATCTCAGCACTGCACTTAGTCTAGTGTGTTTTTTACACCCATCATATAATGGCTTTTCCGCATCGACAAACAATTTTTGAAATTTGGCATGATTATTGTCATCTATATCACCCTCCAAATCATGTAACATGTCATCTAAGTTATCATGACCGCTGTCGTACGAATCATCGTCATCATCCTCGCTATAATCAGAATCAACCGTGTCACGCTCTTGTAACAATTCACCATGCCATGACCAACAAGTGTACCGTTCCGTAAACCCATTTGATATCAGGTGTCCTCTTACTTCATTAGAGTCAATATACGCAAGTATATGGTTACAATCTTTACACGGACAAGATATTCTTAATTTTCCTTTTTTTGCCCGATCATCCTCGGCAACTCTAATAAATTCAGACAAATTGGTCAAATATTCCTTTGAATTTCGATCTATCTTGTACATCCATCTACTTCGATCCATCTAGAATTTTGATCTATCTAGTACGGTCCCTCAAATCCCCAAATTGTGTATAAAACACAAATTCGTACAAGAGAAATCATACCGACTTTTTCTTAAATACTCAATATGCTTGCAACATTCGCATCCTAAATGGGATAAATTATTTAAAAGGAAATCCTAAAATGGGGGCAATCCTAAATTAATCTCTATTAAATGAATATCGACTAAGTATTTTACTAAGAGAGAATAATTTATACCTTATTTGTACTAAATGAATGTCATAACAACGCTATTAGTGGTTCGAAAAATCATAGAAATACACCTTACTTGCACGGGTCAATCAAGCTAGTAGCATGTTTCGCGTGCCAAATTATTTCCGAAAACGATCCTACAAACACAAATAAGTTACAAGTTAACAAAACAAAGATTCATATATCTAAACATATTTATAGTATCGTGAATTCTTATTACAATACAAATGTTTCGCGTGAATTCGGGTTAATCGGGTTGCCTTTTCTAATTGAGCATTTAAATAAAAATAGAAACCAACTTAAACAACCGAGAGTAATGTCCAATCGAGCTAAAATAAATGAAACAAGTCATGTTACAAGGAGAAAAAAAGAACACGACAAGCATGAAAAAAAAAAAGTGCGACCAAGGAAAAAAATCACCCAACTTTTATGATTTGGGTCCATTTGATCACAGTAAGCAATGAAAGAAAACATACATTATTGTTAGACTAAGAAATACGTAGTATATATCAAACTGAACACAATAGGCAATTTCCAAATTCCTAGTATCTATATATGATGAATAAAAATGACAGCAACATGATAATGTCACAAGTTAATACTAATGCAAAATTACAACAAGAAAGAAACAGATACATTTACTACAATTCTTAACCCCAAAATAAAACTAAATGGGACACACATTCAATAGACTTATAAACTTTTAACAACAATTAATTAAATTGCATTTTCGAGTCTTATCGGGTTGACCCGATAAACTAAATATATCAATCGTAACCCGACCCGATAACGATATCGGGTTCGGGTCAAACAAACCCGACTAGTCTTTAATTTTTAACCCGATCAACCCGACCCTATTGACACCCTTATGTGTATGAAAATAAGCTAGAGTAGTATATATAATAATAATTAAGTATAAGAAGTTACCTTTAATTATGATTTTGAGACAATTAAAATTTGATCATTTAATGCTTATGGAGACAATTAAAATTCGTTCATTTAAAGCTTATATATGCAAAGATTTTGAAAAAAAGAGGCAAAAAAAGGTAATACATATGCTTCATGGGTTTTTCACCCGTTCAGCATGCTATTTTTGTTTTGAGCCGTTGGTGGACACTATAATAGAGCCCGGTTTCATGGAAGAAAAAGGGGCTCTAAGAGTTTTAATCATAAAGCCCGGTTTTAAGAAACAGAACGCGGCTCAATACAAGGAATAGAGCCCGGTTTGTAAGGAAAAAAGGGGGCTCTAAAATTTTTTATCATAGAGCCCGGTTGTCTCAGAAGAAACACGGCTCTATACAATCCGGAATCCTTTTAGAGCCCCTTTTTCACAAAAACAGGGCTCTATTAAGGGGGCTCTATGTCCTTTTTTGTAGTAGTGTAACACTCAAAAGCTGTAGTGATCTGTTAGAACTTCAAATGCCTGCTGAAAGTTTAAAACTTGAACATCTTGACCTCAAGAATTCAAAGTTGGAAAACCTTCACCTCGGGAATACTCCGAATCTTGAGACGCTAATACTCAAAAGCTGTAATGATTTGGTAGAGCTTCAAATGCCTGCCGAAAGTTTAAAGCTCAAATGTCTTGACCTTACTGATTCAAAGTTGAAAAACCTTCACCTCGGTAATACTCCAAATCTTGAGAGCCTAAGACTCAGAGGCTGTCATGATCTGGTAGAACTTCAAATGCCCGTTGAAAGTCTAAAGCTCAAAAAGCTCAACCTGAGTCATTCGAAGTTGAGGACCCTTGACCTTGGGCTGACTCCAAATCTCAAAAGTTTAAATCTTGAAAATTGTTATGAATTGGTGGAAATTAATGCTCCCATTGGATGTCTGAAAAAGCTTTTCTTCTTAGACTTAAGTGATTGTGGGAGGTTTAAGTTTTTTTTGTTTGACAAACGGCATCAACCAGCTGAGGCTGGTTCTTTATCTGAGTTACATCTGCTTGCAGAACCCATAGATGTTTGCCCATTGCACTCCGACGATGATTATCCAACGTTTCGGTTTGAATGTTATTATAAAGAAGATCGATTTTCATCGTTTGGAAATCTTGAAAGGCTAATTTCTCTAGGTCTGTGTGCTTGTACGAACCTTGAAAGTTTTTCAAGAAGCATTTGTGGATTACAATGTTTAACGAAGCTTACACTTGAAGGCAGAATTACAGAAGCACCCCGGGACCTTGACCAGTTAGAATGTCTAGAAGAGCTAACTTTTTCATCTACAGAGATTAAACATCTTCCAGATAGCATTTGTAAGTTGAAACATCTCAAGTCTTTCAAAATCAAATCTTGTTGGCTTCTTGAGAAGTTACCTGAGGATATTGGCAGATTAGAATCTTTAGATAAGCTAATCTTATCAGACTGTAACCTTTTACAAGAAATTCCAAACAGCATTTGTAAGATGAAATGTATAAACAAGTTACGTCTGTGCGGTTGTATTCGAGTTGTTGAATTGCCTGAGGATATTGGATGCTTAGAAGCTTTGAAAAAGTTAAAAATAGTAGGTACAGGCATAACCTGTCTTCCACAGAGCATTTTTAGGTTGAGAGGTCTGCGTATTGTTGGGTCGATGAGGCTTCTTGATACACATGGTTTATTACTCAAGGGAGTAAGAACCTATGTTGCTGATGATATAGTCTGCTACATATAACCCATACTAACACATGCCAAAGGAGCCAATACATGAAGAGCTATTCTAACAGGTACTTTATTTTGAAATTTTTAAATGATTATGAAAATATTCATTGTTTCTGCAATTTATGTGTTTTACTATGTTTCTAACAATCCATTTCTGCTATTAGGAGATCATTCGTCAATCTGCGCATAACAGTTAGTCAAGTGAAATCTGATCGGGTAAGTCATTAAGCAATTTCTCACCTCGAATGGTTTCCATTATGGTATGGTTTATCATATAGATTTTACGTTTTTTTTATATTTTGTTTCAACTTGATCTTTCAAGGTCCGGTTTGCAGGAAGCAATTGCCACTCAGCTCATATCTCTCCGCATCTATTCTCAGGTGCATTGAAATCAATTGTAGTGATTTTGGCTCAATCCGTTTCGGTCATTGATAGTTTTCTCTGGTACATTCCCAAATTACAATTGTTTATAAAGAAGTGTTTCAACGCATGATTGTCACTTTACCTTTCACTATTAGTACTTTTTAATGTATACACTGTTAGATCAAGCTATAATCTTAACTTGGATGTTGTACTAGTACTTATTACTTTAGATCAATAAAGAATTTGAACTTTATTTGATTCATGGAGCTCAGTAAACACAGTTGACTTGTTCAGAAAGTCAAACTGATGAAAATGGTGGGGCTATGATAAAAGGTTGGAGATGATCATGCTAAAATAAAATTACGTGTTATTAGTGATTTAATATCATATATAAAATTTTGATTCATATAAATAAGCTCTACATGTGGATGAAATCATCAAGCATAAACTATTTGACTTTTGAGTGGCTTTCATCAAGGTTTTCATAGAATTGTATGGACACACATATTTTGTGTCTTTGTGATGGTTGAGCTACAAACCGTTGAATGTTAAATTTGGAAAACAGTTTAACATGGTAAAACTGAGCTAACACAAACTGTCGCTTACAACTAAAAATATACTACCATTGACTACGTAAGTGATATTGCTGTGATACTAGAGTCTAAAAGGTTTGTACCTTTATCGTAAAATTGAGGAAGATGATACCGTACGGGACATGGCACAAAGCTTTGTTCCTAATAACTTAGCTGTTTTTTTTGTTACAGTACATGGAACTGGTTTCATGCAGCAGAGTTGACTTCTTTAGAAAGTCAACTGCATTTTTGAAATCTTAAAATAGTGGGAACATTGTATGATAAAATCATTTTTAAAGGCTAAAATTGGTACTTTAATCTCCTTTAAATATCAGAATCCCTACATTTATGTTCAGTAGTTCCATTAAAGAATAATGTTGGACAATTCAAATTGGGACAGAAAGTTAAATAATCTCATGTTATATCCTGCTGCCAATATTGAAGACAAATATGACCTCTCATATAACAATTTTTGCAGGAGTATCATTTTTAGCAAAATGCAGCCTAGACAGATTAGTTGTAGTTGACCGTACTCCAATTCTTTCTTCTTTTATAGTTATAGCTATTTTACAAATATGGGTTGGGTAAAGTTTGTATATTTGGGCAAAATAGCGAATATAACATTTGTTAGTTGAATCAAATTAGGCTTCATGTTTTCCAACATATATTTAAATTCCGTTCATCAAGACTTCAAGAATCTGAAATGATGACCATTAAAGCAATACATAAATTGCAACTTTATTCTCTTTCTTATAAAATGATTTTATCATTGTAACATGTTTTTTTAGTCTTGCTATCTGTTTTATCGTGCTCTATTCATATGCCATACTCAACTTGATTTTTACTCTCCAGCATAATAGTTTTGTCTTGGCTTAATCAATGTTTACCATCACACAGGTCTTTAAATAAAAGTGCAAGGAGGCGGGACGACTCATTCAAATCTCCTATACAAGCTGTATACAGTTAAATCAAGGTATAGCTATTAACTTCAAAAGCGTAGTGAGTAAAGTAGCTAACTTGTATAAGCAGTTTCAATTTTTGAAGTTAGATAAGTTAACTCATGGAGTTGAGATTACACAGTTGACTTCTTCAGAAAGTCAACTGTGTTCATGATGAAAATAATTGGACTTTACATGATGTTGGAGATGGTCATATACAGTAAAGTTTTTTAAGTGATTTAATATCATTTAAAGGGTTTTGTTTTACATAAAAATCATCTACATTGGGACAAAATGGTGAACCATTAAAATATTTGACTTTTTAGTCAAACTATTGACTTTCATCAAATTCAATGACAGAAGCTACTTAAAATGTTCCAGAAATAAGACGTTATCATCAGAGATGAACGTGAACTTATCAAATAAAACGACATTACTGTGGAATGTTTAATTCAGTTTGGTCTCAAATGCATGGATGTGGTTGTCAGGCTTTGCTTACCTAGCTATAATGATGTTGACGATATTCCATATATGTAAATGTGCATGCCCTCATTTTTGTTTATGCACTATATCTTGGCCTCTTAGGTTCCGTTTGGTTAGCCATTTCCTTGTTTTCTTGGCACTTTGCTGTTAATTTGTCAGGTTTTGTTTCGTTTTTTTATGTTTTGGTATCTCCTAGCTAGTTTTAACAAATCTATTTCTTTGTGGTTAAAGAAAAGGAAATTACTTCTTTCTGTATGGTACCACATGAAACTGGCATGCCTTCATGTTTAGCGGTAATTTGGCAGGGTGTATCGATGTTTACCGCAGATGGACTATATCATGTTTTTTAAATGCATAAATAAAGGTATTGAAAATAGTGGGTTGATCTTATCAAAATCAAAGCCATTTGACTTTTTGAGTCAAAGTATTGACTTTCATCTGTTGTAGTCAGGGGTGGAGCTACGCCCGAGCCACGTGTGGCACATGCCACATAGGTTTTCGCCGACGAATTGTAGTTTTTTGTGATTTGTTTTTTGGTTTTTCGAGAGTGCTACACCCATTTGACCAGATAGTTGATTTACTTCGCCTTTTTAACGTATATGTAGATGTGAATGTATATTCTAAAACTTTTTTACTTGATTTTAACATAATATCAGTGAAGAATATAAGTTTAGGAGATAAGAAAGTAAAAAACATAAAAACAGAGGAGCGTGGGAAGAAGAAGATGTGTTTGTATAATTTTCAATTTTCACCCAAAGGTTTAACGGTTTTAAATTTTCGTTTTAATATTTAGGTATTGTTTCTACATACAGGTACAAAAAGGCTTTACATAGTTCCACACGTTCTTTTACTTTTTTACTTTTCCAATTCTCAAAATTCCATTTACTTCAAAGTTTTAAGAGTAAATTACACCGTTCGTCCCTGTGGTTTGCTCCAAATCACACCGGTAGTCCCTGTTCTTTTTTTTTTTTTTTGCTTTTTTGCTCCCTGTGGTTTACATATTGCACGCTGTTAGTCCTTATCGCTAACTGTCGTTATCTTTTTCGTTATCTCAATGGCACCGTTAGTCCTAACCAAGCGATCACTTGCAGCGTAAGAAAAACGGACAAAAGCGTAAAAAACTAAGGAAAACGTAGAAAAAGTAGACGAAAACGTATATAAACGGACAAAAACGCATGAAAACGTAAGAAAATCGGCGAAAACGATTAAAACCGCGTAGAAAAGATTTTTTTTTAATAAAATTTTGGAGTTATTAACGGTCGTTAGTATAAAGGACTAACGCTGCAAGTGATCGCTTGGTTAGGACTAACGGTGCCATTGAGATAACGAAAAAGATAATGGCAGTTAGCGATAAGGACTAACAGCGTGCAATATGTAAACCACAGGGAGCAAAAAAGCAAAAAAAAAAAAAAAACAGGGACTACCGGTGTGATTTGGAGCAAACCACAGGAACGAACGGTGTAATTTACTCAAGTTTTAATTTACTCCTCGTATATATACTTTTCCAATTGTGGTTAATAACATGATACTAAAGAAAAGGTGTTTTAAGAAAAATTGTAGTTAATAAATATTGTGGCTATACATTTTTCACTTTGTTTACTTATAATAAAAATATCATAAATTCGTATTTTATTTACAACTAAAAAGATTTATATATTTTTTATACTATGTTTAAATTACATGGATTGAAAGATGAGCTTTGATACATAGGCCTAATTAAAGATGCCTAAAAAGAGATCTAATGCATAAATGAAATGTACAGTACTGTTACTGTACAATTCATTTATGCATTAGGTCTCCTTTTAGGCCTCTTTAGTTAGGTCCATCTATCATTTTCCTTGAAAGATACAACCAAAAAAAACTAGTTTACTTTGACAAATGAAAAACTATAATTTAAAACTATTCGCAAAGCGAAACAAGCTGAAAATTGTGCCACACATGGTAGAAAATCCTTAATCCGCCACTGATTATAGCTGACTTGTATTAATGAACATATATGAGAGTTATTGATGATATTGAACATGTAGGTTACAGTTTGGTTACCTATCATCTTGATTTTGTTAAAAAAATTGGGCTTCATATTGTCCGTTTATGAACTCGGATCTTATCTGGGTCAAAACCGGGTCAACAAGATCACCCGTACTAATTTGCTAACATCTACTATGTTTTTACAGTTTGTTTTTCACACTTCTAACCATAGAATTATCAAAATAGATGAACATTTCATATGCAGTCCTTCAACTTGGTATTCAGACAGAAGGATATGTATTTAGTAACAAGGTAAGTAAGTTAGAAGCCTCTTAACACTGTAATGCATAAAATTTAGACGCATACGCATTCTTACTAATGCTACAAGCCTTCATCTCCTATCTCACTCATGTTCCAATAACCAACACAAAGCTTCGTTAACCTCTTACAATTCTCAGCAACACTAATCAACCCAACATTCGTGCATCAACAATACGTAAAGCATTTAAATCACGACATTTAGATAAACACGAAACACCGACATGAGTCACATTAACATTTTCTAAATGAACCTCAACTAAACAATTATCATATCGAATCATCTCCAACGTCCTGTCCCACTTTTCACTACAGCAAATGAACTTCAAACTTTTCAAATTCGCTAATCAACGGTATGAATAATCATTCATTAAAAACACTCCTCCTAAGTTTAATAAACGGAAATTCGGCGGGCGTCAGGATAGTTTTATAACCTCTTAACAGACAGAACCTCAAGTTAACTAGAGTTAGCTAACAACTCAAACATACCTAAATCACTAAACGGACAATACACACATGAAATTTCTTCAACTTCTTAGATTTTTTTTAGAAAAACCAGTCATACATGATATATGACCCTCCAGATGCAATGTTTTAAGGGGGTAAAACGGTACCTTTTATATTGCCGCCGGAACAGCGACGCGCCGCCACGCGCCACCTGCCGCCACGCGACGCGCCGCCACGCACTTTGTGGTTCTGCTTGTTTCAATCTTTTGCAGGTTGTTGGGGTATCGTGGGACTCCGTCGCCGGCTGCAGGATTCCCCCGCCGGCAAAATTTTCCGATCACCGGAATTGTTTTTCCGGCCCAGCTGAGTTCTATTACTATTAATTTTTATTTTTATTCTGTTTTTATTTTATTTATTCTCTTTTACTACCAGCCTCTTTTTTCTCCCTTACTATTTTGTTTGTGTTCCAGCTTTTATTTATATATATTGTTTGTTGGCTTCTTTGGGTTATTTACTTTTGTTGTGACTTGATAGTGTACTTGCTTGTCTAGCACCCTTTTTGCGTCTTTTCTTGCTGCTAGTTTGCTTGGTCTAGGATAGACCCCTTGGCTAGTGATGGTTACCTGAGGTCATGTCTTGCCGGATTGGGTGGGGTAGACGGGGTAGGCGGAGTAGGCGTAGTGGGAGGGGTAGGCGGGGTTAGTGGAGTTGGCGGGGTGGGTAGGGTAGGCGGGTTCAGGGTGGGTAGGGGTTCTGCTAGGGCTGCATCTTCTAGTAGGATTAGGGTGGGTAGTTGGAATGTTGGGTCTCTTACCGGTAAGCTCTTTGAGCTTGCAGATGTGTTGAGGAGACACAAGGTGGACATTGCGTGCTTCCAGAGACTAAATGGAAGGGCTCAAGCACGAGGGAGGTTAACGGCTACAAGCTCTGGTACTTCGGATTTAGGTCTGCGAGAAACGGAGTTGGTGTTATTTTGGCGGCAGGGTTCAAGGATAATGTAGTGCAAGTGACCCGGAGTAGCGATAGGATCATGGCGATTACTTTGGTTATCAATGGGGATACCGTCAACGTTATCAGCGCATACGCACCACAGGTGGGCCGGAGTGAAGCAAAGAAGAAGAGTTTATGGGACGACCTCGTAAGGGAGTGCCCATCGGATCGGCGTTTGTTTATAGGTGGTGACCTGAACGGCCATATAGGAGCGGATGCAGATGGTTACGAGGAGATCCACGGAGGGTTTGGATTCGGAGTTAGGAATGACGAATGTCGATCGATTTTAGAGTTTGCTACCGCTCACGACTTGGTAGTAGCGAACTCTTTCTTCAAGAAGAGGGATGAACACTTGACCACTTTTCAGAGTGGGGGTCACAACACCCAGATTGACTATCTGTTGGTGCGAAGAAGTGATCTTAGCACATGCAGGGACTGCAGGGTTTTCCCAGGCGAAACTTGCGCATCCCAACACAAATTGGTAGCAGCTGACATGCTTTTCGAGAGGCAACAATCAAGGAGATTAGTGACCGGGTTGCCGAGGATTCTTTGGAAGAATTTGAACGGTGAGGCAGCAGAAGCGTTTAGAGTGAAAGTCTCAGAGGGACTTGCTAGTCAGTCGGATGACTTGGCTGCTAGTGACGCGGACCAGTTGTGGGGCACTCTTGCCAACATTATCAAAGATGCAGCAAAGGATTCCCTTGGGGTGGCTAGAGGGACATCGAGGTCCCAAACGGTCAACAGAGAATCTTGGTGGTTTTGCAAGGAAGTGCAATCCAAAGTCGCCGAGAAACAATCTAGGTTCAGAGAACTTCTTTTGTGCCGAGAGGGTAGCCAAGCTGACATTACTACGGCAGAAGAAAGGTATAAAGTATCTAAAAGAGAAGCAAAAAAGGCAGTAGCCCTAGCAAAGGACAAGGCGTACGAGGATTTGTATAAGAAACTGGACTCCAAAGAGGGGGCTAACGACATTTTCAGGATAGCTAAAGCCCGAGAGAGGCGGAGGAGGGACTTAGGATGCGTAAAGTATATCAAAGATGTAGGCGGCCAGACCATTGTGAACGTAGCGGATATCAGGAAGAGATGGGGAGAGTACTTTTCCTCTCTTTTCAATGTAGGAAGGGCTGAGGGCAGTGCGGTACAAGAGAACCGTAGCCATCGAACAGAGTGCGACTATCCGACGATTAGTCAACCAGAAGTGAAGATCGCACTTCAGAAGATGGGAAGAAACAAAGCGGTAGGGCCGGACCAAATCCCCATAGAAGCTTGGAGGTGTCTGGGTGATAGGGGGTTAGATTGGTTGACATGCCTCTTCAACAAGATCTTTTACGGGGATAAGATGCCAGAAGAATGGAGACTCAGTAAAGTCATTCCCATCTACAAGAATAAGGGAGATGTACAAGTGTGTAGCAACTATAGGGGCATTAAGCTTCTCAGTCACACCATGAAGCTATGGGAGAGAGTTATTGAGAGAAGGTTACGAAGGGAGACGAGGGTGTCAGAGAACCAATTTGGTTTTATGCCAGGAAGGTCCACGATGGAGGCGATTCATCTTCTCAGAAGTCTCATGGAGAACTATAGAGAAAGACAAAAGGACTTGCATATGGCGTTCCTGGATCTTGAAAAGGCTTATGATAGCGTTCCGCGTGAGTTGATTTGGAGAACTCTTATCGACAAAGGAACCCCTAATAGATACATAAGAGTCATTAGGGATATGTATGAGGGTGCTAAGACGCGTGTACGGTCTACAGTGGGGACCTCAGAGTTTTTCCCTGTGGAAGTTGGGCTCCACCAGGGATCCGCCATTAGCCCCTACCTCTTCGCCTTTATTCTAGAAGAGTTAACTAGAGGGGTACAAGAGGGCATCCCATGGAACATGATCTTTGCGGATGACATTGTGTTGGTGGCAGAATCGGTGGAAGGGTTAAACACCAGACTTGAGCACTGGAGGAAGGCTCTTGAAGACAATGGCCTTCGGGTGAGCAGGGAGAAGACTGAATACATGAGATGTGATTTTGGGAGGATTGAGCCAGGTCACCACGATCAAATTGATATTCATATCGGTGATCAGATCATGCCACCCAAGGAGTCTTTTAGATACATGGGATCAATAATACATAAATCAGGGAGGATAGATGAGGACGTAACCCACCGGATTAGAGCGGGGTGGGCGAGATGGAGGGCGGCGTCAGGAGTCCTTTGCGATAGGAACATCCCATTTAAGTTAAAGGGAAAATTCTATAAGGTGGCGATTAGACCAGCTATCTTGTACGGATCTGAATGTTGGCCCATATTAAAGGCACATGCTAACAGGGTAGAGGTGGCAGAACTGAGGATGCTAAGATGGACGTGTGGTAAAACCTTGCTTGACATGATCCCTAACGGAGTTTTCAGAGCAAAACTTGAGGTCGGGAATGTTGTTTCCAAAATGCGAGAAGGAAGGTTGAGGTGGTTCGGACATGTCAGGATGAGGCCACAGTCAGCGCCAGTTAGAAGGGTCGAAGCGCTAGTTGTCGATGGTGTGAGAAGAAGAGGTAGACCCAATACTAGGTGGGAGGATAGACTTAAGCTTGGCATGATGGAGCTTAGTTTGACCGAGGACATGATCTCTGATAGGAAGGGGTGGAGGGATAGAATTAGGATTTGCGGGTAGTGGTGCTAGGTTGTTTTTGGCTTTTAGGCTTCCCCTTTTGCCTCTTTGCGTGTTCTGTTTTGGGACCTCCTTTTTGCTTTGCCGTAGTCTTAGGCCCCGTGCGTGGTTTGCTTTGCTCTGTTGTTGCTCCCCTAGGTTTGCCTGCTTTGCCTAGCTCCCTGCGTTTGGTTTTGGTGCTACGTGTTTTGCCTTAGCTTTATGCCTCGTGTGTTTCTTTGCTTTGTTCTGTGTTGTCCCCTTTTGTTGGTCTGCTTTTGGTGTGCCTAGGCTTTTGGCTTTTTCTGTTGCGCTTTGCTTTTGGCTTTTTGACGTTATACTTGTGCGTGATCCTTTTTCCTGTATGCCCTGTTTGCTTGCTTTCTTCTACTACGCTTTTGCCATTCTGTTTTGTCGTATGCTATCTCTATCCTTTTGCACTAGCACACATGCACTTGCCGGAGGTCTCGTTGGAAGCAGTCTTTACCCTGGTGTAGGGGTAGGATCTGTCTACATTTTACCTCCCCCATACCCTGCCTTGGCGGGATTGGGTTTGTTGTTGTTGTTGTTGTTGTTGTTGTTGTTGTGTGTGTGTGAAGAAGGCGACGAGTAGAAAGCGGGTCAAAATCATAACCCGGTTAAAAAGTGGATACTGTGTCACTTTGGCCACAAGGTTTTCAATAAAAGGTTTATTTGTTTTGTACTTTGGCCACAAGGCTTATAATATATGACCCTCCAGATGCAATCTTGGAGTTTCTCGTGTGTTGTGAAACCCCGTGGATTTTGACCCCGTGGAGTTTCTCGTAACCCTTTCGTGAACAACCGCATGGAGATGCTTTTAACCCTTGATTGATCCTTGAACCCCATGAGTGATCTCTTTTGCTAAATGAACCAGGTTCACATTCAAAACCTTTTATTTTCAACTGGCCCGAGGATGGACTTATCAAATGAAACCAGTTATTAAACAAACAAATAATGGGAATAAACAATGTTCGTGACAACCCAACAATGAAACTTTAGGAAGAAACCAATAATTACGTAAAAAACAAGATGGACTAGTGTCATCCGCCTGATTCCTTTGTACTTTTCAAGGACCAATTTATATCGTCTTTTTCTTCTAATATCAACTACGGATCTTTTTTTTTCTCCATCTTGTAATCTTAAGCAAACACAGGGTGTTCACATTAACGTTGTTAGAACCGTTGTCCTAAAAAGACAAAATATCACTTCGATCATACAAGCGTACGTTTGATGGCATCTTCTTCAACTGTATCTACTCAAAAGAGCTTTAAGTATGATGTTTTTTTGAGTTTTAGAGGTGAAGACACCCGTAAAAACTTTGTCGGCCATCTTTATCAGGCTCTTAAGCATAAAGGCATTGAAACTTACAAGGATGATGAAAAAACTGAGCAAGGAAAAACGATCAAGGACCAACTTACAAAATCCATTGAGGAATCAAGGTTTTACATCATTGTTTTCTCCAAGACTTATGCATCTTCATCTTGGTGCCTAGATGAGCTTGTCAAGATTATGGAATGTAACAAGACGACCGAGCAGAATGTTTATCCTGTCTTTTTTGATGTCGAGCCCACTGAAGTCCGAAAACAAAGTGGGGCAGTTAAAGAAGCCTTTGCTAAACACAAAAAGGATGAGGCTGCTGGGACATGGATAGAGGCTATGAAAGAAGCATCAAATCTGGCTGGGTGGGAGTTGAAGGCCACAGCTAACGGGTAATTCTATTTCATTCAATTTTAATCATGATATCATTACTATAAATGTTAATCCTTTTATGTTATAAATCCTAATTGTTTATGTGCGCTTTGAGCAAGATAATAATATAATCTTTAATGATACAGGGATGAATCTAAATTGATCCAAATAATTGTTGATGCTATTTTCAAAAAGTTGTATTCCACTAATTCAAGCGTTGATGGAAAGTTAGTGGGCATGGAGACTCGAATCAATGATGTTTTTTCATCTTTAGAGATTGGTACCGAAGATGTTCGCATGATCGGAATCAAGGGGATGGGAGGTGGGGGGAAGACAACTTTAGCCAGAGCTGTTTATGATCGAATATCAAGTATGTTCGAAGGAAAAAGCTTTGTTGAAAATGTCAAGGAAGTTTCAAAGCCTTCTTTGTCCGGTTTAAAGAAGCTTCAAAAACGGATACTAAAAGATTTGTTAAATAAACAAGACATCACTTTTAGTAGTGTTCATGACGGGAAAAACATGTTGAAAGCCACGATGCATCGTAGAAAGATACTTGTAGTTTTAGATGATGTTGATCATATAGACCAGCTTGAGGCGTTAGCAGGCGAGCCTAACTGGTTTAAATCAGGAAGCAGAATTATCATTACCACAAGAGATGAGCAAGTGTTGTTAGCCCACCGAGTGAACTTCGTTCATGATGTCAATCTGTTATTGCCCACGGAAGCGATTTGCCTCTTCAGTATGCATGCATTTCCAATAGAGCTTCTGATTGAATGTTACAAAAAGCTATCAGAACAAGTTTTACGTTATGCATCAGGTCTTCCCTTGACTATAAAGGTCTTGGGGTCATTTCTCTGTGGTAAAAAGGAGCATGAATGGGAAGATACCATACAAAGACTAACAACAATTCCGTTGAAGGAAACTATGAAAATTCTAGAATTAAGCTATATCGGTCTAGAGGAGGATTACAAGGAAATATTTCTAGATGTTGCATGCATACTAAAAGGTCGGGGCAAAAAGGATGCAATTAGAGTGCTTGAAAGCCGTGGATTTCATGCTGAACTTGGTTTAAGAGTTCTAGAGCAGAAATCTCTTATAACTTATAATAAAGATGAGGAATTGGGGATGCATGACCATTTAGAAGAAATGGGTAGGAATATTGTTCGTCGGTCACACCCCGATGAACCTAACATACATAGCCGATTGTGGGTTAATGAGGAAATTGAGTATATATTGACTAATGACATGGTAAGAATCAAGTTATGATTTTAGTTTTTCAAAAAAAAAAAACAAAAACAAAAACAAAAAACAAAAAAAAAACAAAAAACAAAAAAAAACCTACATTTTTGGTCCATGTGATTTGTTGGATATTTCATTTTTGGTCCAATAGTTTAAAAAGTTTCAATTTTGGTCTAAAATGAAACATTCATTGCTCTTTGTTTGTGTCTATAAAAGTTTTCCCCAAATTCACTTTCTCCCTCTAATAATCATTCAAAAATTCATTCAATTCGCTTTATATCATCTTCATTCTTTCTCAATTTGATCATGTTTTGAGTGATTCAATTTGTTTTCAATGAAACACAGACTGCTATAATAACTATCGTTTAGAGAACTTGAATTTAGAGCTCTCCAGTTTTCAAAAGCTTCTCAGGAGAAAGAAGAGTTACTCCGTCCTCAAAGAAACTAAAGAAAGAGAATTAAGAAAACTTTTCTACAACTAAACTCACTCGGGTTTTTATTGGAATTTAATCATGTTCATTATTCTTTCGATTTCAGGGTACCCAAGCAACAAAATGTCTATGCTTCCATTCGTGGGGTTTGAGTGCTGAAATTGCAGTAAAAGGTCTAGCAAAAATGAAGGATCTTAGATTTATTGACATAACTCTCATGGAGTCTTATTATTCTTATTATCGTAAGAGCAATATGGTCCAATTTGATAAGGTTAGCAAATACCTTCCAAGCTCCTTACGATCTATGAGATGGTGTGGTTTTCCATTTTCGAGTTTACCAAATACATTTCAAGGAAAATATCTTGTTGAACTTGTAATGAAAGAGAGAAATATTGTTCAACTTTGGGAAGATGGAGAAGAAAAGGTAGATCAATGGTTAAATTGTTGTTTTCCATGATTCATTATGATCCGATATATCTATTGGTTTGTCACTGCACCAATACTAATTAGTGTTTTTTTGTACTTATGTTAGGTTCTTCATAAGCTAAGGTTCCTCACCATCAAGAATTCAGGTTTAGAGACCTTTGACCTTAGGTTGGCTCCAAATCTTGAGCAGTTGACTATTGACTATTGTTGTGATTTCGTAGAGCTTCATATGCCTGCTCACCATCTAAAGCTCAAATATCTCACCCTCACTAATTCAAAGCTGACAAACCTTCACCTAGGGAATACTCCAAATCTTAGGAAGCTAAAACTCGAACACTGTGTTGCTTTGGTAGAACTTCAAATGCCTACCGAAAGTCTAAAGCTCGAATATCTTCACATCAGTGATTCAAAGTTGACAAACCTTCATCTCGGGAATACTCCGAATCTAAAGACGCTAAACCTCCAAGGCTGTTATGATTTGGTAGAATTTCAAATGCCTGCTGAAACTTTAAAGCTCGAACATCTTCACTTCAGTCATTTAAAGTTGACAAACCTTCACCTCGTGAATACTCCGAATCTTAAGAAGCTAATACTCGAATGCTGTAATGATTTGGTAGGATTTCAAAAGTGTGCCGAAAGTCTGAATCTCAAGTATCTCAAACTCAGTCATTCAGTGTTGAAGACCCTTCACCTCGGGAGTACTCCGAATCTTGAGACGCTAGTACTCGAACGCTGTAATGACTTGGTAGAGTTTCAAATGTCTGCCAAAAGTCTGAATCTCAAGTATCTCGAACTGAGTCATTCAGAGTTTAAGACCCTTCACCTCGGGAGTACTCCGAAGCTTGAGAAGCTAAAACTCAAAGGCTGTAATGACTTGGTAGAGTTTCAAATGTCTGCCGAAAGTCTGAATCTCAAGTATCTCAAACTCAGTCATTCAGAGTTGAAGACCCTTCACCTCGGGAGTACTCCGAATCTTGAGAAGCTAATACTCAAATACTGTACTGACTTGGTAGAGCTTAAAATGCCTGATGATGGTCTAAAGCTCAAATATCTCGACATTAGGCATTCAAGCTTGAAGACCCTTCACCTCGGGAGTACTCCGAATCTTGAGAGGCTAATACTCAAAGGCTATGATTTGGTAGAACTTCAAATGCCTGCAGAAAGTCTAAATCTTGAATATCTCAATCTCAGTCATTCAAAGTTGAAGATCCTTCGCCTCGGAAATAGTCCGAATCTTGAGAAGTTGAAACTCAAAGGCTGTAACGATTTGGTAGAACTTCAAATGCCTGCTGAAAGTCCAAAGCTCCAATATCTCTACCTCTATCATTCAAAGTTGAAGACCCTTCACCTCGGGAGTACTCCGAATCTTGAGTCGCTAGTACTCGAAGGCTGTAATGAATTGGTAGAGCTTAAAATGCCTGATGAAAGTCCAAAGCTCGAAGTTATCAACCTCAGTCATTCAAAGTTGAGGACCCTTGACCTTGGGCTGACTCCAAATCTCGAAAGGTTAAATCTTGAAAATAGTTATGATTTGGTAGAAATTAATGCTCCAGTTGGATGTCTGAAAAATCTTTACTTCTTAGACTTAAGTTGTTGTGGGAGGTTTAAGTCTTTTGTGTTTGACAAAGAGCTTGATTCTGATTCAGATGAGTCTGGTTCTTTATCTGAGTTACATCTGATTGCAAAGCCCATAGATGTATGCCCATTGCACACAGACAACGATTCTCCCAAATTTCAGTTTTCATTTTATTATAAAGAAGATCTAGCTTCATCGTTTGGAAATATTGAAATTCTTATTTCTATAGGTCTGTGTGCTTGCACAAATCTTGAGAGCTTTTCAAGAAGTATTTGTAGTTTACAATGTTTAAGAAAGCTTACACTTGAAGGCAGTATTACAGAAGCACCCCGGGACCTTGACCAGCTAGAAAGTCTAGAGGAGCTAACCTTTTCATCTACAGAGATTAAATATCTTCCGGATAGCATTTGTAAGTTGAAACATCTCGAATCTTTCAAAATCAAATTTTGTTGGCTTCTTGAGAAGTTACCTGAGGATATTGGCAGTGTTATATAATACTTGATGCAAAATATATGAATTGATTGGATTTTAAGTGTGTTTTTCATTGATATAGTTTTTCATGAAGTATTATATAACACAAAAAAATATTTATGGTCAAAGTTGAACTAGTTTGACTTTGAAAATTCAAACCGGACACTTATTTAGGGACGGAGGGAGTAACAATTTTTGCAGGAGTATCATTTTAGCAAATGCAGTTGTATGTTGTAGTTGACCGTAATCCAATTCTTTCTTCTTTTATATAGTAGTTATAGCTATTTTACAAATATGGATTGGGTAAAGTTGTATGTTTGGGCAAAATAGCAAATATAACATTTGTTAGTTGAATCAAATTAGGCTTCATGTTTTCCAACATATATTTAAATTCCGTTCATCAAGACTTCAAGAATCTGAAATGATGACCATTAAAGCAATACATAAATTGCAACTTTATTCTCTTTCTTATAAAATGATTTTATCATTGTAACATGTTTTTTTAGTCTTGCTATCTGTTTTATCGTGCTCTATTCATATGCCATACTCAACTTGATTTTTACTCTCCAGCATAATAGTTTTGTCTTGGCTTAATCAATGTTTGCCATCACACAGGTCTATAAATAAAAGTGCAAGGAGGCGGGACGACTGATTCAAATCTCCTATACAAGCTGTATACAGTTAAATCAAGGTATAGCTATTAACTTCAAAAGTGTAGTGAGTAAAGTAACTAACTTGTATAAGCAGTTTAAATTTTTGAAGTTTGATAAGTTAACTCGTGGAGTTTAGATTACACAGTTGACTTCTTCAGAAAGTCAACTGTTTTCATGATGAAAATAATTGGACTTTACATGATGTTAGAGATGGTCATATACAGTAAAGTTTTTTAGGTGATTTAATATCATTAAAAGGGTTTTGTTTTACATAAAAATCATCTACATTGGGACAAAATGGTGAACCATTAAAATATTTGACTTTTTAGTCAAACTATTGACATTCATCAAATTCAATGACAGAAGCTACTTAAAATGTTCCAGAAATAAGACGTTATCATCAGAGAATGATTTGGGAAAATCCATGTTTGGGCAGAGATTGAAGCTGAGAACACGAGATGAACGTGAACTTATCAAATAAAACAACACTACTGTGGAATGTTTAAATCAATTTGGTCTCAAAGGCATGGATGTGGTTGTCAGGCTTTGCTTACCTAGCTATAATGATGTTGGCGATATTCCATATATGTAAATGTGCACGCCCTCATTTTCGTTTATGCACCATATCTTAGCCATTTCCTTGTTTTCTCGGCACTTTTTTGTTTTTGTTTTGTTTTTCACGTTTTGGTGTCTCCTAGCTAGTTTTAATAAATCAATTTCTTTTTTGTAAAAGAAAAAGACATTACTTCTTTTGGTCTAGTACCACATGAAACTTGCATTCATGTTTAGTGGTAATCTGGAGGGGTGTATCGATGTTTGTTACAGAGTTGGACTACTTTTTTTAACAGATTTGATCTTTAAGTAGGATATTTGTTAATTCCATATAAAATGACTTTTTAAGAAAGTCAAAGTCTGTTATTAGTGAAAATGGTGAGAGTTTGATTTAATGTTTAAGATGATCATGTTTTTTAAAGTCATAAATAAAGTATAAAGGTATTGAAAACATTTATTTGATCTTATCAAAATCAAAGCCATTTGACTTTTTGAGTCAAAATATTGACTTTCATCTATTTTAGTTTACCTGTATTAATGAACATATCTGAGAGTTGTTAATGATATTGACACATAGCTTACAGTTTGGTTACCTATCATCTCGATTTTGTTAGAAAATTGGGCTTCATATTGTCTGTTTATGGATTCAGATCTTATCTGTGTCAAAACCGGGTCAACAAGATCACTAGTACTAAATTGCTATAATCTACAGTATGTTTTTTCCAGTTCTGATTTTCAAACTTTTAACCATAGAATTATTAAAATAGATGAACATTGCATATCCAGTCCTTCATCTTGTTTTTAGACCGAAGTTAATACTATTTTTAGAAACAATGTAAGTAAGTTAGAAGCCTCTTAACACTGCTAATGCATTAAATTTGGACGCATAAGCTAGCATTCTTACTAAAGATACGTGCCGATGCTTAAAAGAAAATGTGAAATTTAGTTTAAAATATTCTATATTAGTTCAAAATTTTAGTTCATTAACCAGTAATCAAGCCTTCATCTCCTATTTCACTCCCGTTCCAATGAGCAACACAAACCTTCTTTAACCCCTTACAAGTCTTAGCAACACTAATGAATCCAACATTGGTGCATCAACAATACGTAAAGCATTTAAATCACGGCATTTAGATAACGATGAAACAGTCAAATTAACTTGTTCCAAATGAACCTCAACTAAACAGTTATCATCTCCAACGCCCTGTCCCACTTTCCACTACAGCAAACCAACTTCAAACTTTTCAAATTCGCTAATCAACGGTATGAATAATCATTCATTAAAAACACTCCTCCGAAGTTTAATAAACGGAAATTCAGCGGACGTCAGGATAGTTAAATAACCTCTTAAAAGACAAAACCTCAAGCTGACTAGAGTTATCTAACAGCTCAAACATACCTAAATCACTAAACGAACAATAAACACCTGAAAATTCCTTCAATTTTAGTAAAACAGCCCATACCTGAATGAGTTAATTGATTACACGCGCGAAGTTTGAGGTTCGTGGTATTAGGACACATGGATGTGATACTGATCATATCATTACTTTTATGCTAATAACGGATTTACAGTCGACACGGAGAACGAGTTGTATGTGAAGAAGGCAACGGGTAGAAAGCAGGTCAAAATGATGACCCGGATAAAAAGCGGTTTTAATTTTTGTTTTTTCACACTTTAGCCACAAGGCTTTTTAAAGCAATATATAAACCAATGAACCTTATATATGACCCTCGAAATGCAACATTGGACCTTCTCGTGTGTTGTGAACTCCCTCGATAGGATCGTAACCCTCTCGTGAACAACCACCTGAAGAAGCTTTTAACCCTTGATTGATCCTTGAACCCTCAGTGAGTGATCTCTTTTGTAAATGCTGATCTGGGTTCACACTCACACCCTTTTACACTGTGGGTTTTTGTTCAATGATAGTATCAAATAAGCAAAACCTGTTTAAATTTTCTAACAGTTATTTGACAAACAAATAAAATCTGAATAGTTGGGGTTAGTGGTGCACAAAGTGGTTAACCGGTTCGGTTTTTGATCCGGTCAAAACCGAACCGGTTTTGGTCAACGTCCAAAAAAACCGGTCGGGCTGGTTAACCGGTCCGGTTTCGAACCGGTAGTGCATCTGGAAAAACCCAACCGGTCCAAACCGGTTTGGGCTCGGTTTGGAACCGGTCTAGACCGGTTAACCGGTTTTGGCCGGTTTAGTGTTTTTTTTTTTTTTTTTTTTTTCCGTTTTCCGTCGTCGTTTGTAATCGTTTCTTGTTTCGTGTATTAATAAACTATAACTTTTTTTGTTTCGTGTATTAATAAACTAGAACTTTTATTTAATAAAACGGATAATACATGATACATCACACATTACACATAAACTTAAATATAACACATAATAACATAATAACACATTACTCAACGTCGACTCGCGGTCTCGAATCAGGCATCAACTGCAGGTGCTTGGCGGCAATACTTCTGTGTGTGAGCCCTCAACGGCAAGTTGGAAGTGGGTTTGAATAAACAAAAACAATACTTACATTGAGCCTTTAGCGTGCCATCCGACATTTGGACGTAGTTGTAGTGAGCCCAAACATTTGGTGCACGGTTTAGCGGTAAAATACGAACAATCACCGGTGGCGGGGGTGGCGGAGGTGGTGCAGGATCAGCATCAGCCATACTAAAAATGTAAATATAAAAATGTAAGTATAAAAGTTTCAAAGAAATAAAAACACATTTTATCTATTTATACTAGTCTTACAATGGCAAACATGTAAATATAAAAAAAAAATCAAATTTTGAAAGTTTACCCACCTTCCCGCTCAAAAAAAATCAAAAATTGAAATTTTAAAATTTGAATATTTAGGACCGGTTTGACCGGTTAAACCGGTTTTTGGACCGGTTCATAACCGGTTAACCGGTTGAGATTTTAAATTTTTGAATTCAAAAAATTCCTGCCTTTTGCAAAAATTCGAATTTTTAAAAAAAGGTAACCGGTTTAACCGGTTTTTAACCCGGTTAACCGGTTTTATTTTGAAAATGTTTTTGCCGCCTATTAGAAAATTCAAATTTTTGAAATAGTTAACCGGTTTTTAACCGGTTAACCGGATTTTTTTTTATTTATTTTTTTTTTCTTTCAACATTTAACAAACTTATACTGAATAAACTTCAACTTTTATTTATAACGTCGGAAATACATAAACTGAAACGAAATACATAACCGTAAAGAAAATACATCAAAGGAAATACATAAACTTAAAACATAATACGTAAGCATAAAAGTCCTAATAGTCGTCATCGGATCCCCTAGCTTCTTGAGCAGCTGCATCTTGTCTTAGTTCTTCATCGGAAAGCATCTCGATTTCACCCGCTTGTGCCTCTTCCACGTAGACCTCCCCTTCGAAGTCTCCGACATTTTCAAGATCAGTTTTATCTTGCACTCGCTCCATTGCGTCCAAATGATCTTTCAAACCCATACACATCTCCAAAGAAGCCGGTGTGAGTCTGTTTCTCAGATTTGATAAAACTCTTCCACTTGTTGAAAAAGCGGATTCAGAAGCTACCGAAGTAGCTTGTACACTTAGTAAATCACGAGCCATTCGGGATAGAACGGGAAACATTGTTTCCTTTGCTTTCCAAAACGCCAACACATCAAAGTTTTCAACTTGTTCGGCCGGAATATGTGAGATAAAATCGGTTGTGATATATCTTTCATATTCACTGTTCGCTAAACCATCATTTCTTATCCGTTTGTTGGGATTATCTCTTATCTTTTTATGCAAAGCAAGTATCGGATTCCCTCTAAAAGCCCTTGATGATGATGAAGAAGACTCCGTGACAGTAGGAGGTGGGTTGCCATATTTTTCAAAATAATATTGCCACAAACTTTTAAAAGAATGGCCAAATGACTCTTTTGCATCATTAGCATAGTTCGGGTTTGACGCGAAACAACCCAAATCAGTCACAATCGAGTCAATAAGAACCTCCACCCCATTTACATTATAACACGGATTTAATGCGGCCGCACAAGTAATTAACGGTGGCAAAGTTTCAAAATATTTCAACAGCTTTTCTTTCATTCCGGAAACCATGCTAGTATAAACACCACCATTAAATTCAAATGCGGCGATTTGTGAAGACATCAAGAATAGTTGCTCGAGTACCAAATGAGCCATCGGATAATAAACCCCCGACAATTTTTTGGTTGCATTGTAAAAAACTTCAAGTAGTCGGGTTATTTTTTCAATAGTATCCCAATTATCTTGACTAAATGGAGCACGCCTACCCCTCCCCGACAATTTCTCGTCATGAAAATATTGCAAGGTCACCTTTTGTCTTAAGCCACTTATGAACATAAGATAAGTGGAGTTCCACCGTGTTTCAATATCCCAACAAGGTTGTAACCAATGTTTCCCCGCAGTTTCACACATCCGAATGTATGCATTATATCTTTTATTACCCTTTTTAAAAACATCAACTAACATTCTTTTAAAATCTTCTTTCACTTCACTCAAATGCGGATCTTTTAATCCCGCTTGCACAACCAAGTTAATGATGTGTGCAACACATCGACTATGAAAAAATTCGCCATTGCAAGGTGGCTCATATTCCATTTTTAGTCGACCCATTGCATTTGTGTTGTTACTTGCATTATCCAACGTTATTGAAAAAATTTTTTCCGTCAAGTTAAACTTATGAAACACTTTTCTCAACAAATTGTATAAAGCTTCTCCGGAGTGAGGAACCGGAAAGTTTTCAAATGCTACAACTCGCTTCATCATTTGCCAACTTTCGGGATCAACCCAATGTGCGGTAACACAAAGGTACGAAAATGGCAAATTATGAGGAGCGGCCCAAACATCGGTTGTTAAATTAACACAAGCATCCATATTTAAAAAATTATTTTTTAAATCTTGCTTAGCCATTTTCCACATTCTCATAGCATCGCGTTTAAGAGTCATACGGCTTACATGATTGTATTGCGGTTGCATATAATTCTGGTACACCTCCGTCGTCAGCTCGTTGTCATAGTGGTTGAACGGCAAACCACGTTGAATCACCAAACCGGCCAGTTTTTCACGGAGTAAATCATGATCGTATGCAAAAATAGTCCCGTCTCGAGCCATAGACGATTGACCGGCCTCCGGAACCGATTTGAGTGCCCTGCAATACTTTTGTTTGATGTGAGCCCTCAACGTCGAGTTGGAACCGGCAGACAATATACTCAAGCAATGTTTGCATCGAGCCTTTTTCTTACCGTCCGACATTAGGACGTAGTCAAAGTGTTCCCATGGATCTTTTACACGGTCACACGGTAAAACTTTCTGAACCGTCGCTGCACTTGTTGAACCAGCTTCGGTGTTGGTGGTGTTGTTTGAACTTTCCATTAGTGTTTAGTGAAATAGTTTCGGTTTTGATTTTTTTGGAGTGTTTTTTGATTGCTTGAAAGTGGTAATTAACCAAATACATAACACATCTATTTATACTAACATTTGTATGGCAAAATGGTAATTTTGGAAACAAAATAAATAATATCCGCCCCCCCCCCCCCCCCCCCCCCGCTCCCCCTCTTTCAAAATTCAAATTCAAAAGTTTAAATTTCAAAAAATCCCAAAAAACCCGCCTAGACCATAAAAACCGGTTCCAAACCGGTTAACCGAACCGGTTTGGTTATTCGGTTTATAAAAACCGGTCTCCAAACCGGTGGTTTTTCCAAAACCCCAAACCGGTTCCAAACCGGCGGTTTGGATAAAAACCGAACCGGTTTTGACCGGTTGGGTTTTCCGGTTTCTTTTCGGCTACGGTTCGGTTAACCGGTTTTTTTGTTCACCTCTAGTTGGGGTTAGTTTGTATGCATATGAAACAATATTCTTGACAACCCAACAATTAAAATTTACGAAGAAACCAATAATTACGTTATAAACAACAAGGGACTAGTGTCATCCGCCTGATTTCATTGTTCTTTCAAGGACAGATTTACTACCTCTAATCAACGAATAAGCAATTATATGGTCTTGTTCTTCCATATCAAATAGGGATCTTTTTTTCTCCATCTTGTAATTTTAAGCAAACACACGGTGTTCACGTTAACTAACATCATTAGAATCATTGTCCTAGAAATATAAACTATCACTTTGATCATACAAACATACGTTTGATGGCATCTTCTTCAACTCTGTCTATTCAAAAGAGTTTTTTTTTTTTTTTTTTTTTTTTTGATTTTTTTTTTTTGAGTTTTAGAAGTGAAGACACCCTTAACAACTTTGTTGGCCATATTTATCAGGCTCTTAAGCAAAAAGGCATTGAAACATACAAGGATGATGAGAAAATTGAGAAAAGGAAACCGGCTGATGACAAGCTCATCAAATCCATTAACGAATCCTAACACATTTATAGTGAAGGGGGATCTCTACGTCAAATTTGTTGGAATTCTAAGTTACAGTCTTCTAGAATCACAAGTCATCATTATCATCACTATCCATTCGCAATAGATAATGTGCCACTAAGTGAGTTAGTGACCCATTATACCTAACTATAATCACTGACACAGGAGGTGTTATGGTTATAAATAGAGGTTGTTTAGCAAGAGGTTAAACATCAGTTAATGATCACAAACACATACAGAGCATTGTATAAACATGTAATAGGTTTAGAGCTATTTTCCTATTATCAATCAAAGAGTTATTTTGATTATCTGTGTTTATATAATATCAATCTTGAAAATTGATATTGGTGTAGAGGAACCTAAGGTAATTATAGAAACCGATGTAAAAAGTTATGAGGTTAGCTCATCTTATTATCTTGAAGTACGTGTCAAGTATAGGCTAAGTGCGCAAATATTGGATATGGTTTTCTCCCCTTCACATCCTCTTCTTTTTAGGAGTTATAGAGATGGATGTCGTAGCCCTACTGAACAAGGTTCGAAAGTTCTTCGTGGCTCAAAACATTGGGGCACGAGTTTTTGTTCACATCTTTAGTATGATTAGTTTTGCTATAGAGAGGGGTGGGGGACTCGGACAGTATCTTGCTTTCTCTCTAATTTCTTGTAGATATCCCGAATTTATAATAAAACAAATAAAAATAATAGTAGTAGGTAGTAGCAGCGGCGGTGGCATCGGTAACAGTGGTATTCGTAGTAGAAAAAGTAAAAGAAATAATGATGGGAAGACTATTTTAGTAATTCTCATTACTAGGAAGAGGGTATTATAATAATTTCACTATAACACCCCAACCCGAAAAGGGTCCGAATGTCACATTATGGAGTCATATAAGAAGATACTAATAAAATTTTGCAAGCGGAAGTCTTATAAATTAAAATACCAAGTCATATAAATGAATGACTTACAAGAAAAAAAATACAAAATCCAATACGTCAAAAATGAAATGAAATATTAAAACAAATGCTCTTCAAAATAAGTCCAAAATGATAAGGAAAACTAGGGTCGGATCACTCAAATACTCCTACTTTCAGCCCAACAAAGCCCAGCATCCTACTTGGTACCTGCCGCACGGAAAAGAAAATGCGGCTGAGCTTCAGAATCCCAGTGAACATATATAACAAAACAAAAGCTAACATTATAGAAATATAAAAACGAAACAAAGGAGACTGATAACAAAGTCGCGACGAAAAGAGCACAAAGAGTCAATGAGGAACATGCAGAACACAATATTAACATATAACAAAAAGAACAACAATCAAAGGAGACCAAAACAAAGCAGCGCATCAACGAATAGATATAGGCACGTATAAATAACCAAACATACAGATACCGAACATAAACAAATAGGGGTTGATAAACAGTATCATAAACAAAACAAGTAACCAAACAGTGTACAAGAATGGCAGTCAGCGTATCAACTAAACATAAATATGGCCACACAAATAAATCAGAGAGTCAAATACATATCAGCCAAGCTGAATTCTATAAGCAGGCGGAAGCAACTAAATTGAACGTAAGCATGGCAATCACACAAGTCAGATAACCCACAGTTAATAAACAGAACAAGTATCATAACCAGCGGAAATACTAACAGCAGTATAAGTATGATAGTCACATGTATCAGGTAGGAATACCAAACGAACATCATAATTAAATGAATTAACTAAACAGGAACATAGCATGGTAAACTAAGCAAGTCAACTAGACAAATAATATAAGTTGGACCATATTCCTTCATCAACCAGTAGCATGAACAGAAGTGTAACATGGCAGAACAACAAGTCAGGTACACATCAATTACCAAGCCAAACCAATGTCGTACGCAACAGAAAATGCCAACCAACAGTACAAGAATGGTAGTCACAAATAGAAATTTGGAATACTAAATGATAATCATAGCCCACAAAATAACTGAACGAGGTATAACATGGTAAACGGATGAGTCAAATAATTACATACTAGCATGGCAAACGGGTGAATCAATTAGTCACGTAATAGCATGTCAAACAGATAGTCACATATCAATCATATACTGGCAGGGTAAACAGGTAGTCACATAAATCATATAATAGCACGATAAACGGGTAATCACATAAATCATGTAATAGCAGGATAAATGGATAATCACATAAATCATGTAATAGCAGGATAACGAATGAAGTGGTAATCTGAAGTATAAGCTTGGTAGTCAACCAAAATGAAATGAGAGTATGACAAGTCAAATGAAATGGAGTATAGTATGGTAGTCGATTAAATCACATAAGGACAATGAATGAATGAGTAATCAAAGGAAAACTAAAAACGAGAAGTGTAGATTATGGTGCATTGTGGAATAACATGAGGCATAACAAAGATAAAAGGTCATGGAGGAATATATCAGTAATCTACCACGAGACCAAACAAATCAAATCACATCATATCATAAGTAACCATGGAGTAGCTAGCTCCTAGAATGTGAAAGACGTGTATTGCACACAACATCAGTCACCATATGAGTCATATCATATCATATCATAACAAATCTAGGATGCATCCATACGCTCCTGTACAAATCATAGTGGCCATAATAAAATATAAAGCGTGCATAATATCACAAAAAGGGACGGGACGGAACATCACTCCACCGCCCTAGAGTCATGCCATTGGTGCATCAATGACATGGCCATGTTACCTTCATGGCTAGGAAAATGGCTCGGGTATTAAACTGAAAGGTCAAATGAAAGTCATAATATAAAGGTTCATGTCAAAGGTCCGAAGCAAGGTTCAATATTAAAGGTTCACAATCTAAAGGGTGCATAGCAAAGGTCCAATATCAAGGTCCAATAAGGCATAAAACAAAGATCATATAAGAAAGCTATAATAAAAAGGCTCAGAGCCAAGGCATTATAATCAAGCTAATATCAAAAAGATGTGTACGGATCATGAGAAACCTTAAGAGATAAGGTCAGAATATTTGTACGTTATTCAACAGCAAAACAAACACAAGCAGATGAAATCACAAGACACGGAAGATCAATCCATCCTCGAGGGATCTACAGAAGTGAAAGGATATAAATTTATTAGATGTAGTTAAAGTGTTTTACTCCGATTAAGTCTTTTAGGGTTTATGAAAATATTTCCCTTTTTAGTAAGTTTCCAAATATAGTAACTTTCCTTATTTAGTAAGTTTCCACTTTAAGTAACTTAACCATTTTAAGTAACTTTCTATTTTAGGTAACTTTCTATTTTAGACAGGTTTCCCGATTTAGTAAGTTTCCATAATAAGTAACTTTCCAAAAATAGCCGTTTTCTATAATTGGCAGGTTTAGTCATTTTGGATGTAATTAATGTCAAATTAGGTTAAAATGATGAAAATGATTATTATTATAGTTTAGGGTTCATTTATGACAAGTTATAATAGTTGAGGGTCTAAACTGTCATTATCACAAAGTCTAGGGTTAAACGTGTAAATATCACAAGTTTACTTAATTTACAAATTTGTCCATTCTTTTATCATATTAACGAATCAACCCTTCATGTTTCACTATTAACAAAATTAATCATTTTCCTTTATAAAAACCAAAACCTTTTTAAAACCCTAACTAGTCGATTACCCATTTCTATTTTAAGCAAAACGAACCAATTCCAAACAAAGATTATAACGACCCTTTTATTGTGTGACCTAAGTCGTGACATGCCAAATCCCAAATCCATCCATACGACAAAAACAAGACAACACGAGACCTATTTGAATATTGTCATTTTTTTTTAAATTGCCATTTTTTTTTCTTGTAAAATGATTTTATCATTGTCACATGCTTTTTTGGTCTTGCTATTTGTTTTATCATGCTCTATTCATATGCCATACTGAGCTCGATTTTTAATCTCGAACTTAATAGGTTTTGTCTCGGCTTAACCAATGTTTGACATCACACATGTTTGTAAATAAAAGTGCAAGGAGGCGGGGGACTACTGATTCAAGTCTCCTATATAAGCTGTATACAGTTAAATCAAGGTATAGCTATTAACTTTAGAAGTGTACTGAGTAAAGTTAACTAGTTATCATAAGCAGTTTTAAATTTCTGAAGTTAGAAAAGTTAATTCATGGAGTTCAGATAACACAGTTGACTTCTTCAGAAAGCCAACTGTGTTCACGATGAACTGACTGGATTTTACATGATGTTGGAGATAATCATGTTATAATCATCTTCAGTAATGTTTTTTAAGTGATTTAATATCATATACAAGTTTTGTCTTACAAAAAAATCTTCTACATTGGGACAAAATGGTGAACCATTAAAATATTTGACTTTTGAGTCAAACTATTGACTTTCATCAAATTCACTGTGTTTTTCTATCCAAGTCAATAACAGAACAAATATGATAGTTTTTACTGGTATTGATAGAAGCTGCTTAAAATGTTCCAGGAATACGATGTTATCATCAGAGGTTAGGAACACGAGATGAACGTGAACTTATCAAATAAAATGACATCACTTTGAAATGTTTCATTCAGTTTGGTCTCAAACGCATGGATGTGGTTATCTGGCTCTGCTTACCTAGCTACAATGATGTTGTGATATTCCATATATGTAAATGTGCACGCCCTCATTTCTGTTTATGCACCATATCTTATCCTCTTACGTTCCGTTTGGTTAGCCATTTCCTTGTTTTCTCGGCACTTTGCTGTTGATTTGTCAGGTTTTGTTTTTGTTTTATGTTTAGGTATTTTGACAAATCTATATCTTTCTTGTTAAAGAAAAGGACATTACTTCTTTCAATGTAGTACCACATGAAACTGTGTATCGATGTTTGTTACACTATTAAGTGTAAGTATGATTGTCAATTTGCCTTTCAGTATTACTACTTTTTTAAATGTATACACTGTTAGATCAAGCTATAATCCCAACTAGGATGTTGTACTAGTACTTATTACTTTAAATCAAGGGATTGAGTCGTAGAATAGCAACGTACTTTTCCAAGTGTCCCATTCTGGTACGTGTACTTTTTTTAAGCTGTAGAATAGCAATGTACTTTCCAAAAGTGTCCCGTTCTAGTACGTGTACTTTTTTAAGTCGTAGAATAGCAATGCACTTTCTATAAGTGTTCCAATTTAGTACGTGGGATGACGTACCAAATTGGAACACTTATGGAAGTAGGACGTACCAAATTGGAATACTTATGGAAAGTACATTGCTATTCTACAACTTTAAAAAAGTACACGTACTAGAACGGGACACTTATGGAAAGTACATTGCTATTCTACATCTTTCAAAAAGTACACGTACCAGAATGGGACATTTGGAAAAGTACGTTGCTATTCTACGACTCAATCCCTTAAATCAATAAAGAATTTGAACTTTATTTTAATTCATGGAGCTGAATAAACACAGTTGACTTCTTAGAAAGTCAAACTGATGAAAATGGTGGGACTATGATAAAAGATTGGAGATGATAATGTTACAAATAAACTTAAGAAAGTGTTATAAGGGATGTAAGATCATAAAATAGTTTCATATACATAAATAAGCTCTACATTTGGATGAAATCATTAATCATGCTAAAATTTGACTTTTGAGTCAAACTACTGGCTTTGATCAAATTTTCAGAGGTTTTCACATAATTGTACGGATGCGCATATTTTAGTGATAAGAAGTTATCAGAGCATGTACTGTACCAATTGGGATTGAGACTTTACCTGAGGGTATTGGATGTTTAGAATGCTTGAGGGAGTTAAATATATCATGCACAGGCATAAGTCATCTTCTACGGAGCATATTTCAGTTGAAAGGTCTGTGTATTGTTACATCTTCTGAAACCTCATAATATGACGTCTGGTACATATAGACGTGAATGGTACATGTTAGTCATATCATTACTTTAAAAATGCATATATGTTACATCTACCCTGTTTTGTAATGGTTATATTCTTGAAAATTGCAAGGTTAAGAACACCCTAAATCACAACCCAACAAAACTCTATAAAACCTATTAAACTGAAAATCTTACATTGTCGCTGAATATAATACTTACATTGTCGCTGCTAATAGAATTACAATAATGTTTGGTAGTTGACAATGGTATTTTGGCATTTTCTTGAAACATGTTCGATTCTAGATATCGAAACATTATAGTATGTTATTTTTCTTGCCAAATGCTTTTTGTTGCAACATACTTTCTTGACGTTGTTGATTGTCTTCATTTGCTTAGGCTCAGAATTTCTGCACTTCATTGGGAACCAATCATAGTGCCTTCACATGGCATAATGCTCATCCACAAAACCTTCCATCAAGTATCTGTGTATTTGTATCATCACACAAGTCAATCTGTGTGGTGTTCAAATACTCTTGCCGATACCAGGTCTCAGTGGCACATTAATCGAAGCCGGTTTCAAGGTTCAGCAGTTTCTTTTTCAGCAGACAGGACGGATCATTAGTCTTCCATAAGATAGCTGTATTGAATCTACGTCAATGTATGATACTATATATGATGAAATGAAATGCAATATTATGTTTAGCTAAAGTTGGATTTCATAAATTATTTGACAAACCCAACGAAGTCTGCAGAGTTGACTTTTAGGGGTTAAAAGCTGTGTTAATTCACGTAACAAACTGTGTTACCGTAAAATGACACTGTGCTGGATGAAATAATATAGTACATGTGCTTCTCACAAAGGTGTACTAGCTATCTACTTTTAATCAGTTTAATTTTTGAAGTTGGATTAGTTAGTTCATTGTATTCTGTTTATACAGTTGACTTCATCAAAAAGTCAAACTGTTGAAGTCAACTGTATTCCGGATGAAAATCATTAACTTTGATGAGGTTGGAGATGATCATGTTTTAACAATATTCAGTAAGATCTTCATAAGCGGCGTAAGATCATAGAATAGTTACGATTGACACGAATATCTTCAAAATTGGGATATATTTTTGTTAAGTATGATGTATGGCATTTGACTCAAATTATAGACTTTAGTCAAATTCAGTGAGCTTCTCATTAATATGTGAAGAGGAACATATATTATATAGTGTTTAATGGTTAATGGAAACTACATAACACCTATCGTAGGTTTGTATGATACAGTCGAGCTGCATATCATAAAAAATGTAGAATCTGGAAAGCATAATTAGTCGCGGTTAGGTATATCAACACCGACCTCAACCCAGGTGAAGCTCTTGCCACATGCACGTTCTCATCTATGCTTATTTAGGTATCATATGTACAGAAAGGCGATTCGAAAATTCCAACAGGTTCTTTTTCAATGGATTAAAAGTCATCAGTAGGATACTTGTATATATCACAGTAATGAAATCGACTAGATTGTTTATAAGAATGTGGGTAAAAGTAATGGCACTGAACTTATTATTTAACATATTGGGTTCATGAAAGCTGTTAACATCTAAAAGTTAAAACAAGTGGCGAAAATTTTATAAAAGAGGTGAAAATAATTAAAAGAAAAAGTTTAAGGACCTATTTTGTCAACGTCCAATTCATTAACAGATGGATTCAAACTTTAAAGCCCTAAAACAAGTTTGGATTTTTATTGAGCAAAATTAAAGGTCAAATAATTATTCATAAGATAAAATTGATACTTAAACCTAGTTTAATTACTACTATATCCTAATCAATTGCAACACTACCCCAAGAAACTCGAAAACCCCAAAATATGGATTGATTTGGGTGAAAATAGAAAGTTTATTTATTTGCACTTGGGCCACAAGGTAACATATGCAATGTAGCCACCGGAACTTGTTTAATAAAAAAGTTAAATTTTTTATTACATCAACAAATATTAACCTTGGACCTTATATATGACCCTCCAGATACAAATCTTGGGCCGTCTCGCAAGTAATGAACCCGCTAGATAAGACTTTAACCCTTTCTTGAATCTTTGATTGATCTTTGAACCTCATGAATTATGCCGTCACGTCATGCCTTATGTCGCCTTATATCACGTCTATTTATAAATTCGATATATATGAAATATGATATAAATATAAAAAAAAAATTCATATTTTGAGTCGTTTTATGTCACGTCTTATAAACGCAAAAGCTTCGTCTTGACTGCTAAAGCGTGAGGCTTGATCATGCCGTTATATCATAACTCACGCTATTTATAACCTTGGTTTTAATGGAGAAACTGTCATAACACCTTAAACCAAGCACGACATGTTTAAACACTTCAGGTTGTATATTTCCTTCAAAAGACAAACTTTTCAATTTTGAAAATGAATATATGATTTGATCATTACATGTTCTCACTCACCAACCTCAAACAAATATAAAGAATAAAAATGAAGTAGAAGAACTTGTATTTTAAACGAACAAAATTAAACTTGAAGTGTACCTCTTTCTGATTCTCGAAGGCAAAAAAATGATCGAGAAAATCAACTAATGACTCAACACAAATTATATTTGCTTTAGTTTGGAATCCAAAAACTTGTTAACACAGACTTAGCGGATTCGGCATGGATATAACAGTTTGTACCCGAGGCCTCTTTGTTACCTCAAACGTATTTGTGTTCCTATAAAGGCATTTGTGTTAAGTATTGCCTTTTGTTTTATTCATCAACAAATTTGTGTTTATAAATGCTTTGACAAACACAAAGTTATAAAATTGAATGGATCGAATTTGAGACCTCCAACTTGATGTCATCAGCTATTCCAATCCTTCCCAAACCACAGTCGTGTTTATATGTACAAATGTTAGGGTGCGTTTGGTCAGGGAAAACACCCTTGTTTTCTACAAAATATTTTCTGAAAAACAAGGAAAATAGAGATCGCGTTCAAATCAACGTTTTCCAACAAAATATTTTTCAAAACACAAATCCCCTATTTCCTAACTTAACAAGGAAAACTACAAAACAAATTTTACTTTTTTTCCTTGTTTTCCTTTGTAACCCACAACCCTCCTTCTCATTCTTCAAAATAGAAAATATAAACATAAACTAAACGCGTTTTCTATATTTCAAGTGTTTTGTGGAGATAAATTTCTCTTACAAATTTTTACAAGATTAGAGATAGAAAATAAGAGAATTTTTTCTTCAACTAAACGCACCCTAAAATTTTCCTTTTGCTTTATTAATCACCATTCTTTTATATACCTTCTCCTAATACGACGACATCTTTTTGGACGTACAACCAATAAAACAAATGGCACAAATGATAAAAGCTACTAACTAATGCGGCCATCATTTATTTGACATGACATAAACCAACTATAAATTTTCTAATTTTACTTATTTTACCAAAGTATAACAACCTTTTAACTACCTTAATATATTAAGCTTAATGGTCTTAGGTTTTATACTTTTCTCTTTATCGTCAACTATGTCATCTTTCTTATTTTCGTGTTTTCTTTTTAACAAACGTCTTTTGTTACATTTGTTATCGTAAGAAACCATGGTTGAGTACCTATTAACTGTTGGTTTTATGGATATAAATTAGTAGACGTGAGTTAGGATCGAACTCGAGACTATGGGATTGCACACTTTACGTATGAGAATTTAAAGTTAATAATTAAATATAAACGTTATATTTATTTATTTATTAAACAAAATAACTAACGAACGTTAAGTAATTAATGTAATGGACTAACGGTCGTTAAATGTTTATGGAAAAGGATCTAATTGCAAAAGTTGGGAAGGTTCCGGAATCCCTTTGAGGGACTCCAAACCGATCGGCCTAAGGGGATAAGGAAACAAGCCAAACTTGTTCACCAAGTTAGTTGGGTATATATACAAGGCTTAGGGTCTTGATTTTGCATCTCTTGTGCTCATTAGCTAAACCCTAAAAATAGTTTTGTGTGTGTTTTTCTTCTACAAACCGATCGTACATCCCTGTAGGATGTCGATCTTCAAACCTTTTCCACATCAAGTTATTTGTTTGATAAAAACTAGCATTACTTTAATTCGGTTTAGTACGTGTGTACAAGAACATAGTAATAACATACTTTTGTTATTATCTTGGATTGAATTACAAAACGGTAAGGGGTAATTCTTATAATCCTATAAACCCTAATTAGGGTTCATCCTAATTGCTAGTTTGTGGATTTGATTCTTGTTCGGCTAGAATCAAGAAAGGTACGCATACTTTGTTCTTTAGTTAATTAATTATTCATTATATGTTCCTATACGCTTCCGCACTTACTTTGATGTTTATTGTTTATATTTATGATTAGTCATGTTATATAATTCCAACATTAACTTCATAATACCATTCGCATTCATCACGAAAAACATAAAATTAAAAAGTATATAATAGTCGTCGGAAAATTTAATGACATGTATCCGTTATCGCAACACGCGAGTACATTGATAGTAAATATCAATACTCGTATTACATCGTACAGCTTCTTTAACGCATAAAAAACCCACTTTGTGCATACGAACATGCGTGATGCATATATTTTCTTATTTTAACATTTCACGTGTTATTGTAAATTTGTAATCATGCATACATGGCTTTTCTCATTGTATTTTAAGTATATATATATGATCTATGTACTCCATTTGCTTTGGCGAAGTACACGTAAATAAAGCTAAAGCAACACCAATAAAATGTTGTATCATGTCTTAAAAATGTTGCTTTATGCTTAATGCGACACTTTATCAAGTGCTCCATTATGTAACGTCGCCTTAGGTATAAGTGACACTTTTTATTGGAATAGGCAACACTTTTTGAAATTGTTGCACTTGTTTAGCAAGTGCAATTCTTTGGAATGCGACATTTTTTGAACTCTAGCGCAACACTTTGTGCTCCCAAACGCATCACTTTTTCCCTCAAAAGCAACACCTTCTACAATCAAATGCAACACATTTGACACCGAAAAGCAACACTTTTTAGAATCAATTACAACATTACTTAGACTGGGCGGCAAGGCTCAAGTGAATGCAAGGTGAATGTGCATGTCACTCGTGAGTCCCATGCCTACCCAAACCATTCTCACCTTACTCACTCAACCCAATGCATATTAAGGTGAATCGTTCACCTCGTTGGTTTGCGTAAAAAGACTGGCCCACTTAATTATTTATTTAGTTTGTGAGTGTATGTGAGATATTTAGTGGGGTATATTTTAATAAAGTTGGTATTTTATTAAAAGGTGAGGGTAAGGTTACCTTGTCCACAGAAAGGTGAGTGAGAGTGAGTGGAAGAGAGAGGAGAGGGAAAGCTGAAGTGGCGCTGATGTGGAAGGTGAGGTGCCCTTACCTTGCCCTCTAGCCTTAGAGATAAGTGCAACACTCTTTGAATCATCGTGCAACACTTTTTAATTTAGTACAGCTAAATATTGTAGTAAATATGTGACACTTTGATCCATGAAGTGCAACACTTTCTCCTGATTTTTAACACCACTTTTTGACATATTTGTAACCCCTGCATTTGTTGTAATACAAATAGCTACGCATGTCATATCTGGATATAAGGTGCAATAGATTAAAATTTTCCTTTCCATCGTAGCAATTACAAAATTCCATAGCTAATAAGTTGTACATTGTACCCTGACAAATAAAAGAACTAAAATAAATTGTCTGATCTTAAGAAAAAAGAGTTATCAAATTACAATCCTAAGAATTCTTGACATCATCTTTGCAAATCTCCACTGACGACTTGAAGCAGGCCAAAGCAACGCGTAGCCTGGTCATATTAAAATGATAAATAATACAGTTAGTTTTTTCCTTCATTACGTGAAAAAATAGCAAGCTACCATTAGTAAAACAATTATGCATATCTGACAAAATTTGCTCTAAAAATGTCATGTCATTTCACTAGCATTTAAGAAACGACTATCAGTCCAAAAATAAGTTCAAAAAATAAAATCCGAGAAGGTTCATTGCTAAATCGAAATATCAAGAATACGTACTATCAATTTAGTGTTTATAATGTTATTTTCTAAATGTAGCCACATAAAGCATATTTAAAATACAATTAAAATATAGACGCCCCCAACACCTTTTTAATATCACATATGGCACCGTATTGTTGGTAAAAATTATAGGTTGAAAACGGGCACGTTGGGTTTGGTCATATCATAAGTTGGAGCATGGTCGGGTCAAACTAGTTTGCGTCAAAAGCAGATCCTATAAAATAGTCCAATAGTCTTGGGCCATGCGGGTCGGTTTGTCCCTCAACTTAGTTTGTTTTCTTCTCAGTTTCATAGTGTCAAATAATCCAAACATAACAAAATTAGCCTAATATCAGCAGATAGTGAAACTACAACATGTAATTTTTGTAGTCTGATTAACTCTACTACATATGAAGGATACTACTATTGCAACATGTGGTAATCCTTACCTTGCACCAAACACTAACTAGAACTCTTACTCTGGAGCTACTTGAGGAGGTGATTTTTGTGGAGCATAGCATCTTAGACCAACTTGTTTCTCAAGTCATGAATTTCGTTACGCACCGAAGTATCTCAACTCCAAATCTTTCATGTTCATGTGCTAGCCCAAGCTTCTGCAGTGTATGATCCTCTGCAATAATTCAACAAGCTTGTCAAGCATGTTTGTCCAATAATCATCCACAAAGGCATGTTATCAGATCTTACACTTGTTGGAGAGGGTACTTCTCTATGAAACCCCCATATAGAGTAGCTATCATCAATTTTTTTACATCCTTTGCGTAGACCACAAATTTGACCTCCTCTACCACCTTAACAAAAGAAGCATTAAGGAAGTCAATAATTCTAATTTCAAACTCATACAACCATCTAGGCAAATACATCCGGTCTCTAATGTGCCCCATGTTTCTAAAGTCCTGAAGTATATAGACAATGTAATTAGTTTAGCTTTGACATTTTTATTAGTGGTTTTCATGGCTATCATTTTGGATGTATTTAACGAAGGTGCGCGTAAATTAGTTATGGATGATTTATATGATTAGATTGACATTTTAGTTCGAAAATTGAATGAAGATGTCGAATGCTAAAGTAAACTTTTACTTGGCTAGTATTCAAAGTTATAAATTGCTAGAACCTTTTTTATATGTTATCAAGAACAACAATTTATTAAATACATTGTAATTAGTTTGTGGATAATATATTTGAGACATAAATGTTCAGAGAGTTTTAGAGTTAATTTGTTTTAGGTGTTGTGGAAAATGCTAAATCAATATTACTGATTATGACAAGAGTAGTTTATGTATCCGAAACAAATCCATATATACACAAAAACATTAGAAGCACAAGTATACAACTAAATAGCTACACATGCATATATTTAAAATAAAGATGGTGATTGACTTTCAAAAGTCAAAATCATTAAACTTGGGCTATGCATAAAGGAAACAAAATTCTGCCACATTTCAAAAACAACATAACCCAAATTCATATAATTTAGCAATACTACTAATTTCAATGAACATACTAAACTTCTTGTTGATATTTGTATTCAGTTTCACATAAACGATATGTAATCTAATTACCTAGAGGATGGTGAAGCTAGCAATTTTAAGAAAAATACATGAACTGCCTAAACTTAATTAATTACCATAGTATTGAATGAAAAAACTATATAATTCAATGCAATTAAACAAAAATATCATATAATTTGCATGAAAATATTAATTAACAAATTGAATTCCATTTTGCCCAAATTGATAGACTAAACCTAATAGGGAAGATTGTTAAAGATACAATGTATCTCATTCAGAGAATCTTTCAAGTGGACAAGTTGGCAAATGGTTAGTATGTACCAAATGCATGAACTAGTGCCATGGACTACTACTATAAATAGAGGCATTCACAACCTCAATTGGCATCCCATTCCAAAGCAAACACAAAGTGTTCTTGGTCTTATTCTTTCTCCTAGTCTTTGAGTTAAATAGAGAGTTTGTAATATCTCCTAATACAAGAGATATAAAGTGTTTATCCTTGTAGTTAGCGAGAAGGTGTAACTCCTAGTTTTCATCATAGTGAAACGTATCTTTCCTTGCCCGTGGTTTTTACCCTATTGGGGTTTTCCACGTTATATCCGTGTGCCATCTTTATTAGTATTTCATATTTTAGTTGTGGTTTTTGCTTCAATCCGGTGTCACTTTTCTCAACAAGTGGTATCAAGAGCTAAGGTTGGGTGTGTGTATAATTATTTATCGTATGCTCTGTGGTTGCCACTAATTAGTGGACCCTCCACATCAAAAGATAAATAAAATTATACTCACTCAAAAGGTGTTCGTTACTATTATTAACAAATAATAGTTTTGTCGAAAAGCAGATTGTGATTGTAGCAATGGCGGCAAAATTTGAAATCGAAAAATTCAATGGGAATAATTTCTCGTTGTGGAAATTAAAGATGAAGGCTATCCTTCGAAAGGATAAATGTTTAGCGGCCATTGACGAAAGGCCAGCTGAGGTCACGGATGACAGTAAATGGGACGAGATGGACGGAAATGCTATTGCAAATCTTCATCTGGGATTAGCAGATGGAGTTTTGTCAAGCATAGAGGAGAAGAAAAGTGCAAAGGAGATTTGGGATCATCTTGCTCGATTGTATGAGGCAAGATCGCTCCACAACAAAATTTTCCTTAAGAGGAAACTTTATGCTCTGCGCATGACGGAATCTACTTCAGTGACTGAGCACGTTAATAACCTGAATACTTTATTTTCTCAGCTCACGTCTTTGAGTTGTAAAATAGAGCCACAAGAACGTGCTGAAATTCTACTTCAAAGTTTACCTGACTCATATGACCAACTCATAATCAACTTAACCAGTAATGTTCTTTCTGACTATCTAGTCTTCGATGATGTTGCGGCCGCTATTCTGGAAGAAGAAAACAGGCGTAACAATAGGGAGGACAGACAGACCAGTTCAAGACAGGTGGAGGCTTTGGTGGTGACGAGAGGGAGGTCAATGGAACCTGGCTCCAGTGGGAGTCACAATCATGGTAAATCTAGAACAGGAAGGAAGAAGAGTTTTAAATGCTACAAATGTGGCAAGCCGGGTCACTTTAAGAAAGATTGTCGGGGTTTAAATACCTCTAATCCTCAGGGAAATTTCGCAAGCACTTCAGAAGATGGTAACGCTCTGTGTTGTGAAGCAGCGGTTGCAAATGAAGGCAGGAAAAGATTTGCAGATATATGGCTGTTCGATACGGGAGCTACTTTTCATATGACCGCAAGAAGAGAATGGTTTCATCAATATAAACCTATCTCTGGAGGCGGATCTGTGTACAGTTGCAATGATCATGAATTAAAGATCATTGGAATTGGAAATATCATGGTGAAAGTGCATGATGGTACGGTTCGTACTATTCGGGATGTGCGACACGTGGAGGGCCTGAGAAAAAATCTATTGTCTCTGGGACAATTGGATGATCTTGGTTGTAAGGTTGAAATACAAAACAAGATCATGAAAGTTATAAAAGGCGCGCTTGTACTTATGAAAGGTGAAAAGGTGGCTGCAAACTTATACCAACTGAAAGGAGAGGTAATGGAGGAGGCGGAAGCATCTGTTGCTTCACATAGTTCAAGTCATAGAGATGCAGTAACATGGCATCAGAAGCTTGGACATATGTCAGAACAAGGAATGAAGATTCTTGTTGAAAGAAAGTTAATTCCTGGCCTCACAAAGGTTTCTTTACCTTTCTGTGAGCATTGTGTTATCAGCAAGCAGCATCGCCTAAAATTCAAGACATCAAATTCTAGAAGTGTCTCTGTTCTAGAATTGGTTCACTCTGATGTGTGGCAGGCACCGGTTCTATCCCTGGGAGGAGCAAAGTATTTTGTATCCTTCATTGATGACTATTCCAGGAGATGTTGGGTGTACCCAATCAAGAAGAAGTCTGATGTGTTTGAAGTTTTCAAATTTTACAAAGCGCGGGTTGAACTTGATTCTGAAAAGAAGATCAAGTGTTTGAGGACAGATAATGGAGGCGAATACACTGGTGATGAATTTGATACTTTTTGCAGGCAAGAAGGAATCAAAAGGCAGTTCACAACGGCATACACTCCTCAACAGAATGGAGTTGCAGAGCGGATGAACAGAACCTTGTTGGAAAGAGCAAGAGCAATGTTGGCAACTGCAAGCTTGGAAAAATCGTTCTGGGCAGAAGCAGTCAATACCGCATGCTACGTGATAAATCGGTCACCTTCAACTGCAGTTGAGTTGAAGACACCGATGGAGATGTGGACGGGAAAGCCAGTCAACTATTCAGACCTTCATATATTTGGAAGTCCTGTGTACGTGATGTACAATTCTCAAGAAACTACAAAGCTGGATCCGAAATCCAGAAAATGTTTGTTCTTGGGGTACGCTGACGGAGTAAAGGGGTATCGCTTGTGGGACCCCACTGCCCACAAAGTAGTCGTCAGCAGAGATGTTGTCTTTATGGAAGACAAAAGTCAAGAGATTGAAGAAGGTGATAGCACTACAAGAGAAACTACATCAATACAGATGGAAAGGAAATTTCAGTCGAATGATTCTTCTGAAGCCGTACCACAGCACGAGGTGAATGAGACGACCGAGTCTCAAGCTCCAACGACTCGTACTCTTAATCGTGAAAGAAAACGCCCGGTGTGGCACTCGGATTATGTTATGGAGGGCAATGTTGCATACTGTCTTCTTACAGAGGAAGGAGAGCCATCAACTCTTCAAGAAGCACTGAATAATTCAGACGCTTCGTTCTGGATGGAAGCAATGCAAGAAGAAATTGAAGCTCTTCATAAAAATAAAACGTGGGAACTAATGCCGCTACCAGCAGGTAGAAAACCTATTGGAAACAAATGGGTGTATAAGATCAAGAGGAACGGTGATGACCAGGTGGAGAGGTATCGTGCAAGATTGGTAGTCAAAGGATATGCTCAGAAAGAGGGAGTCGACTTCAATGAAATATTTTCCCCTGTGGTTCGAATGACAACTGTTCGAGTAGTTCTGGCAATGTGTGCTACGTATGATTTACATCTAGAGCAGCTAGATGTGAAAACTGCATTTCTTCATGGAAATCTTGAGGAAGAAATTTACATGCTCCAACCAGAAGGTTTTAAACAAAAAGGAAAGGAGAACTTGGTTTGCAGGTTAAACAAATCTCTGTACGGTTTAAAGCAGGCGCCGCGGTGTTGGTACAAGAGATTTGATTCTTTCATCATTGGCCTTGGATATAACAGACTACATGCAGACCCTTGTGCTTATTACAAGAGGTTTGGAGACAATGATTTTGTCATCTTGCTGTTATATGTTGATGACATGTTGGTTGCAGGCCCCAACAAAGATCGTATCAGTAAACTGAAGGCACAACTCGCTAGGGAATTCGAGATGAAAGACCTTGGACCCGCAAACAAGATTCTAGGGATGCAAATTCACCGAGATAGAGTTAGTAGGAAAGTTTGGCTTTCACAGAAAAGTTATGTGAATAAAATCTTGCAACGGTTCAATATGCAAGATTGTAAGCCAATATCAACCCCGTTTCCCACTAATGTCAAGTTATCCTCCAAGATGAGTCCTAGCAGTGAAGAAGAGAGGATGGAGATGTCTCGAGTACCGTATGCATCAGCAGTGGGAAGTTTAATGTTCGCTATGATTTGTACAAGACCAGACATTGCACATGCAGTGGGAGTAGTGAGTCGATACATGGCGGAACCTGGTAGAGAGCATTGGGAAGCTGTGAAGAGGATCTTTAGATATCTTAAAGGAACCTCTGATGTTGCATTATGTTATGGGGAATCAGGTTTAACTGTCAATGGATATGTTGATTCCGATTATGCAGGTGATCTTGACGGAAGTAAATCAACCACCGGGTATGTGTTTACACTTTCTGGCGGAACAGTAAGCTGGGTTTCAAAACTGCAGTCAGTTGTCGCTATGTCAACTACGGAAGCAGAATATGTTGCAGCTGCTCAAGCCAGCAAAGAAGCAGTATGGTTGAAGATGTTGTTGGAAGAGCTCGGGCACGAACAAGAGAAAATTACTCTATTTTGTGACAATCAGAGCGCCTTGTATCTGGCAAGGAATCCGGCATTTCATTCAAAGACAAAGCATATACGAGTTCAGTATCACTTCGTTCGTGAGAAAGTGGAAGAAGGAACCGTGGATATGCAGAAAATTCATACTGATGATAACGTGGCAGATTATCTGACAAAAGCAATCAACTGTGACAAGTTCATATGGTGCCGATCCTCATGCGGCCTAGCGGAAACGTAAGCAACATGGAAGTGCAAGGAAGGATAACGGTGTGAAGATCGATTTAGCTTCAATCGGATCTTCAAGTGGGAGATTGTTAAAGATACAATGTATCTCATTCAGAGAATCTTTCAAGTGGACAAGTTGGCAAATGGTTAGTATGTACCAAATGCATGAACTAGTGCCATGGACTACTACTATAAATAGAGGCATTCACAACCTCAATTGGCATCCCATTCCAAAGCAAACACAAAGTGTTCTTGGTCTTATTCTTTCTCCTAGTCTTTGAGTTAAATAGAGAGTTTGTAATATCTCCTAATACAAGAGATATAAAGTGTTTATCCTTGTAGTTAGCGAGAAGGTGTAACTCCTAGTTTTCATCATAGTGAAACGTATCTTTCCTTGCCCGTGGTTTTTACCCTATTGGGGTTTTCCACGTTATATCCGTGTGCCATCTTTATTAGTATTTCATATTTTAGTTGTGGTTTTTGCTTCAATCCGGTGTCACTTTTCTCAACAAAGATTACGGTGTAACCAGTGATGCCGACAAAGACGATGCTTGGTCTGGAGAGTGTATCTGTAAAAATTGAAGTGTAATGAAAAACAAACACAAAGACGTTTCTTATTACGGGTTTCTTAATCAATTAAAGGGACGGATTTAAGGGGTTTTGGGTGGACGATGGTGTACCAGGCAGTTATTGCCCAACATTCATTGTTTACAATTTTCATTTGATAGAAACGGAGTATGTTCTTTCATTACTTAATGAAAATATCGGTAGACTTTATTCATTTTATGGCTTATTAACACGAAAATGTATCATACTAGTTACTTTTTGTCATTGTGTGTATCATTTTTTATTTTATTTTAATTTTGACACTATTTTTTTCAATTCGGGCTATTGTGTGTATTTGTGACAATTTTACCCTTACTTTTTTTCAAATTTTAAAGGGGGAATTGCATATATACCCATTAAAACTTAAAAACTTGCATATTTCCCCATAATGCAAGTTTTTAATGCTTGATGTACAATGCAATTTAAGCATTATTTGGGTATATATGCAAATATGCAAGTTTTAATGGGTATATATGCAATTGACCCAATTTTAAAAGGTAAAATGATCATTTTACATGGCCAAATAGTCACAAAAATACACACAATGATCAAAATTTGAAAGTTGAGTATACACAATAGCATGAATTCAAAAAGTTGGTGTCAAAATTGAAAAAAATAAAGGACGACACACACAATGACAAAAAGCGACAAGTATGATACATTTTCGTGCTAATAACCCTTCATTTTATTATCTAAATAACTATCCGTGCATAACAACGAAATTTTATAGCGATAGATAGTTTTAGTCATAAAACAAAGTTTATGAGTTATAAATGAAAAACAATAAAAGTTTGAGGATTTGGGGATTAAAAATAATGTTTTGAAACCATGTTCGACCTGGGTGTTTCAACGGGTTGAACCGTTCCGATCGAAAAACGAGTCAACCCGGTGGGTTGGGTTTGCAAAAACGGCTCAAATTAAACCGAGTGAACCCGTCGGGTTCGAAGCGTCCTGGGTCAACTGGTTTTCGGTGTATATTAATAGTTTCCATTTGAAACATAGGTGTATTAACAGTTAAAATTGCTCATAATTAATTGTTTTAACATTTTATTTTTAATTTTTTCCACATTTTACTTTTTTCATTTTTCACTTTGACCATTTTTATTTTACAGATAATATAAATATTTTTATAAGGTTCTCATGCGTACATGGCTTAAAGTTCTAAAAAGTTTTACATAATTTCATAAAAAATATATTTAACAACGCTATAAATGCACGGGCTTCTAACTAAAAACCTCTTCCTCTATTTGTAGTTCCTAGAGGTGAGTTCAATAAAGATAAATAAAAAATCAAAGAATCAAATGGACAAATATTGACTATTCATTTTTCATCTAAGTAACAAAACTCCCTTTTCACATTTCTTTTGAAAATAAAATATATAAACGGTAAATCATTAAGAGACAAAAAATACACCATAACAACAAGAATTTTGTATCTTTCATTAGACGGACACTTGGAGATACTTTCTTTTTTTTTGTTTATGGGTATTAATTTTTAGACAATACGAAATCACATGTGATTTGTGATACGGGTTTTAAAGTTCAAATCACAAATCACATATGATTCTTTAGAGCGTCAATTTCAACACTCATAAAAAAAACTCGAATAAAAGGTTCATGAAATTATATAAAAATGCCACTCTAATGAATACTGAAATAATGATAGTGAGATAGATGATTTGTCGGGGGGGGGGGGGGGGGGTAATTAAAAACCACAATTATAATCAGGAGAACTATCACCCCCATCATTCCTAACATCGATGGAGGTCTCACCAGCAGCAGGGGTACCAAAGGTACCAGCATCAAACATTCTCTTCTTGCGGACAAACAAAACCACATCTTCTTCTTGTTCTTCCTCCTCTTGCTCAGTATGAGCCAAGGTCACCCATTCTCTCGACTGACTATGCGGAATATTAAAATATGGCATCGAAGGGATAAACTACACACGAGGAGCCTTGACAGTTGGCAGTGGAGTCACAGTTGGACCTAGGCTCCTAGAAGTCCCAGCTTGTCCACTCGACTGGCTGACAGGAAGGGCACTGATCTGAACAGTTGATTGGTTAACAAGCCGATTGGCTACCTGATCGAGCATCGTGCTGACTAGTCGAATGAGTATCTAGTTGGACCTTCACCTAAGCAACATGCTCGTTTAGAACTTGGGTATCAAACTTATTTTTAGCCTGAGCGTCACCACGTGAAACACCCTCATCAATAGTGTGCGCAACCTCACTGTAGAAAACTACAAAGGGGGTTGAATAGTTTTACCAATTAAAACTTTATTTTAAAATATTTAGATCAACTTATATTAATATTTTTTGATGTATGGATATTAATAGATATATACGAAGAATATTTAATAAGAGTTAGAGTAAAAAAGGATAAAACCGTGACACAAGTATTTATAGTGATTCGGGTACAAGGTCACCTTCCTTGCCTACTCCACTCCCTTAGTATCCAACTCGAGAGTTCGTAAACACTACATCCAAAAGCTCCTTATCTTGGCAAGAGAGTTATAGGGGCTTATCCGGGTTTTGGCTAAGCCAGCTTATAAAATAAGTCTCGTTTATTATATAGGTTTATGGAGGCTTCTGACTTATAACAAAAGTCACAAGGCTCCATAAGCCCAAGCTCGTAAAATGAGGCTTATAGAGGCTTATGGATAATAAAATTATTTAAATACCTTTAAAAAATATAACGAATTATTAAGTAAAAGTTGAAAATATATGTAAATTTAATTTGATGTATTTTTTTATTTGATTTGATTTTACATTAATAAGCTTCAGCTCCAACTAATTCGCCAAACGACTTTATAAAAATATAAATTTCAACTCTCGGCTTTTAATATAAGCCCAAGTCACAGCTCCAGCCCGAGCCCTAACCCGAGCCTATTGCTCCAACACATACTCATGATATACAAGATGCTTGATGGTATAGTTATTTATTTATTTATTTATTTTTTAATTAAAGATATGCATCTACTTTTTATTATTATTATTTTTTTAAAGGGTAGTTAGTAGTTAGTGGTTTGAGTCGTGCAGTGACATTCAAGCGGGCAGTATGCCTTTCTCGAACCTTCGACTTTGAGGAATAAACCCCACCTTTTTTTTTCTGCTTCTTCTAGAATGAAAACCGCATTGGCAAGCCTCTAACCCGATACCTCCAAGAGAAACAACCCCTCCCAAGGTTACCCCTCTTGGCCACTTGATCTAGACCAAGTGGTTAGATATGTAGCTATGTTAATATAGTTTTATTAAGATCAAGAACAATTTTAAGACCCGGTGACACAACCGCGGGCATCAATGTCACATAAGTGACAACCCAATTTTTTTAAACAATTTCTTCATGGCCAACTAGCGTATTGGTGACCGTCGTCACCATTTTTTTTTTTTTCCAATTTTGTTTCTTCTTAAAGACTAAAACTATATGTTCTAATTCTATTTGTTGTTGACGCGCTTTTTCTTCCATTTCCATTTACGGATGTTTCAACTCTAAATAAGATTCATGTGCTTCCTTCTTTTTGGAAAAGAAACCCGATGCAGCGTTTTTTCATTTATCAACTAACCGATCAACAGGAGGTGCGGGCAGTTGAAGCTTCTGAAGGAACGGAGAAGGATGACGATTTCTTCTTATCTTTGTCTCGGCCCGTTAGTCGAATTTCCCGAACCTCTTCCTCTTCAGAATCATCCGCTTCGTCGTTGAGATTAAAAACACCGTGGGCTAAGTACGGTGTGGCGTGTGAGGTGGTTCGCGATGTCTTTGAGTTTTTGAAAGCCTTTTCTTTGGTTTTGTAAAATTTTGGCATTGCAATCTCTTTCCTATTTTTATGTTCCCTCAAAAGTTTCCACAACTCAATGAGTATGAGGTATGACCATACATCGCTTGATATTCAGCTGCCGCTTGCTAGAAGAGTAGTTGGTCATTTCCGCCACTCGGGTTCCTCCGTTTTACATTATCGTGAAGCATATATATGCGACTTAACCTTTATATCCCCGCGAGCATTTTTTACCCTTCACGAGCCACCCTCAATTATTAACCTAATGAGGATTGTACCCAATACCTCTTTGTGGTAAGGCCATGTGATTTGCCACTATATCACTTGGTAGTGGTTACCATTGCTTATGTCTAATCCATTTACCCGTTTACATAAGCACCGAAAAAAATGTCACTTAATAACTATAAGGAAAATGATTGGGAAGACTAATTATGTGCTTAAAGATGTGACTAAAAACATGTGGCATGATCCTGGTGGTTTATAAAAAAGCGGGTCCCATTGCTGTAGCCATCAGGATGATGCCACATATGATTAGTCATATCTTTAAGCATATGATTTAGGTCTCTCAATCACTACTCTAACTATAAAGTTTCATTTATGTGTGATTAATTGATTATCCACATTGTTACAGTTTTTATTTATTTTATTTATTTATTTATTTATTATTATTATTATTTATCATAAAATTTTCATCACAAATTTTCAAAAAGATTTAAAATATGACTAAAATTCAACTTCTTTTGATTGGTGGTAAGACTTAAGAGGTCACCTTTTCAGAGCCCCCTAATTTCTCCCGCCAAAGGTAATCTCCCCGCCAAATTATTCACCCACAATTAGACAGTTAGACACCACGTTTCTTCATCTCCATTCTCAACCACTTACAAGCGTCCAAACCATGATAACCCACCACCACCACCCTTCTGACTGCCTCACCACTATCATCACTTACGATTTGATGATTGTGGTTGGTGTAGTAGACTTCTTCTCAATATACAGCTGGTCAGATTTGAGTGGACAAACCGACAACAAGGAAATCACCTACTAACAAAACAGGGTATATACATCTCTCCATTCTCTGTTCGTTGCATAGTAAATTTCATTTTTGGTTGTCTTTGTTTGCTACTTATATTTGTTACACATTTGCAAATTGTGAAGGCCAAATGTTCACTGAAATGTCTAAATGGAATTTTAGCAATAAATTCTATTATATGTGTACATTTATGTCTGCGTTTTTATACATATATTCAATGAATATTGGGGATTGATTTCGTCTAATTACTAACTAAATAAACGATGTGATACCTATATGACAAAATGTGAAGAAACATCCAATAAAACAACCAACTAAGTACTAAACTTTATTTGAATTGTTGTGCATTATGATTTACACAAACATATTGCTCTAAGGAGACCTGGAAGTTAATAATGATAAACTAATAACTTAAAAACTTGTAGAATTTTGGAAGACAAAAAAGGCTATGAGATATAATTATTACTTAAACCCCTTCAACGCATCAGTGTAATCATGCTCAATATTGTACTTTATCAGATAGTTGGCTTTAGATGCTTGGTAGAGGTATTGCCTTTGAAAAAGGAATACTTTCTGCAAGGTGGTTTTCTTTGTGCGAAAGTGGTTGAGAAATAGAGCATGCTATCATGCTCAATTTTGTATTTATATTGTAAAAAAGCTTTATAAAATAGCTAATAAACATGAAATCGTGCTTAAATTTGTCCTTTTTCAGATTATGGGGGTTACTTGCTCTGTAATAGGTATTGCCAGTGATGCTATTAGTAATTTGTTAATTTTTTATATGGTGCTAGAATTTCGTTTCGGCAAGCAGATTAGAACGTATATTTCTCGATTCTATCGTCTGCTAGAAATGTAGGTGCTTGTTGTATAAATTAATTCTATGGTCTGCATATGCTGGTAAAAAGTGATAAAATGAGGTAGCAACTTAGCAATAGAGTGCAACATGGAGATTATATTGAAGTGATACAGAGTTTATTTGGAATTACCGTGTCATCTATTCGGAAGCTAGTTAGAAGTGAATGAAGTATTAATTCGTCGGTAAGTCTGTGATTCGTCTACAACAACGGGTCTGTGATTCGGCTCGGTGACTGGAATAAACTCGTTAAGTCTTGGAATAAAGAAATTCAAAGGTATGAAAATTGATATGTTTATGGGAATACACATTTTAAATAATGGAAAAAAGCCCACATAATCCTTACTCATGCTTATTTTCAGCACTGTACCTTGTTTGTGTTTAAGATCCTTATTTTCCAATTTTCTTTACTCCACACCATTACTTTCTTGTCAAACATATATGTGAACAAACGATTTTCTAAGTTGATACTAGTTTTCCTACTTACTCTAAAGTCGCCTAATGATTCTTGAAATTAGTATTAACAGTTAGGCCTACTGATTGTTGTTTTAAGTTGCTAAAAACTTATGTTAAACTAGTATACAATGTGACGTGACTCTACCAATGGTTAAGTTGTTGCACAGATATGCCTTAAAAGTTAAAAGGTGCATGCTAACATTGGTTATTTATTCAAATTCCACCTCACATTGGAAAGGAAGGTTCAATATCTTACATACTTACATGTGATTCATATCGATAATTCAATCAGAAACTGTGGAGTCTATGCATCAGTATGACAGTCGATCTATGCCATGTTTACTTGAGCAAATGTAGTGTGTGCTGGTATCTATTTTAGTATTATCTATGTTTCAGATTATATAACAGTTACGCACCTTAGTACGTAACACTACCTGAAGCTAGCACAAGTACAATGAGTTGCTGTTTCTAAATTGTAGTAATATTATGTCAGGAAGATAGAGCTATAGAAATAACAAACCCTCTAGTAACTGCGAATTTTGAGACCTTATGTCCTAGTATGTTAGGAACCAAAGTGAAATCATTAACCTTTAGGCCTAAAACAAGTAAAAGTTTGAGGTGACAAATGGGTTGTGTTGGGTCAGTTTGGGTCATGAGTCAAGTGGTTTATGGGTCAAATGGGTCATGGGTCAAACGGGTCATATTTTAAAAATGGGTCAAACCGGCTGGGTCGGGTCAACCTGTTATTTTTCATTCTTTTTAACGTAAATTCAAAAAGAAAATCATGTCATCACAGCAATACTAACCACACACATCAATTGTACATAAAATTTTGATCATTCGTCATTGCAAATTCCATTTAAGTGGATAGGTTTCCCATTTCATAATTGCTAATCACTATAACTGGTCATTCATTATAGAGCAATACAATGACCCTTTTTCGATCAAACATATATAATATATGTAATCAACACAAAACTACAACCAACTATGGTAGCTTCTACAGCAACACCCATTCAACCTGTTCCCGCCATTTTTGCTAACAGGCAACCCAAAAACTATGATTTTCAACCCATTTAGACCTATAATTAAGATAATAGGTTGAGTTTGCCGGTACTAGTAAAAATATACACTTCAGTTTGTCTCATTCCACTATGCAAGTCTTACTACTAATGCATAAAAATCTTATATATTTTGGTCCATAGTATCTTGCGAAAAAACTGTCTCATTCCAAATTTACCAAACTGAAATCATTCAACTTTACCACTATAAGTTTGCCAAACTAAAATCATTTGACTTTACCACTGTTCCTGCTCATTCTATATTTGAGTTTGGTTTTTGGTTCTCATATATAAACTTTTGTTGTCTGCATACGTGGACTTTTTTCTATGAAATGTTTGGGCTGCTTATTCATGAATATTTATTTTCTACTTTAGAAAGTAGCTGAAAAGGCTAAGGCCAATTGGGCAAAAAAGATGGTGCAAGTTACAGCTAAAAAAGTTATGCTAGGGTGCGTGAAGAACTAAAGGTAATTATATTTTATTGTGTAGCTCTTGATGTAAAATATGCATATGTATTGAGATTATATATTTCGTTCGAACAGGAATGTTTAACGGGAAATGAGCTAACTAGAAAGGAGTTGTTTAGTGCTTGCTTCTCAAAAGACACAGGATTGCAAAAATTGTCGAAGCTACAAATGCAATTGATGGAGCGCGAAGATGATGCTTGATGACTTGAGGCAATTCGCATCTACTTTGTTTCATGTTGCTGCATTTTTGGCTACTGTATTTGCGTTTCGCTACTGTATTTTCATTTTGGCTATTGTAGTTGTAATGGAAGTTGCTACTGTAATGCTACTTTTTTTTGCTACGGAACTTGTGCTTTATATTATGGCCACTTATTTTTAAGTAGTAGTTTTAATTGCTATGGAACTTGTGCTTTGCATTTTATTTCTAGCATATTTGCTTTTTGGCCATTGTGCTGCTGCATTATTTGAAGGAAAAAAGTGATGATGCACTTTCCCTCCAAACTATTTTGCATTTGGGTTCCTGCTGTCTAAACACCCGAAACTGACCCAACTAAAATGAAAAAACCCGATCTGACCTGAGTCCAATTCGGTTCGGTTTCGGTCCAGCTTTTCCACACATTTCGGTTTTGGTTCGGTTCGGGTCTGCTCGGTTTGATTCGGGTTTGACCCGATGCTCAGTCCTTACACCCCGTTTTCATATACCACCACATAAATACAACCTAAAATAACTCAAGGCATGATAAAAAGGGTGTTTCAAGGTGTATATGTACAAAGTGATCACGTAACTTCAAAAAATCAGAACCATTAGTTTCTTATAACAGGTAGTTAGCTAGGTATATGCCCTATATCTAAATTTATCAAAAACAAAATGTCATTTAGTTATAAATGAAAATGTTCATCAAAATCTTGAAAAGTAAAAGCATCATAGTGTCCTTGATTTAAAACGTATGTAAATGCAACACTTTTTACAATGTTGCATAACTGAATAAGATTTGCAGCACTTTAAACCAAAGTGTTGTACTTTTCCTTTAAGAAAATACAATATTTTGATAAAGTGTTGTATTTTATAATAAAAAATGCAACACTCATAAAATAATGTTGTGTTAGATCCTTAAATGCAACACTTATTTAGTAAAATGTTGCTTTATTATTACTGAAGTCTATAAGGCAACAATCTTTTAAAGTGTTGCTTCTAAAATGCGGCAATAGCTTCATTTTCTTGTAGTGTCCAGTAGCTGCTAATGTGAAGACAGTTGTTGATGGTAATGATGATTTTGAGATTGAGACGCTAATTGTTGCTGATTCAGATGATGATGGCAATAAGGAGGAGGTGGAGGTAGTAAGGCCGCGGTTGAAGTGGCTAAGGCGCGGAGTGTCAAGGATAAGGGGGTGCTGGATTTTGCCATTTTCTTGTAACATGTTCGATTCTAAATATACAAACATTATAGTATGTTACTTATTTTTCTTACCAAATTCTTATTGTTGCAACATGCTTTTTTGATGTTGTTGATTGTCTTCATCTGCTTAGGTCAGAATTTCTGCACTTCATTGGGAACCGATCATAGAGCCTTCACATGGCATAATGCTCATCCACAAAACCGTCCGTCAAGTATCTGTGTATTTGTATCATCGTACAAGTCAATCTGTATGGTGTCCAAATACTCTTGCCGATACCAGGTCTCAGTGGCACATATATATCGAAACCGGTTCAAGGTCCAGCAGTTTCTTTTTCAACAGACTGGACGGATCATTAATCTTCCGTACGATAGCCGTATTGTACAACATCAGTGTATGATATTCGGGTTGTTCTTTTCTTTCTTCCAAAAAAGTGTTTTCACATTAGTTAGTAAAAAAAATCTGACATTCTATTTTTGGTCGAAACATAATGCAACTAATTAACATATATACGATGAAATGAAATGTAATAATGTTTAGCTAGAGCTTGCAGAGTTGACTTTTAGAGGTTAAAAGTTGTGTTCATTTACGTAACAAACTGTGTTACCGTAAAATGATAGTGTACTAGATGAAATAATCTAGTACATGTGCTTCTCGAAAAGGTGTACTAGCTATCTACTTTTGATCAGTTTAATTTTTGAAATTACATAAGTTAGTTCACAGTATTTTGTTTATACAGTTGACTTCATCATAAAGTCAAACTGTATTCCTGATGAAAATCGTTTAATCTTTGATGAGGTTGGAGATGAATATGTTTTAATAATATTCAGTAAGATCTTCATGAGCTGCGCAAGGTCATAGAATAGTTACGATTGACACGTATATCTTCAAAATTGGGATATATTTTTGTTAAGTATGAAGTATGGCGTTTGACTCAAATTGTTGACTTTGATCAAATTCAGTGAGTTTTTCCATAAATATGTGAAGAATAACATATAATATAGTGTTTAATGGAGCTGCATAACATGTATCATAGGTTTGTATGATACAGTTGAGCTGCATATCATAAAAAACGTAGAATTTGGAAAGTATAATTAGTCGGGGTTAGGCATATTAACATCGACCTCAACCCGGGTGAAGCTCTTGCCTCATGCACATTCTCAGCTATGATTATTTAGATGACACGAGTTGGGCCTCGTGTTATTTTTCTAACAGTTCTGTTGGAAAATGAAGTGCCCCGTAACATATTATTGAGCAGAATGAAAATGAGATCATTAAGGTATCAGAAAGGCGACTCGAAAGTTCCGACAGGTTCTTTTTCAATGGATTAAAAGTCATCAGTAGGATACTTGTATATATCACAGTAATGAAATCGACTAGATTGTTTATAAGAATGTGGGTAAAAGTAATGGCACTGAACTTATTATTTAACATATTGGGTTCATGAAAGCTGTTAACATCTAAAAGTTAAAACAAGTGGCGAAAATTTTATAAAAGAGGTGAAAATAATTAAAAGAAAAAGTTTAAGGACCTATTTTGTCAACGTCCAATTCATTAACAGATGGATTCAAACTTTAAAGCCCTAAAACAAGTTTGGATTTTTATTGAGCAAAATTAAAGGTCAAATAATTATTCATAAGATAAAATTGATACTTAAACCTAGTTTAATTACTACTATATCCTAATCAATTGCAACACTACCCCAAGAAACTCGAAAACCCCAAAATATGGATTGATTTGGGTGAAAATAGAAAGTTTATTTATTTGCACTTGGGCCACAAGGTAACATATGCAATGTAGCCACCGGAACTTGTTTAATAAAAAAGTTAAATTTTTTATTACATCAACAAATATTAACCTTGGACCTTATATATGACCCTCCAGATACAAATCTTGGGCCGTCTCGCAAGTAATGAACCCGCTAGATAAGACTTTAACCCTTTCTTGAATCTTTGATTGATCTTTGAACCTCATGAATTATGCCGTCACGTCATGCCTTATGTCGCCTTATATCACGTATTTTTGTAAATTCGATATATATGAAATATGATATAAATATATAAAATATTTTCATATTTTGAGTCGTTTTATGTCACGTCTTATAAACGCAAAAGCTTCGTCTTGACTGCTAAAACGTGAGGCTTGATCATGCCGTTATATCATAACTCACGCTATTTATAACCTTGGTTTTAATGGAGAAACTGTCATAACACCTTAAACCAAGCACGACATGTTTAAACACTTCACGATGTATATTTCCTTAAAAAGACAAACTTTTCAATTCTGAAAATGAATATATGATTTGATCATTACATGTTCTCACTCGCCAACCTCAAACAAATATAAAGAATAAAAATGAAGTAGAAGAACTTGTATTTTAAACGAACAAAATTAAACTTGAAGTGTACCTCTTTCTGATTCTAGAAGGCAAAAAAATGATCGAGAAAATCAACTAATGACTCAACACAAATTATATTTGCTTTAGTTTGGAATCCAAAAACTTGTTAACACAGACTAGGCCCACTTCTTTTAAGCTGATAACGGACTTAGCGGATTCGGCATGGATATAACAGTTTGTACCCGAGGCCTCTTTGTTACCTCAAACTAGGGTGTTCATCGGTTCGGTTATCGGGTTATTCGGTTCGGTTAGTTTGGTTAATTTTTTTTTCTGGGTATAACCGAAAACCGAACCGAACCGAAAATAAATTTGATTCAACCGAACCGAATAACCGAAAACCGAACCCCTATAACCGAAAACCGAACCGAATAACTCGAATTACATAATTTTAATTATTTTTTATTTAATTATATATATTTTTAGCACAAAATATTTTTTTCAAGCTTAAATCATGTTATATTTATACTAAAAAAGATTTTAGTGATTTTTTTTCATATATATTCTTAAAAAAAATATATATTTTATATGAATTCGGTTTTCGGTTCGGTTTTCGGTTTTCATTGCCAAAACCATATCCAACCCGATAACCAAATATTTAGTTCGGTTCGGTTCGGTTTTGACCAATTCGGTTCGGTCACAAATTCGGTTCAGTTATTTTCGGTTCGGTTTCGGTTTTCGGTTACTGCGGATATTACCCGATCCGTGAACACCGGCTCAAACATATTTGTGTTCCTATAAAGGCATGTGTGTTAAGTATGGCCTTTTGTTTTATTCATCAACAAATTTGTGTTTATAAATGCTTTGACAAACACAAAGTTATAAAATTGAATGGATCGAATTTGAGACCTCCAACTTGATGTCATCAGCTATTCCGATCCTTCCCAAACCACAGTCGTGTTTATATGTACAAATGTTAGGGTGCGTTTGGTCGGGGAAAACACCCTTGTTTTCTACAAAATATTTTCTGGAAAACAAGGAATATAGAGATCGCGTTCAAATCAACGTTTTCCAACAAAATGTTTTTCAAAACACAAATCCCCTATTTCCTAACTTAACAAGGAAAACTACAAAACAAATTTTAGTTTTTTTCCTTGTTTTCCTTTGTAACCCACAACCCTCCTTCTCATTCTTCAAAATTTCCCATATAATACTTGAAGAATTATGTTAAATGCAATCAGATTGGGAATATTACACTGAAACGACAGGCAAGCGGGCAACAAGGTGCGCCGCTAGCCCTTTTTGAATAGCAAAACTTAGTCTTTTAAAAACTACATTCAGAGACCTTGGGGTCGTAACATTGCTATGCATAACCCGTTGGACTCTTTTGAGCAGCTCCACAGCCTCAGGTGCAAGGAAGCCAAATGTATCAAATGCAAAAGGTATAAACGCGTGTTGGTTATCAAGGCACGCTTTCTCGTGTTTGGTTACTTTGCACGAAGCGGCTTTCAAAGCAGCCTGACCTGCCGTAAAAGCATGATTCCTCAATCCCACAAGTGGAGAAACCCCCGTTAGATCTACACAAGCATGTTTCCCTCCTATCCATCCAAAGACCAAAATGTCAGCTGGTCTAAGTGTCGATCTTCCTTCCATCGGGTCAGTCAAGAAATTCACAGGTGCTTCTTTCTTAACTGAAATCCCAGCCCGCCTGAATATGTCAAAAAGAACATCCCTAACCAAATCGTGTCGGTATTTGAACCCCGGAAGCTCTTTACAATGAACTGCATGCTCTCCGAATGAGTCCAAACAAGCTTTGTGACAAACTGGACAACTTTCATCAACCGGAAAAATTGGGATCATGAGGCGATATTTAAGGATAGTGCGATACTCAATCGGCCACATATGTTGACCGAGACCATCTATAGGAATGGCAAGGAGAAATTCTTGAGCATGTGGTGCACGCAGACACTCAAAAACAGCTTTTTGTCTAATGGTCATCTCGAAGTGAACTTCCATATCTTGGACAATCTTGCTAAAAAGGGCACTCGCCAATGTGTGCTGGGCTTTAGTGGGGGCGGTGTCCTTTTTAGTGAAACCGCCAAAGTCAAAACTTGGAATCATATCACGAAGACAAGTCAAAGCACAATCATAATCATAATCCATGTCGCATACACCACTGCTGCGTAAGATGTGGTCCTGAAGCACCCAAGATTGGGTCCTCGAGACCACAAAGGCATAAGATGAAGCCTCTACCGCCGAATATAGCCCCAAACCACCAAACCTAATAGGTAAATAAGCAAGTCGCCACTGGAGATCCCCAAAGAAGGGACCTCCACAAACCACCGTATCCTCAATCGCCTCGTGCAATCCTTTGTCAAAAAGCATAGCAGCCTCCTCCACATATACGGGTTGACACGTCCTTAAGCCAAAAAAAAGTTTAGCAATACAAACATAAACTAAACGCGTTTTCTATATTTCAAGTGTTTTGTGAAGATAAATTTCTCTTCCAAATTTTTACAAGACTAGAGATAGAAAACAAGAGAATTTTTTCTTTAACTAAACGCACCCTAAAATTTTCCTTCTGCTTTATTAATCACCATTCTTTTATATAACTTCTCCTAATACGACGACATCTTTTTGGCAAATGTTTATATGCACATAATAATCTCTAGTACAAGCATTTGATACATTTTCAAAAAGAAAATCTTAAAATATTAAAACTATATACTTAATTATTATAAAATTTTATTTTAAACACCTATAATTCATGCAACTAATAAAACACCTTTTACATTAAAAAAAAATAATAATAATAATAATAAGTAAATGACAAATAATGAAAGTTATTAACTAATCTACAATTCAATGTAAGTAATAAAATACCCTATACATGAAAAGTACGACTAATAAAACAAATGGCACAAATGATGAAAGCTACTAACTAATGCGGCCATCATTTATTTGACATGACATAAACCAACTATAAATTTTCTAATTTTACTTATTTTACCAAAGTATAACAACCTTTTAACTACCTTAATATATTAAGCTTAATGGTCTTAGGTTTTATACTTTTCTCTTTATCGTAGCTATGTCATCTTTCTTATTTTCGTGTTTTCTTTTTAACAAACGTCTTTTGTTACATTTGTTATCGTAAGAAACCATGGTTGCGTACCTATTAACTTCATAATACCATTCGCATTCATCACGAAAAACATAAAATAAAAAAGTATATAATAGTCGTCGGAAAATTTAATTACATGTATCCGTCATTGCAACACGCGAGTACCTTGATAGTAAATATCAATACTCGTATTACATCGTACAGCTTCTTTAACGCATAAAAAACCCACTTTGTGCATACGAACATGCGTGATGCATATATATTCTTATTTTAACATTTCACGTGTTATTGTAAATTTGTAATCATGCATACATGGCTTTTGTCTCATTGTATTTTAAGTATATATATATGATCTATGTACTCCATTTGCTTTGGTGAAGTACACGTAAATAGGTTACAAAAATTGTTCACGCCCTAAAGACATAAAAACAAACATCCTCCCACAGATCATATCGATCGGTAACCGGAAATTTGGGTGAAAATTTGAACTTAATAAAAAGAGACAATTTCATCTATATCCTTACAAAACATGTAAATTACATCAATATCCTTAAAAAATTTATAATTACTTTAATATCCTTCTAAAACTCAATAACACTCATTTTTGCCCAAAACACAATTAAATTATATTTTTGATGATTAAATTGTCATTCACCTCTTAATTAATAAGTTAAATGACTATTCTTAATTAATAAGTTAAATGACTATTCAACCGAGTTATACCTATTCTTTCATCTCGAAGGGAGCACCAATTTAATAGTGTACTTTAGATATGGGAGAGGAAAAAAGTGTCCCTATTACAAATACAAATAACGATTTAACAAGTATCCCAAAATTCGATCCACGATAAATCGTCCACACAAGATATGCAATTTCTTATCTTTTAATAATTCTATAGTAATAATTTTTAATAAACATTAATTAACTTCACCATTTTGATTCAGGCCAACCGATTGGCAGCCATGAAAATGGTCTTAGTGGAAATATTTCATTGTAGAAGTAATTCAAGTGATGCAATTTTATTATATTTTTTTTATATATTCTTAGCAGATCGGGCGAAAACCTTACAAGCCAGACCGGACCGAGACCGATCCGGCAAAAAACTTAGACCGAGACCGAAAGTTGTCGGTCCGGTCCGGTCTCGGTCGGTCTGATCCAACAAAGCTAAATTTTCGGTTTGTGGTCCAGACCGGACCAAGACCGAATTTGCCAAAAATGGTAGACCCAGACCAGACCGCCGGTCCTTCGGTCCGGTCGGTTTCGGTTTGGTCCGGTCGGTTTTGTCGGTCGGTCCGGTCCGTTTGCTCACCCCTAATTCTTAGTCAATAATACAGTAATATACCACATGTTTGGTAATGGTTAAACAACTTAATTTTGGAACTGAGAGTGGGTTGTGACTGAATGGATGATGAAGAGGAGGCATGAAGAAGAAAGGTATAAGGGTAATACAACATGTTAATTAATATTTAAATACATCTTTTAAATTTTAAAATCATAATATTATTATTTTGGATAAATACGAAAATTATATGATTTTGAAAGGATATTGGTGTAATTAAAATTTTTACAAGGATATTGATGTAATTTACAAGTTTATCAAGGATATCAATGTAATTCTTCCCAATAAGAAAATGTTAGTTCAAAGACTTTGGACAAATCAGCTAATTCAGTTCGACATACCTTATTTTTTTTTAAAGCAATCGGTATGGGATGGGTTTAACTCGTCAAATGCTCCCAAAATTGACAGATGGCGTGCCATCTTGATACCACCAAATATGCCAAATGAAATTCAGTCAATCTATTGGCTTACGCCAAAAGCAAAAAACCACTTTTTGTCTTTTTTATTTTTATTTTTTATTTGTTGTATTGTGAGTGATTGGGTATTTTTAGTGTGGTATTTTGTGGGATCCAATAACATTTTAGTGATGTGTTATGAAAAATGGTGTTTTAGTTATTGATGTGTTATAGGAGGTGTATGATGTGACGTTGAGTTGACATACCAATAACGTGTTATTGGTAGCTTGCATACAGGGACGGAGCCAGGAATTTCTATTAGGGGAGGGGGGGCGGAAATTTCGAGATAGTAAAACCACCTTACGTTAAGTAAAAACTGTGCAAAACCACCTTAAAAAACGTCCACAAAAAAATAGCTCAAATTGAGCAAAACCACCTTACGTTACGTAAAAATTGCAGCAAAAGAACAACCTATGTTGTGTTAAAGAGCAACTTATTTACTAAAAAGAAATACTCTGGCTAACAAATTCAAAAAGAAATAAAAAATGTTCATATACATACCACTGTACCAGTAAAAATAACACACAAATACTAGTAATTATTAAACTCCAATTCCTAAAATCATAGTTACATCATGCATTAAATTATACGGGGTATAAATAAATACTTTCTTTGAAAAAAAATTGATGTGAATTTAGCATAGAGGTATGATCGTATCCTGCATAAATATTTAATAAATCATTTTTTGTACTCAATCCACTATACAATCTACCAACTGTCCCACATTTTCCTTTCTTTTAACAAAGAACCAGTGGCGGATCTAAAATATTAAACCATATGTGGCACGATTTTTAGCTCACTTTGTTGCACGAATAGTTCTTAGCTTTTTAGTTGTACATCAACTATGGTAAACTAATTGTTTTTTCTCGGTTTTAACTCGTGAATTCATGTTATTCGGGATTGTGTCAATATGGTGTATACGTCACCGTCAATAATTGAAATAATCAAATAATCTAAATTACCAATAAAGAAAATTGTGACTTAAAGTTTGATATTGTTTGATAATACTACATCATAAGTCATTATTTTTGTTACTTTATAAATTAGATATTATGTTCAGTACAAAAATTATTTTGTACATAGTAGTAAATTAAAATTTTGAGTACATCAAAAGAAGATCTTATCTTGAAAACAAGGAAAAAGACTTGTGAGGATAGATACTAGGGAGTATCAAAAGTTATTTCTTTTTAGTATTTCCTCTTTCTTCCTCCTTGCTCTCTTCTTAACCGGTTTTCATAACAACTCATGCATCTCCGACCAAACATAACCATCGAAAAAAAAAAAAAAAAAAAAAAAAAAAAAAAAAAAAAAAAAACTCCGCCTTATGAATGGTTCTTTAACAGCGGTGTTGCAAGTGTTAGGGTGGCTCATGCCAAAATAGACGAAATATGGCATGAAATTCAAACTATTAGGCGGAGAAGTTAGGCTAGTTGGGGGTGGCTGAGCACCCGCTAGCCACCCCACTGGCTCCGCCCCTGCTTGCATACCTTGTGATCTTAAACATATGGTTCAAGTTTCTTCCTAATAAAGTTCGACTTTGGTTCACATTTCATTTTCGTTCTTTTCCATTGGCTTTTTGCGATGTGGGCCAATTTATGCATGATAATGTAATGATAAGGCTAAACTATTAAGTACACTATATGGTCCTATGCATGCAAAACTCGTGGATGGATTAATAAGTACTACATAAAAGCCGGTAAATATATCCTTGTCATATTTTCGTTAATGCATTCCAGTTTCCTAATGCCTAAAGTTTCTCTTAAAAAACCATAACTAAATTTATGAAGAAACGAGAGCACATGCCACATAGGAAAATAGAAACATGTTTTTGCATTGCATTTCGTTCTACTTTTGGTTTATGCTTTAAGTTGTTATATTTGTCAAACTGTCAAGTCATCTTGTAAGATAGTTTTTTTGAGTTTATAGAAGTGTGAATCCGAAAAGAAACACATAAAATATGATTTATAGACTAAAAATGTTCCGACCAAAGAACTATGCCTTATTTATTTAAAGGAAAAGAAGAACATGTGCTTTTAGCCTTTTATAATCGCATATAATGCAAGGCAAATGACGTGCGATAGAGAGTAGTAGTCGTGGTAATTTGTGTTCAAAATCATAGGTTTTTATGAGATAATTTTTAAAATATTTGGATGCATTTAGCTTATTCTTTCATCTGAAATAGACGGGTTTGAATCCTTTCAAGTTATCCCACCAACTTGAGTCAAGTTGGTTGATCTTCAACCACTGGATTAAAATCAAAGGTCAAGATTAAAAGAATTAAAATCAAAGGTCAAGATTAAAAGATTTCTCTTTTAATCTTGACTTTTGATTTTAATCCAATGGTTGAAGATCAACCAACTTGACTCAAGTAATGGGAGAGGATCCTCACCCGAAAAAGACATGTATGGTTCTTTTAAAAGTTAAATGAACCTTAACGACCACATAATTTTTCTCAATTGAAAAACTCTCCAGTTGTTTCTAAAAAAAACTGATAAATATAACAATTTAGTTATTTAAATATAAATGTGGTGTTCGGTTTAAGATTTTTTTTTTTTTTTTTTTTTTTTTTTTTTTTTTTTTTTTTTTAAGTATTTTCTTAAACGATTCGTAAAACATAAATCCGTTTGACTCATGTCCGTGCCCATTTAGACTTGTGGCCCGAGTCCGCCCCAACTCCCGTTTTGCCACCTCTAAATAAGAGTACTACTACAGTAATTTCTTAATGCATGCACGCTCTATAATTAGAAATAAAGTACGGGGGTAGCAAATTTTGAAATAATATATGTAAATAAGTTTGTAGAATGTTGACTTTTCGTATTGTGAAATTTGGTTAGAATTATTTAGCAGCATAACTACGTACTCTAGAAAAAAAACAAACATATATGTTTGTAATCATAATTCATGCATAAAATTACAGGTAGTAATTTATTATTTATTTTTTTGTTGTGCAGACGTTATTTAATTACTAGTAATTAATTAGCAGTATAGCGGATATTCAAACAATTTGATTGGCGAATTTACATGTGTTTAACCATTTTTGTTTATTTATTTAACGACATAAGATATTCTTTTAGCATGTATTGATCACCTTTATTTATTACAAGTTCATGCATGTAAACGGGTCGTGTCACTTATAAATTTTGAGCCTAAGATAAAAAGTGAGAAAACATTTGTGACACATATAAGTGTAGTTTTAATTTAATTGTACTCACTAATATACGCGGATTATTTTTTTTTTAATATTTGTGGCACCTATAAATATAGCAAAATTATTATTCATATAAAAAGTAGTCCACAGTTGATCATACCGTGACAAAATAAACGTAGAGAATAGAACCATTTTTTGTAGTGGTTATAAGATATTATTGGTTAAAGATTGACGTGATAAATGGAGGACTTGAGAATAACCTGCATTGCTTCTAGCACTCTTATCTCTTATTATCTACTATTTATAATGTATGTATGTATACTTTTTAAACTTAAAATGCTTAAAATTTGAGTAATGTTAATTGCTTATAATACTATTTAAACTTAAATGCTTAAATGACAAGTAATGTTAGTGACTACTGTACCCTTGATTAAATGGTAACATCAAATATAAATAAATCAATATTTTAAATATCGTATAATCTTTAAACTTTTAGCATTTTTTGTTTGTAATCCATGAACCTTTTTCTTGCAGTGACTACAAATTAAATCCAAAATTACGATTTCGTAAATATAATTATTAATCACTATATACACCGTCACTTTGCTTGAGTGTTTATATTTTCTATTTAATATGTTAGTAGATGAGATACAACAATAATATTCGATACAAAGTATTATATATTGCTTTTATATACAAAGCAAGTGCTGGTGGAAACACTGAAAAGCAAATCCATATCGGAGATGGAAGTCTCCTCAGTAATAGAGGAGGAAGGTCCTACATGGATGACACCGATAACGGAATTCCAAACAAAGGAATCTTACCCCAAGAACAGAAGGAAGCTCGCAGGATACGGCGCACAGCACAAAGATTCGAACTTCGAGACAACATACTGTACCGACGCTCCTTCCTTCAACCATGGCTCCGCTGTATAGGACCACTACAAGCAAACTACGTGCTGCGAGAAATCCATGAAGGTTCATGCAGCATGCACTCAGGACCACGGTCCGTTGTGGCACGCGCTATGCGATCAGGGTACTACTGGCCAACCATGCACCGCGATGCGCGGGACTTAATAAGGAAGTGCAACGATTGCCAAGTTCACCGACCCGTCCCGCGCCAACCACAGCACGAGCTAACACCAATCACATCCCCATGGCCATTCCACAAGTGGGGTATCGACATTGCAGGACCTTTTCCAATCGCAGCGGGAGGATTAAAATTCCTCATAGTCGCCATAGATTACTTTACTAAGTGGATCGAAGCAAAAGCAGTGGTAACAATCACTGGCAACCAGGTGAAACGCTTCGTCTGGGAAAACATTGTATGCCGCTTCGGTTTACCTGGCGAAATCATCTCGGACAACGGGAAACAATTCTGCGAAAATCCTTTCAAGGATTGGTGCGAGAAGTTGAACATCACACAGCACTTCGCATCAGTTAAACACCCACAAACCAATGGCTTAGTAGAGCGCGCAAATCGAAGCCTGGGTGAAGGAATTAAAGCGCGCCTGGACAGGCACAAAGGAAGATGGGTGAAAGAGCTCTCGCATGTTCTGTGGGCGCACCGTACCTCCATAAAGACCAGCACGGGAGACACTCCCTTTTCACTAGTCTATGGGACAGAAGCCGTCATACCAGCCGAAATTAGAATGCCAACTATTCGCACCGATGAAATTAACGTGGAAACCAATGATGACGAACGGCGCGTCGATCTAGACCTGCTTGAGGAAAGGCGGGAACGCGCATCTATAAGGGAGGAAAAATCAAAGTCAAGGATGAAAGGATACTATGACGCCAAAGTACGCAGTGTCTCATTCAGACCAGGTGATTTTGTCTACCGCGCTAATGATGCGAGCCATGCAGAGGACACGGGCAAGCTCGGACCATAGTGGGAAGGACCTTACGAGGTTACTGAAGCATCAGGAACGGGCGCGTACAAGTTACGAGGCTTGGATGGTAGAGAGCTGCCGCGCACATGGAACATATGCAACCTCAAGAGGTGTTACCTATAGGAATGGCTACGGCCCAGCGCTCCGACGCTCCTGCACTTTACTGAAGTGCCAAATAAACATCCATGTATTTACTTTTTTCATTAGTATAATGTCTTATTTATTTCTTTCTTATAAAAACTTGCAAGTATCAATAAAACGCCGCGGTTTCTAGCTAACTCCGCGACACATCTTACATTGTTATTCCCATATACTGTATGTTTTTAACAATTTTTAATTTCTTGCCCACGCGGCGTGCATGCACTATATTAAAACCCACGATGGTAAAAGGATAAGTTAACCTACTAAACAACTTGTTGAATAAGAGGGTTGCAAACCCATCAACACCGGATCACGAATCCTTGTTAAACACCTTGTTCTCAAGACGTTGGAATAAGCTTTGTGCGCATCCCACGACGGATGCGCAACAACGCACATGTGCATGTTTAACAACTTTGGAACCAAGACACTTGATTCCTTAATTTGGTATTTACAGTACGCTGCATATCATTAATATACACGATCACGATGAAACTTGGAAATTATTTTTTAAGTATCTTAGGATCTTCATACATGATTATGGATTTCTTGTATTATTCACACTTGCATATACATGTAACAACGAATACGTCTTTTACGCAAAGACAAACAGACAAGTATGTATGCTACGAATGGCAATGATACAAGATGATTTTTATTAAATAACTACGAGTTATTACAAAAGGGTTGCTACTTTACAACATATACGCCTACCAACTATTACAACGCTCAATAGATGAGCCACCCACGCGGTTCGAGGTATCTTTGGCCCCGTCAAGCTTCTTCAACAGATCTGAATCCTGCCGAGACACAGTAGCAACACTTACCGGCACCCCATCAGACCTTGGCTGGTGCGCTGCACCAACCCCGCACAAGATTGCTTTCCCCTTGATACCTTTCTTTTGGGCAAGTCTGGTCGCATGCGCTTCCAGTACCTCCTTCAAAGGCACTTCTTTCTCTAAAGCAAACGGATTCAAAATATCCCTTGGACGCGCGAAAACAGGTACCTGAAGCTGTGAGTCATGGGGTTTCAAGAAGTAATCCGGCTGGGCTTCTGCACCCTCGGCACGATGACGTGCAAGAGTCAACCCCGCCATGATGACGTCTATAGGATAATCCTGTTCACGCTCAAGTTCAGCAATCATAGGGAGCTCTAACTCCTTCATCCTTTTCATTGCAGCAACCAGGTTATCATATGCCTTAGCATCATAATTTGGTACCTCGTCAACTGGTACCTTTAGCAGTTCCGCTTCATGCAGCTTCTCCACAGCTTCTGCCTTGCCGCGCTCCAGAGCGCACTGAACTACTTCCCCGAAGGCATTAACCACTTCTGGTGACTCCAGAGTATTAAGTGCAGCAAGACGAAGACCATGTCCTACGAGCCACCTGCGCTCAGCTATAGTAGACTTCAGCTGGGGATACAACTCGTCGTCGTACTCAATGCTGAGTTTGCGCAGTTTTGCCTCTTGCACCTCCAGTGCACCTTTCACAATAGCACACAACTCTTCAAGTTAGGATGTCATCGCATCTTTGCCCTTCTCAAGATATTTAAGTAACCAGTGGCACGCAGACTTGTACCCGGCAACATCCGCACGCTCTTGGTTTATTTGGCACATCAGCGCCATTTTTTCCTCAGCCTGCTTCTGAGCGTACGCGCTCAGATCCTTTGCCTCAGCTTGGGCGCTATCCAGCTGCGCCCGGGTGCTCGCCAGTTGCGTCTCCAGCATCGCTATTGTCTGGTCCTTTTGCGAATCTTGACTACTCCCACCAGAAACTCGGTCTTTCAGCTTCACAATTAGCGAAGCCTGATGTGCAGAGACCTGCACCAACTCTTCGACCAGTTGCTCTATGGGCGCATCTACATCAGACAGGTCTTCATCGTTCTGACTATGCGGCTCAGAATGCGCAGAACGGGCTGGACTGGCCTTGGGGGGTGACTCTGCAAACTACTCCACGCTGCATACGTTTACCAAAGAACTGTTAGGCTCACATCTAACACAACTGGCGCATCAACCAACAAAAGAAAAAATATATATATTAAAGGCATCACTCACTGCGGTCCAGGGATATTAGCCGAGGGGTGCGAAGATGCTTCATCAGTAGACGATACCTCCACAGTGTGGATCACAGGGCGTTTTTTCCTTAAAGTGCCTGCGCCATCATCTCCTCGTGTTCTCTTGCGGTTGAGCCCAGATTCTTCTTCTTCTTCCTCTATAGGATGCGGCACTGCTACGGGTGGTGGTTGCGCCACAGGGGAAGGCACTTTGGGACTTGGCACGCTTTGCAGTGGTGTCGCCTCCACTGCGACCGAGGAGCTAGTTCCTGTTTCCCCTAAATTCAGCTCCATAGTACGCCCCGCGGTAGCGTCTAGGATCGGCTCCTCATCATCCTTCAAGGGCCGTACCCCTGTCTTTACCCCTGCGGGCTTTGCTAGTTGTACTACGGTGAATAGATCCATCTCTGCGCAATACAAGACAACATATACACAGGTTATATAATGCGCGGAAAAAAGGGAAGAATGCTCTTACATTATTTACACACAGAGGTACGGAGGAATAAGTACCCACCCTGGCCATTGGCGTCTAAGAAGATTGGGACCTCATCTTCGGGACCAAAATAATTACGGCTGATTCCCATGTGTACCAAAAATCCCTCAGGATAGGCACTAATGGGGATGCGGTTAGCATTTATCAGTTCCGCATCCTCGGCGATATAAGACCCAGGCAAGGGGCACTCATCCCTCTCTAACGTACCCCGGGTATAAAAATCATAATTTCATGGAAAGCATGCATCGTCTACCCAGAAGAAATACTCCCTCCAGTTCCTAAGTGAGTCTAGTTTATCCGTGTAACACTGCAGCCTACCAGTGCGCTTTGCAAAAGATACCCACCCATGTGCCCACGTAGTGTGATAAAAGGCGCGGAATAAGTGGATGGTGGGGTTAATCGCCAACAAACGGCAATTTACCTCAAAATTGGTAATTTTGGCCGCACCAATACAGTGCAACTGTGATATGTGCAGATCATAATAGTTTAACACGTCGCATAGAAAGCGCGACAGGGGCACACGTTGATTCGCGAATTCGAATAACCGTGTATATACACCCACTTTCCCTTCGGGGAAGTCCGCAATAGTTGCTAGCGCACCCGGAACAACCGGATGCACATCCAGGGGTATAAAGTAATCCGAGGTAAATTCCAACAGATCGCTCACGGTGAGGTCGGAGGTGAAGTCAGACAACTGTTTGACCATAGTGTTGTTATTTTTGATAAAGCGCACGCGCGGTTACCTTTGCAGTAGGCTAGTTTCTGGATTGCAACTACAAGAATGCTTTAACAATGACGGATTGAGTTTTGCTGTGAGAAACACAGTGAAAATGAAACGGTAGGTTATATAGTTTTTCTCATTCACGTGATGAGAGACACGTGGACTCCACCAACCCTAACTGTGTGGTTGAGATTGCTTGATGGGACACGGTGCAGTAACTTTCCCCCGATTTACGAGGCGCCCATTTTTTTATTTTTTTTATTTTTTTTTAATATTACGGCTGGATATAATGTATCAAGCGGATATTTCTTTGGCTTTTCTGTTACGCTTCGATTATTTTTTGTTGACTACGGTTATTAGTCTAGCATCCGCAGTTACGCACTGCGCATACTAGACTGGGGGGACATGATGACGTATAGTCTATATTCGGGTCACGAACCCGACTAAAGTCCAACACTAATTTAGCCCGGTACGAACTGGGCTACGTTGATTAAGAGTTTGGGCTCACGAAAGCCCAAGCCCAAATCTATTTACGGAATAGATATCGAATATCTCCTAAATGTGGAGATAATTATTCCCAACCGACTTAGGCGGGATACGCCGAAGGTTGAGGAACACGGAACCAACAAGGATTCCGTGTGTATATAAAGGGAATCTCATCCCTCGTTTAAGGTACGATCTCAAAACCCTAATTCTCCTTAAACCCTAAAACCGATTACTTACTCTCACGCCGGAGGATAATCGTGGGAGACAATCCCACGGTAAGCCTAACGGTGTTTTCTGTCTTTAGTGCGCAGGTCTCAAGCAACGATTCTCAATTGGTACGAGAGCCGGAGCCCCGAACACGGAACACCCAACTTTTGTATCAACAACACGTAAATAGGTTACAAAAATTAATTGTTCACGCCCTAAAGACATAAAAACAAACATCCTCCCACAGATCATATCGATCGGTAACCGGAAATTTGGGTGAAAATTTGAACTTAATAAAAAGGAACAATTTCATCTATATCCTTACAAAACATGTAAATTACATCAATATCCTTACAAATTTTATAATTACGTTAATATCCTTCTAAAACTCAATAACACTCATTTTTGCCCAAAACACAATTAAATTATATTTTTGATGATTAAATTGTCATTCACCTCTTAATTAATAAGTTAAATGACTATTCAACCCTCATGGAGTTATACCTATTCTTTCATCTTGAAGGGAGCACCAATTTAATAGTGTACTTTAGATATGGGAGAGGAAGATACACGTTAAAGGAAAAAAGTGTCCCTATTACAAATACAAATAACGATTTCACAAGTATCCCAAAATTCGATCCACGATAAATCATCCACACAAGATAAGCAATTTCTTATCCTTTAATAATTCTATAGTAATAATTTTTAATAAACATTAATTAACTTCACCATTTTGATTCAGGGCAACCGATTGGCAGCCATGAAAATGGTCTTAGTGGGAATATTTCATTGTAGAAGTAATTCAAGTGATGCAATTTTTTTGTTCAAAAAAAGTGATGCAATTTTATTATAATTTTTTATATATATTCTTTGTAGTGCTGATCATCGGGCGAAAATCGGACCGGACCGAGAAAAACCAGACCGGACCGAGACCGAATCCGGAAAAAAACCTAGACCAAGACCGAATGTGGTCGGTCCGGTCCGGTCTCGGTCGGTCCGGTCCAACAAGGCTAAATTTTCGGTTTGTGGTCCGGATCGGACCGAGACCGAATGTGCCAAAGATGGTAGACCGAGACCGGACCGTCGGTCCTTCGGTCCGGTCGGTTTCGGTTCGGTCCGGTCGGTTTTGTCGGTCGGTCCGATCCATCCGGTCCATTTGCTCACCCCTAATTCTTAGTCAATAATACAGTAATATACCACATGTTTGGTAATGGTTAAACAACTTAATTTTGGAACCTGGTTTTGAGAGTGGGTTGTGACTGAATGGATGATGAAAAGGAGGCATGAAGAAGAAAGGTATAAGGGTATTATTTTTGATTATTTTGGATAAATACGAAAATTATAAGATTTTGAAAGATATTGGTGTAGTTAAAAATTTTACAAGGATATTGATGTAATTTACAAGTTTATCAAGGATATCATTGTAATTCTCCCTAATAAAAAAATGTTAGTTCAAAGACTTTGGACAAATGAGCTAATTCAGTTCGACATACCTTATTTTTTTTTAGGGCAAATAACCTATTTATGCATCATACTTGTCACAAAAAGCAGTTTGACGCAGCGAATAAAAAAATAGCCCTTTTGGCTACTAAACCCGACTAGTTTGTTCTTTATTGAGCATTTTACCACTTGAATAACCGGTATCCGGTTATATATCATTTAATAACATCCAAGTCAGCAATTATTCATCAAACATCAAACACAACTCATTCATTAAACACAACTCATTCATCAAACATCAAACATCTCGTTTTCTGCTCCCAACTCAGATATTATCTAACATCAAACACAAAACAAAATCAAAACGCATCTCATTCATCACATCTCGCAATTATTCTCATATCCATCATTCATAAGCGATCAAACAACAAAACATCTCCATCCTTTTTTGTACCAGATTCGAATACCACAAGTGTGACGGCTTCAAGATCTTTGACAAAGGGTCTCGGGTAGATTCAATTTCAGTGTTTTTTGTTTTTTAATTCGAGTCAAGAACGAATGAAAGCAAAGAGATAACAATAATTGTTATAAACTTTTCTTTATTTTCGGATAGTGACACAAGATGGGGTCGATGATGATGAGGATTCAAGTAAAAAAATCTTGAAAAGATTTAAAAAAAACTGAATCCAATCTGAGATTAAATTGATTGAATATATGTGTTCGTTTTTTTTTATTTGAGTCTTGGTTAGGTTTAGTGGATGGAGGATGAGTTAGGTTAGTTGTGATTGGATATGGGAGTTGGATTTGGTTGCTTGGTTATGTTGTGATATACTCCTTGGTTCTGTTCTGTACCAGAGGTCTTGAGTCGCGTTATTTTTCATGGGACTGTACCAAAAAATAGCTCTCACACATACAGTCTGCTTTTCTTGATCTCACACATATAATATTTGCCTTTCTTGATCTCACACATACGGTTTGCTTAGTAGTCTCACACATATAGTTGTATATTCGAGTTTTTTTTTTGAACGAATGTATATTCGAGTTTAGTAGCCAATGGATTTGTTTATCCTTGGGTTAAAGGGGGTTAGGTAAGAGGTGGTGACTGGGAAAACAGACGTGATGACTGGGAGTAACAGGTAAAATGCTCAATAAAGGACAAACTAGCCGGGTTTAGTAGCCAAAAGGGCTATTTTTTTTATTCGCTACGTCAAACTGCTTTTTGTGACAAGTATGATGCTTAAATAGGTTATTCGCCCTTTTTTTTAAAGCAATCGGTATGGGATGGATTTAACTCGTCAAATGCTCCCAAAATTGACAGATGGCGTGCCATCTTGATACCACCAAATATGCCAAATGCATGCCAAATGAGATTCAGTCAATTTATTGGCTCACGGCAAAAGCAAAAAACCACTTTTTGTCTTTTTTATTTTTATTTTTGAGTGGTGATATTTAGGCCTAATAATAAGACATAAGAATAGACATATTTCATTTATCTTTTGACAAGTGTAATACATTTTTTTTTTCATTATTTCCCACCAATCAATTTTTTAAATGCACCAATCACATCTTTAGGTCTAATATTAGGTGTAGGTTTTAGGCACCCAAATCATTTTTCTTTATTTTTTATTTGTTGTATTGTGAGTGAGTGGGTATTTTTAGTGTGGTATTTTGTGGGACCCAATAACGTGTTAGTGGTGTGTTATGAAAAATGGTGTTTTAGTTATTGATGCGTTATTAGGAAGTGTATGATGTAACGCTGAGTTGACATACCAATAACGTGTTATTGGCAGCTTGCATACCTTGTGCTCTTATACATATGGTTCAAGTTTCTTCCTAATAAAGTTCGACTTTGGTTCACAATTCATTTTCGTTCTTTTCCATTGGCTTTTTGCGATGTGGGCCAATTTATGCATGATAATGTAACGATAAGGCTAAACTATTAAGTACACTACATGGTCCTATGCATGCAAAACTCGTGGATGGATTAATAAGTACTACATAAAGACGGTAAATATATCTTTGTCATATTTTCGTTAATGCATTCCAATTTCCTAATGCCTAAAGTTTCTATTAAAAAACTATAACTAAATGGCATTTGCAAGTTATGAAGAAACGAGAGCACATGCCACATAGGCAAATAGAAACATGTTTTTGCATTCCATTTCATTCTACTTTTGGTTTATGCTTTAAGTTGTTATATATGTCAAACTGTCAAGTCATCTTGTAAGATAGTTTTTTTGAGTTTATAGAAGTGTGAATCCGAAAAGAAACACATAAAATATGATTTATAGACTAAAAATGTTCCGACCAAAGAACTATGCCTTATTTATTTAAAGGAAAAGAAGAACATGTGCTTTTAGCCTTTTATAATCGCATATAATGCAAGGCAAATGACGTGCGATAGAGAGTAGTAGTGGTAATTTGTGTTCAAAATCATAGGTTTTCATGAAATAGACGGGTTTGAATCCTTTCAAGTTATCCCACCAACTTGAGTCAAGTTGGTTGATCTTCAACCATTGGATTAAAATCAAATGTCAAGATTAAAAGATTCTCTTTTAATCTTGACTTTTGATTTTAATCTAATGGTTGAAGAATCTTTTAATCTTAACTTTTGATTTTAATCCAATGGTTGAAAATCAACCAACTTGACTCAAGTAATGGGGGAGGATCCTCACCCGAAATAGACATGTATGGTTCTTTCAAAAGTTAAATGGACATTAACGACCACATAATTTTTCTCAATTGAAAAACACTGCACTTGTTTCTTAAAAAAACTGATAAATATAATAATTTAGTTATTTAAATATAAATGTGATGTTCGGTTTAAGATTTTTTTTTTGTTTTAAGTATTTTCTTAAACGATTCGTAAAACATAAGTCCGTTTGACTCGTGTCCGTGCCCATTTAAACTTGTGGCCCGAGCCCGCCCGACTCCCGTTTTGCCACCTCTAAATAAGAGTACTACTACAATAATTTCTTAATGCCATGCACGCTCTATAATTCTCTTATACATATAAAACAGAAAGTCGGTTACTTAAAAAACTATTATGTTCGTGATTGGAAAGCGAGGTATGGTGGGTTTTGGGCCAGGACGTGGGCTGCTATACTTTTTGGCTTTTTACCCGGTTAGCTTAAGCAAACGGTTAGCATCACCGCTTCATACACGTACACGCATAAAAAAAGGGTACGTGTCTTACATACCGTCCACCGCCTTACAAGTGGTGTTCTGGATCTGCGAAATGGCTTGAAGGGATTGTTATATACACGTGTTAGCAACTAATCAAACCCATTTGGTAGGCAGGTGACTAAAATTCAGTTTTTTTTATTGTTGCTTAATTTGTGTTTGATTTTACTAAATTTCATGATTTGGGGTTGTTGTAAATTGGGATTGGTGATGTGGGTTTTTAGTTTTGTAGTTTATATGATGGAGTAAGGCGCGGTACCAAGTGTTTGTTTTTATGACTTACTAAAAAAGATGATTAGTTTTGGTTTTGGTTGGGATACATGTAACAGAACCCGTATCTTGGCGTGGCGACCTCACGGTTGCAGCCATGGGGTTTTGACTACACTCTAGGCGATGATGAGACCTGTCAACCGACTTTCTGTTTTATATGTATAAGAGAATTCTTAAAATAGGTTTATTCAATTGCGAAGCAGTTTTTTTAGTGTGGAGAAAAAAGTTACATCGCAAATTATAGAGAATATTAACGCGCTCAATAATTCATATTACAGCTGAAGCTTATGTTTTCCTTACCCTGTTATTTATTTATTGTTTAGGTTTGTGTATTGTGACCCTTGGGTATATGCATTACTTTCGTTATTACTGATTAGGTTGTGACATTTCAGGTTACATGTAACAGAACCCGTATCTTGGCGTGGCGACCTCACGGTTGCAGCCATGGGGTTTTGATTACAATGTAGGCGATGATGAGAGCTGTCAACGTTTGGTGTTTGTGTAAGTGTTGTTTACCAAAACCCATATCTTGGCGTGGTAACCTCACTGTTGCAGCCATGGGGTTTTGAGTACCACCTCAATAATTGCTGACCTGAGCCTTTTTAGTTGTATTGTTGCGATCTGATCTTAGTCCTGCATTTCTACATATAAAACAGAAGGTTGGTTACTCAAAAAATTATTATCTTCGTTAGTGGAAAGCGGGCTATGGTGGGTTTTGAGCCAAGCCGTGGGCTGTTGCTTATGACCCGTATTCAGACATTTTTTGGCCGTTATATGTGTGACCGTTCGTTAACTTTAGACGAAGGTTTTTCCATTGTTTCTCTGGTTGCGTTATGGTTGAGGCCATGGGGTTTTAATTACACTGTAGGCGATGATGAGAGCTGTCAGTGTTTGGTGTTTGTGTAAGTGCTGTTTACCAAAACCTATATCTTGGCGTGTTAACCTCACAGTTGCAGCCATGGGGTTTTGAGTACCACCTCAATAATTGTTGACGTGAGCCTTTTTAGTTGTATGGCTGCGATCTGATCTTAGTCCTGCATTTGTACATATAAACCAGAAAGTTGGTTACTCAAAAAATTATTATCTTCGTTAGTGGAAAGCGGGGTATGGTGGATTTTGAGCCAAACCGTGGGCTGTTGCTTATGACCCGTATTTGGACATTTTTTAGCCTTTTGAGGCCGTTATATGTGTGACCGTTCGTTAACTTTGGACGAAGGTTTTCTCATTGTTTCTCTGGTTGCGTTATTTGAGTAGGTAGGTCGGATTTCTTCTTGCATGTTGTCTTCTTTTGACCGTGGTTAGTTGTTGCATGTTGATTCTAGGTTGTTTGTTATTTTTTTTATTGCGAAGGTATCTAATGTTGTGTAGAACTGTTTGTCGTCGACGTTTAATTACACTGCAGGCGATGATGAAATGTGTCAACGATTGTTGTTTCTGTAAGTGTTGTTTACCAAAACCTATATCTTGGCATGGCGACCTCACGGTTGCAGCCGTGGGGTTTTGAGTACCACTTCAATAATTGCTGCCCTGAGCCTTTTTAGCTGTATGACTGCGATCTGATCTCAGTCGTATACTTATTTGGTCTCCACTTTTCCTGTTCGGTATTTGGAAAATGGATGTTGCGGTCAGTATCCAGCCAAGAAAAAAGAATCCAGCTACTGATGTACTTGGATTGCTTTTTCTTGGTTATCAGCCTTCAACCAGTCTATAGGCGATGATGATAATATTTTGACCAACGCGTTTACATTTCCTTTGTATACATATATCTGAGCCTCATTCGTTGCCATTATTTATGTTTTCCTATTGGTTTTGACGTGTTAGTGAAACTGTAGGTTAAGTGACAAATACACGTACGTCTATGTAGTATTTTTTGCGCGTATTCATCACGTGTGTGTTACTATTGTTGTTTCCTAAATCAGGACCCGCGGATACTGCATATAAAAGGTTCGCCAGCAAATCATGTTACCTGCCAACTACCATCTATGTGTTTCTGTATCAATACGTTATAATTCTAATAGTTAAATGATACTATTTCGAATGCCACTATAGAATCATGGGTAGCTGCATTTTTTTGACTAACGGTTGTTTGGAATTGTCTATATGTATTCAGCCGGCATGAGTTGAATCTTATCCAAGTAAATAGTGGTTTCATCGATTGGAATCTTTCCACTGGGTAGAGTATTGCAATCTTCATTTGCTAATAGTGATACGGGATGTTTAAGATATTGCCCTGTTCTGATCTTCCCCTCGAATTCCTTTTGTTGTCACAATGGTCTAGCAATACGTCTGGTGCAGACCGTTGCACAGAGACTCTTGAAACAGCAAAAGGAATTTGAGGGGCCGATCATACAAGTCTCACTATCCTGAACATCACGTGTCAATATCATCGACTGACGATTGCGGTATACTTCCGAGTGGAAAGATTCAACTCGATGACACAACAATATTCAGGTGTGGAGCAAAAGGAAGCCTCACAGAGCATAACTTGTCCGGGTACAGGCTTCGCGAACAACGAAATATTCTTTCACCAAGTTGAAAGCGGGACGAACTGTTCCACACCAAATAATGTTAGCTGACAACTATTGTTTCTGCACCACTATGTCGTCAGGTTTTAATTCTAATACTGCCCATACTTTTGCAGTCGGTAGCAATAGAATCTTAACCACCTGAATTCTCGTGTCACTGATTGGGATCTTTCCGCCCGGTAGAATATTGCACGCTTCATTTGCTAATATTGATATGAGATGTTTAAGATATTGCCCTGTTCTAATTCACCCCTCGAAACCCTTTCGTTGTCACAACGGTGTAGCAATACGCTGGTTCAGACCTTTACACAACAGCCGTTGCAATAGCAAAAGGAATTCAATGGGCCGAGTAGATGGGTCTCGCTATCTTGAACATCGCGTCTCAACATTAGTGACTGATGCTTGAAATGTACTCCCGAGTGGAAAGAGCCCACTTAGTGACGCAACAATATTCAGGTGTAATGTTGTGTGCACAAAAGTTATAATTGATGCACAGAAGTTATATGAGTTGCATCTTAAGCAAGTAAATAGTCGTGTCAACGATTGGAATCTTTCCACTCAGTAGAATAGTGCAATATTCATTTGATAATATTGATACGGGATGTCTAAGATATTGCCTGGTTCTCATCTTCCCCTCGGATTCCTTTCGTTATGACAATGGTCTAGCAATACGTCTGGTGCAAACCTTTGCACAAAGACTCTTGACATAGCAAAAGGGATTTGAGGGGGCGATTAGACAGATGTCACTATCCTGAACATCGCGTGTCGTAAAGAAAAGAATGTTCTTAGTATCACAGAGACTCTCTCGAGGCTCTGATACCACTTGTTGAACCTAAGACCTTGATAGATCTTTGAGCGCTCGTGGATCGTTAGTAATGCTTATGTAATCACAAACACACTAATAGACAGTCTCTATTACTTGTATTCTAAAGCGGAAATCAAACACAAGTAAGAACAATAATAACTAAGAATACTTTGATCCTCTATGGATCTTTGAATAGAACTAAAACTTGTTTTTCAAACCCGTACATCATTCATACTAATGTGTTCCTTTTATAGACAAGGAACCCTAAACCGTTTCCCAAGAAACGTATAATCATAAAACTAAAGAAGATATATATAATCACTTCCTAATAAAGCTCATGCATATCCTAACTAACTATAAAATACACGGAATATCTATCTCCGCAGAAACAAACTACGCGGTTTTACTACTTCCGCAGATTCATGTCTTCAGCAGATTCCAGCACTTCAGCAGAATCCATCAGCAGTATTTTCAGCAGAATTCTTATTTAGTATAATTCCCAACAGCAGTAACGCTACCGACGACGGTGAGAAACCTGTCTTTTATTCAGCTAGGGATTATCATATTATTTGTCTCATAGCCATGCTGCTTTTTTTAATCTGAATGATTTTATGAATCGTGTGATTGCTCTTTACTTTAAAACTATAAAAATTTGCATCTCTAGTATTTTCATATGTTACACTTTAGTAGAAAACTTTTGATTTTGATAATGAAATGCTGAACTTTATCCACTGTTTTTCGTTCTTACTACTTTATCGAACTTTATACCGCTTTGTGGTGTTTGGAAGTGACTGACTATTTGTTGTGTTGTAAGTCACAGATAAGCAGAAGCGACAAAGCACGTAAAGTAAGAGAGTAAGTTGCAGCACAAGGATAGTTCAGCAAAGGTGACGATAGTGGACACAAAGGATGATGATGGAAAATAGAGAGCTGAAGAGTTCATTCCCTGAGGTTGGAAAATTTTTGGAGTACGGAATCGATCATCGCTTCTAATTTCTTAATAGCCCAGGAATACGTAAAGTTCCCATCAAGCAAGTTGGCAGGTAAAAAAATACATTAATTCTTGATGCATACCACAACTGTACTATAGGATTGAGATGATTGTTATTCGTTTCAAAACAAACGGCACATACAAACCAATTTTTATCTTTAGACATACATGTTTGCTAAATGATGCTAGCACACGCGCATAAAAGAATAGTTTCCGTAGTAAAATGGTTGCATTATGCCCATGTGAGGTTCACCCAAACAAGGACATTTTTTGGTGTTGGTTAGTTTCTGTTTTAAACAGATTCTCAAATGCTAAGGTTTGCGACTTTTTGACTTCATGCAGGTATCGTTGCTATAAAACAACGAGCACACTGAAGTCGTGGTGGACGCCTACGGTGTGATGACAATGCCCACTTTTGCTGCGGCTGATTAAAAAAGGGGGCGACATACCTGCAACTTCAGATTCTCTAAACTATAGATGAGGGGAAATTGTAACATGTACGCGCATTATTGATGCAAATAGAGACACAATGTATTGTGGGGGTTGTGGCTTGGCCCATTTTTAAGGGCAAAAAAATTGTGTATGTCATTCTGGTGGATTTTATGTTATTATGCTTTGCCACATGATATTTCATCGAGAAAACATATTTTCTCGGGACAATGAAAAATGATTGTGACTGGACCGAACAGCTTTATTTGTAGTGTTCCCCTCCACCTGGGTAATGGTTTTCGTTTATGTAACTTGAAGCTTGAGAATTTATTAATGATATCGGAAACGAGTTCCAACTATTAAGTATCACGACTTGCAACAGTATATCTAAGCTATCCTACATTGTTCGTAACCACTTTAAAAAAAAAAACCGCCGCGTTCCTCGTTAGAAATAAAGTACGGGGGGGGGGGGGGGTAGCAAATTTTGAAATAATATACGTAAATAAGTTTGTAGAATGTTAGACTTTTCGTATTGTGAAATTTGGTTAGAATTACTTAGCAGCATAACTACGTACTCTAGAAAAAGACAAACATATATGTTTGTAATCATAATTCATGCATAAAATCACAGGTAGTAATTTATTATTTATTTTTTTGGTGTGCAGACGTAAGTTAAATACTAGTAATTAATTAGCAGTTTAGCGGATATTCAAACAATTTGATTGGCGAATTTACATGTGTTTAACGAATTCATTCACGTGCTATCAAGCTAGCTTGAAATTCACATTTTTCTTGCATGCCATTATTTGTTTATTTATTTAACGACATAAGATATTCTTTTAGCATGTGTACGCATGTATTGATCACCTTTATTTATTACAAGTTCATGTAAACGGTCGTGTCACTTGTATATTTTCAACCTGAGAATATCCTTCACTTTGTGGACTCTAGCTGAATGCAGATATTGTTTAAGAAAAGCAACCATTTTATAAATGAAGATATATATCTATACTACTTAAAGCTTATCCCCCTTAATTTAATGTGCAAGGGGGGTTGTGCACAAAATCATGTACGGTACAACCTATCTAAAGCCACACAAAATTACATCCATTTATCAATATGGTGAATTGAATGCATACGCATGAAAGGTCTCCTTCAATGTAGGCACACGAAAGGGCTATGGTTTTCATGGAAGGTATACAAAGAAACATGGAGTTATTAGAACTTTTGGATGACTCTTAATAATCATCCCATTTATTGTCAATTGTAAAGCTTCATGTATAAATACCATGCATGGTAATTAGTGGTTTCTACCTCATGCGATTAATTTTTAATGCTAATGAATGTTATATTGAAGGTTCGAGTGTCCTAATTGTTGTTATGTCGTCTTCATATTTTCCATTTTTGTAAGTAGTTTTGTAGTTTTTTGCTAATGCTCCCTACTGACTGGGTTCTAAATCTGAGCAGCCACACGTGCTATCGAAGATAAAAACAACACCATGTTGTGCGGGAAAATGATAAGGGTGACAAAGGCAAATCGTGATCCTGATGTAAGAAAAAGTGGAATTGGCAACGTGTTTGTCAAGGTAAGCCTGTTTATCATTCACTAACTATGTTCCACCAATTGTCTTTTGTATATGACCTTAATGGTCTTTGGTGTTTGTTTGCAGAATTTGAATGAGTCAATGGACAATATTCAACTTAGACAATTGTTTCAGAACTTCGGGAATATATTATCATGCAAAGTTTCGACATTTGAGAGTGGCAAAAGCAAAGGGTATGGATTTGTTCAGTTTGAGACTGAAGAATCTTCAAATGCTGCTATCGAGAATCTTAATGGCACTAATGTTGGAGGCAAGCAAATGTACGGCACATTTTCACCTAAAGTTTGATGTTACAATTGATTTCTCATTATATACATCGTCAAATGAGTTTCTTTTTTAAATATTTTAACTGTTACAGATATGTAGCGAAGTTCATGAAAAAGAGTGATCGACTACTATCTGGTCCTAATGCTAAGTACACAAATCTATACATCAAGAATCTAGACTTGGATATGACAAAAGACCTTATTAAGGAAAAGTTCTCCTTGTTTGGGAACATTGTTAGTTTGGTTATAGCGAGAGAGGAGAATGGAGCTTCCAAAGGCTTTGGCTTTGTGAGTTTGAGAACCCTGATGATGCTAAGAAGGCGGCAACAACTATGAATGGGGCGGACCTTGGTGTGCTATATTTTTATTATCATAATCTCCATGGAGGATCACTGTTCTATGGTTGTGAAGAAGTTTTAGAATAGATAAAATGATATTGGCATTTTATAAGTTTTTTATCCTTCGCTTTGTTGTTATCTTTCATTGCATTTTTGCAACGTTTTTTTGTTAATCACCATGCATGCATATATATGAGATTTCGATGAAAACATTGCCACGGCTAATAATGCATGTGAAAAAATTAACTCATGTCCATACTCCGTAGTAGCTAGCTCGCTAACAGTACACCCTTTGCATTTATTAATGTAAAATCATATATATTGAAAAATTGAGTACATAAAATTGAATGTGGAATTTGAAGTGAAAATCATATAAAGATACAAAGACGTTCCAAAAGAAGTGAAGAATTAAGGGGCACCTAAAAGTTGACAACATAAATATGAAGAACTAAGAAGGGTCTCATTCATTTAATCTTTTGTTCCTTTCATTTGCCTTCAAATAAATACACAAACCTTTCAACCACCATCATTGGATACTATAAATAACACCATTTAGAAGCGAAAGTCTCTGTGTTGTTTTTGTTGCCACACTTTTGAAGTCTATCATATTCTCATGTTTCTAGGCTCCAATGATCATGCTGAAATTACTATAACAGATCTCCATAATTTCAAGACACAAAAGAACAATATGAAGGTATGTACTATTTGTCTATCGAATATTTTTATGTTACTTATACTATACTATGTTTTTCATATCATAATACTAAAAAACAAAGTATACACTTTCATATACTTATATGATGAATTTATGATATGGGTTCTTGAATTCTTATCTATTTCTTTAATTTTTTGCAGAAAGTTGTGTTGAAGTTGGATTTCTTGGCTAAAAAGGCATATGGTTTTTGTATTAAATAAAGTAAATCATTTATTAATTCTTAAATTTATAAGGTGAATATTTTTGCCAACAATCATGTTAAAAATGTGAGCATTAATGGCCTAAAGTCACTAAACTCTATTATGTAAGATTGAGTTTCTACTCAAACTCAAGTTTATTAAGTTCAATAAGTATCAAAAAAAAAAAAAAAAAAAAAAAAAGGAGAGGAACATCAACGCTTTGATGACACACATGATGAGTGGAGGTTAAGAGTAATTACAAAAGAAATCATCGTGTCAACATAGCCCGGACAAAACAAGTATGTTTTAATCATGGTGACCAATGCACGGGCCATGATGTAAAGTTTTTGTAGTTTAGAAAGAAACAAACCCATGGAAAAAATGCATTGTTCATTCGTTCTAAACAAGCACTATGCTTAGTTTGATATAAAATAAGGGTTGTGTTTGAAATGAATTACGGTAAGTAGTTTTGTATAGTGAGATTTATTGGGTTTGTGTTGGACTGGATTGTTGGTTAAGTTAGAGCACACTACATGTGTATTTGGGATTTAAAAGATAAAGAGTCATGTGAATGGTCAAATAGCAAATCCGACAACAACGAAAAAAGCAGCTTTAATTTATATGAAGTTTCTTTGTTAGTTTTGTGTCTCACGCATTGTTTTATTTAGAGGATCACATCATTGTCACATAAATTTGTAATCGTGATATCTTTATAGCTTTTCGTTAGAGACGTCAATAAATAACCACCCCATATACAAAAGCTATATGTTTTGTTTGTTGGCATTGTAAGTATTATAAAAATACATGTTCCAAGTCCATTTTATTATACAATTAATGTCGAAAAATTTAATGAGAATGATTATTTTCGCTAACTTTGGACCATGAACCTATTTAAAAATAAATACCATCATATACAACATTATGGATAAAAACATGACCCCTCAACCACTAGACTGGGCATCGCACGGGTTGAGGGAAGCCTCGTGATGATTATATTGATCAATCATGAAATTATATTTTCTCACTCACCAACCTCACAAAATTTTAAAAAATAAGCCTATTGCAAAACATCAAGGGCTCTTTTTTTGTTTTTTTTTTTTTTTTTTTTGTTTTTTTTTTTTTTTTAAAAAGCCTGTTGTAATTACATCAATATCCTTTTAAAGCTTATAAATACACATTTATATCCAAATAAATATTTATGGCTTAATTAAATGATTTTAATATTAAAAACTATTATCTCTATATTAATTAAAAGAGTCTTTTACCTATTTACCCTCTTATACTAATCAAACCAAAAAAGTAAAACATCACATACTCCCTATGGGTACTGTCTGCTCGTCTTCTTCATCTATTTTCTTTTTTCTTCCTTGAATTGAACTGCTCTTTCAATTATTTTTAATCCCAAACAATTCTATCAATATTAATGCAAAATAGTAATAGTGTTGGTTTACAACTTTACAAAATAAATAAGATCTCTTTAAACAAGAGCCCTACAATATTCATAGATACATTAGCCATCTGTAAATGTCTAATTTGCTTGAGCTACTTAATTTAATTTGCAATATTAGTGCTCTGCTTTTCAACAAAAATATAAATGAGTAATTTACTCATGTAGAGGGTAAAACTTTAATAATAAATAAGTGACCCACTACTACATTAAAGGCTTTTAAGACCTGTTCACAGACTTCTCGAGACCGGTTTTTGATAGGGTCTCTAAGTGGGGTCTCTATTCCTATTTGTGTTGTAGTGACCTTATATTATTAGCCAAGCACAAATCAAGATAACTCAACTACGTAACTGATGATGCATATTTCGATCTTAAAATGTGAAAGGAAGCAGGCTTTAATGAAGAAAAAGGAAAGATCTAGAGGAAGAAGAAGAATATATAAACCAAGTTAAATTAGACATAAGGGTAAAAAGGTAATACTTCCTTTTATGAATAGCTTATTAATTTGTAAAAAATAAAATTAAAATTAAATTTCATATTTGGACATATTTGTGTATTTTGTAGGTTTTAGAAGGATATTGATGTAATTATAAAATTTCGAAGGATATTGATGTAATATTGAAGATTTATAAGGATATAGATGAAATTGACCCCACAAATAATAATATTAATTGTCAAACTTGAACAAAAAAAACTTATAAAAATCAAAATGATTATGGGACGAAGGAAGTAATATGTTAGTAGATGAGATCGATACAACAATAATATTCAATACAAAGTATTATATATTGCTTTTATATACTCAAAACATTACATCTCTTTCAGCATACTTAAAGTTAACCAGTTGAAATTGCCATCATTTTCTAATAATTCGCACTTCCCATGCTAGTCAAATTGTGAGGCTTGCAAAATCTAAATTCTCATCCTTGAAAGGGACTCAAAAGTCTCAATCTGTTGCATATAGTCGTATATTGATGATCATAGAAACAACTTATCAAAATGAAAGTTGAGCTTGGCGTACATATTCTTTTGGAACATTCTTCGACATATATATTAACAAACTGACAGAAGTACATGCATAGCAAGTCACTACATATGTGAATCTGGTTGGCCTTATGTCATGAGCATGAAGGATCGAGAATTGTATGATTTATGTATACGCGAAATGTTTGATTGTGTAACAATCCGCCTCACATTGGTAGAAGATAAGACATTTGAGCTATTTTTAAGTGTGAAATTGTGAACTACTAGTATTCTTTTGCCCTAATTTTAATTAGTTGAAACTGTAAAAGTCACCTGAGTGTACATAATCCATTACTTTCGACTTTGAGGTTGTTAGATAATGCTTGTTAAAACTCAAATAATATCATGAAAAATATTATTAACATGCAAAACGATGTTTTCATAATCTTAGGTTATTAATTTCTTATTTACAGTGGTTTTATTATGGACTTAATTGGTTAGTTATAAGCAGGGTAAATTTATCGACGTGGGTCAACCAGTATCAAGTATTTTTTTCACTGACTTTTGTCGACGTGGGTCAATTTATGCATGATATCTTGTGTCGATAACTCGATAAGGCTAAAGTGCTAAACTATAAAGGACAATATAATGATATATGGTGCCATGTCAAACTAGGGATGAGCATCAAAGGGTCAAAACCGAACTGGACCGACAAAACCGACCGAACCGACAAAGACCGAGCCGACCTGACGGCCCGTCGGTTCGGTTTCGGTTTCATGTTTTGCATGTTTTCGGTTTCGGGTCGGTTCGGTTCGACCCAAAACCGACAAAAACATACTTAAATACACCTGAACCGAACCGAACCGACGGCCAGACACAAAGAGACGATATATATACAAGTACTACTAAGAGACGATATATATACAAACTATAACCAGATATGGGCATTTACAAATTGGGAGGTGATTTGTACACTTTACAATTTGATTGGCACACTCTGTTTTAGTGTGTATTGCCATTTATACCCTTAGAAGAGTGAAAAAGAGTATGAATGATGTAAGAGCATAAATGGCAATACATACTAAAATGGAGTGTGCCAATTAAATTGTGAAGTGTACAAATCATCTCCCTTACAAATTACAAGTTATTTATAAATTAGAGCACAAATGGCATATCTATCATGTTACTTTTTCATCCCTAGCTATTTTTGGTATATGTTTTAAGTTGTCATTATATGTCGAATTGTCAAGTCATCTTGTAAGACAGTTTTGGAGTTTACAAATGTGTGAATCCAGAATTAGAAAGAAAAATAACATATGATTTATAGACTAATTAATCAACATGAAGATATATATAATTAGAGTAGTGATTGGCATGCTTAATTAGCATGCTTAATTTTATGCCTAACTATTAGATTACAACACTTGGAATGATCAAAGGCTATCATGAAGAGAGAGAAAAACCATACTACACTTGTCATATGTTGAGTGAATTAGGCATAAAATTAGTCATGCCATTTACGCATGCCAATCATTTTCCATATAATTAATCAACTCAAAACTTATACCACGCTTCACTTTGTATATTTAGCCCGGTACAGTTGCCGATGGCTCAAGTCATCGATGTCGGCGCCACACGACGGCGTGAGAAACCACACCGCATGTGGGTTGGTCGGTTTTCGCGCCGTGGCCAGCAGCTCACGCCAAACCCTTTTTTTTATGTGTGTTTTAGCGGGGTATTGAGAGACCACACCGAAGGATGAGTGTTTTGATGCCATGGGCAAAAGTGATGTTATGGCCAAAAAGTGTTGAAGTAGCATCACTTTTTTTATGATACCAACTCCATGACAGGAGACTATACCCAACTGCCAACTCTCTTAAAAAAAAAACTTTTCAGTTCTCAAAATAATATATGATTAATCATTACATGTTCAAACTTGAAAAGTACTATATATCTTTCTGATTCTTGAATGCAAAAAGTTGATCGAGAAAATCATGTGACTCAACACAATTTATATTATAGATAATGAAATGATAACCTTATCTTCACATGTAATTTAACATATCATTATCAAATTATAAAAAACCAGCCATTTTTTTTTATGTAAACCAAACCATGTGATATTAGAAAAATAGTTAATACTCATGATTCATGAAGATTAATAAAAAAATATATCCATTTCTCAACTATTTAAAGTTTAAAGTTAAGTTAAGATTTCACATTCTCGCATGTATATCATCACATTTTTGTCAAGTTTGATACAATAATATATATTTACAAACATGTTATTTTGACGGGTAAATTTAATTCGGGAGTCAATTTGATCCGGTTATGACTTCTCTCTAAATACTAAAATTCATGCTATGATAAGCTGTTTTGGATAAATAAAAAAAGATTGGTATCAAATTCAAGAGCTATTTCATTGGAAGAGCTCATTAATTTGCATTGTAGTAGTTGGGCTTCTTATGCATAAATTCATATGATAAGTAATAACGATAAAAATATATTGTAACGATCTCCTTTTTTATCTATGAGTTAGTATATATCTTTTACCGACCAAAGTTTGACAACTATTGAAATATTATTTCATATATTGTTAACTTTTTGATGTTTGAAGTGAACTTTGAAACCTAAAATATATAAAGGATATATATTTTGAGGCCGTTAAAATTTGGATGCAAAAATCACACACCATTATATGAGGCTGTGCTAAGCTATACCTTTTGGGTTGCAAAGTACAATATATATTGCTTTTACGAACTAAAGGCCTTATCGTCCTTTTCAACGTATGTAAAGTTACAGTAATATGATAATTACATTGTACCTTTAGATAAACCTATAAATGCGTTTTACCGACTATCTTTCGTTAACTTTTGTATGACAAATTTTGACTCATGCTCCCATATATATGTATGCATGCTAGTCAAACTGTGAAGGTTGCAAAATCAACATTTTTATTCTTTAAAGGGACTTGAAGACTCAGTCGCTGAATATAGTTGCATTCAATGATCATAGCAACTCAAAGACTTAATCACTTGAAGATAATTGGACAATGATGATCATAGAAACAACTGATCAAAGTGAAAGTTGAACTCATCCTACAACTTCGTTTGAAAAGTTCAACACATTAACAAACTGAAAAGGATACATGTGTAACAACTCATTATGCGCCTTGTGTCATAACTGTACGTAAAAAAGAATTGGTATACATTTAATGTTTGGATGTATATTGAAAAATTCACTAATACCTTAGGTTAAAATTGTTTTAGTGCTAATCCACTTGATACTTTTCACCCGATCACCTCTTCTCAATTGGTTAGTAGAGCGATTATTCAACTAACACTAGACCAAACACCACTTTTTCAGTCGAGGTTTTTTGTCTATTCCCTACGACAAGTTATAGGGATAATAAAATCTACACGACATGTCGTAGGCATTCAATTGTCGAGAATGTCCCGTCTGTGTTTACTATGCCGACGACATTTCCCTACGACAAGGTGGGACCCACACCCTTTTTGGTCAATGGTTTTGTAATTTCGACTATGTAATTTCGACATGTCGTAAGGATAATAAAGATAATTAATCACTTTGATTAATTAACTAATCGTTATCCTTTATTATACCTACGACATGTCGTCTACGTGTACTTAGTATACACGAATATTTCTGTTATTACCGACGACATGTCGTAGGTAACATAAAAAATATGTTGATATTTCATTTTCATTCCCGACGACATGTCGTAGGTACTCGTGTATTTCCTACAGATCTCTAATAGTAAAATTAGTTTCAAACATGTAGCAAACCTGCGGCAAAAATTCCGATATGGGTTAAATTCTATGACGTGCCCCTTGCTATGTTTTCTGATGATGGTCTCAGCCTCCTAGTTATATTGATTGGTACGCCAAAAATGTTATATTCTTATACTAGTCAAATGTGCTTGGAATCATGGGGTCGAAGTAGTTTTGCTAGGTGCTTGATTGAAGTTAAGGCAGATCAGGTCCTTAGGGAGAGCATCACTGTTGAGATACCATTACTTGATGGGACAGGATCTACTATTGAAAAGATTCGGGTAGAATACGAATGGAAACCGCCTCGGTGTGATACGTGTAAATTGTTTGGTCTTACGCAGATTGATTGTCCTAAATCTGTTCCACTTCCAACTCAGCCTAAACAGACTGTTAATGATGGTTATCAAACTGTCACTAACAAGAATAAGGGTAGGAATGGTGGTCCAAGTGTTCCAGGTAAGGGAGGTTTTACTAAAGTGGGTCCTAAATTTAGGTATCAACCTAAAGCGCCTCCTCCTGAACCCAAGAAGGTGGATATTGAGAAGAAGAAAACCACTGGTGTGGCTAGTACGAGTGGGACGAAGATTGCTACATCTAATCCTTTTGCTGCACTAAACACGATCGATTCTGATGACTGTGGCAATCCTACTGATGTAGAGGTTTCTGGTAATACAATGGATGCAAAGGAAGTTGGATCTCTCGAGACAGGTAATGTATCACAAGATCCGCTTGTGAGTGATTCAATGGAAGCTAACGCGGTTGGTCCTACCCCTATTGTTGAGAAAATTGGGGAGTTTGAAAGGCTTCTTATCGATGGAAAAGCTACTGTGGTTGATGATAATGGTAATCCTATTAAAAAGGTTGATTATCAGGGTTATAATAAGGATTTGCCGGCTACTTCTTTTAGTAAGAGGGTTAACCCATTCACTAAGGTGGGAGAGATTATGGATTCTGATAGTGATGATGAGGAGGTTGTGAACACCTTCGATGAGTCGAGTAACCTATTTGGTGGTGGTCATGATCGCGAAGATGACTATGATGACTATGATTATGATAACTATGCGGGTCAGGTTTACGATCTTCCAGGAAATTTGGATGCCTATTATGACACGTATGGTATCAAGCTCCAAGGCCTTGGTATGAAGTAATGTTAGCTCCATAGGAGTCTAATGTTATAGTTTGAGTAGTTGTTTATTGTCTTATATAGAGAATATGAAGTATCTTGTTATATAAATTTTTCGCCTACGTAACGGGCTGAGATATGAGATTCACCCATATCCTTTGTACCTAAACGTTTTTTGGAGTAATATATTTACCGGGTCTTTGACCATTTACAAAAAAAAAAAAAAAAAAAAAAAAAAAAAAAAAAAAAAAAACTCCGGCAAAATTTTAAATTCCAACCAATTTTAATATTTCACATAAATATAAAATTGGAAACTAAAAATTAGTATGTAGCAATAAAACCTATTAAAATCTATTAATCAAATGTTTAAAATGTGATTTCTGCAAAAACACATGGAGTAGCAATCCGAAAAGCTACATATATTACATTGAAACTGAAATAAACTTACAAATATACTAGACCACAACCAACTGGCTTCTACCTATCTATTTCATAACGTGAACAAAACAAGCATTCTATATTTGTTTCCTAACATTACAAATGTCCATAATCATTTGCATCTTTTTTATTATCCATCCATATCTATTTCGTAAAGGGCTTCAACCTGTTCATGTTTAAAAAGATACAAAACCAAAATTCTTTAGGGCCCGTTTGGTGTAAGGGGTTAGGGAGGTTTATATTCAAAGTTATCTCAATTCATTTGTTTGGTACTAAACCTTTGAAGTGGGTCCCATCTTTAAAACCTTTAATTGAGGGTTTATACAAATGACGACCCATAAGGTGGGATTACAAGAAAACCTTTCTTTTCTTGAATGCACAACTAGGGGTGGAAACGAGCCGAGCCGCTAGTGAAAAGCTCGGGATCGGATCGGTAAAAAGCTCGAACGAGCCGAGCCTAAACGAGCTCGAGCCTAAGTTTGGGCTCATTTAATAATCGAGCTCGAGCCCGAGCTCTATACAAAAGGCTCGTTTAGGCTCGCGAGCCTAAACGAGCCCTAGAAATATATACGTATATATATTTTCTATACGTATAACGGTGTTAACGAGCTCGAGCCTTGTGTTAACGAGTCGAGCTTTGTGTTAACGAGCCGAGCTCGAGCTTGTGAAAAATTTCACGAGCCGAGCTCGAGCTCAAAATGGGAGGCTCGAAACGAGCTCGAGCTTTTTATATATAAACGAGCCGAGCTCGAGCCTAAACGAGCTCGAGCTCGGCTCGGCTCGTTTTCACCCCTATTCACAACTCACATATTTTTTATTTTCAAGTTTTAATTTTTTGACAGTGGGTCTTTTTTGTTTTTTTTCCTTTTATTTTATTATTTACATAATACTTACATTTCAATTTCAATCATAATACAATTATATATAACAAACACTTTTTAAATTTCTCTCTCTCATATCAAATATAAATCCAAATCGTAATCGAAATTCTAATCCAAATCCCAATCTTAATCCTAAACCCATCTACAAACCAAACGGGCCCTTATTATACAACCAAAAAAATAAAAATAAATCAACATACACAGACTTTAAAGGCATTTAAATCTCAAAGTAATACTCTTAGATATAACAAAAAAAAAACATAGATTAATATATTCAACAATACTCCGAAAATATTCATAGATCTGCACAATGTAGTCCCACAACGGAGGAAATGAGATAATAGCAAGCTAAATATGGGTTTTTGGTTTGATCGAATCTTTTGTTATTGTTATATTTAATTGAATCTGGAATTCCCATGATGTATATGTTGAACTGTTGAAGCAGAGAAGAAAGAGGGATTTGTTTGGTTGTTTTAGCTAGTGTGTGGTTGTAAGAATAAAGAGAAGAAAGGGATAGATTTGTTTTTATTTTGATGCATCTTGCCCATTGATAATGACAAGGTGACAATCCTTGTGAAGTAATCTAATGGTCATATAGTATCCCTTAAAAACATAAGAAATTTGTAAGTGTATTAAGTTGGAATAGTCATTGTTTGTAGAAAAAATGTTAGACGTAATAAGTAATTTTTTGACTAATATTTTTAGTGTTACTATATTTTCTTGTTTATCTTATAAAATATGATTTAAGATTATTTGAGGACAAAAGATTATTTACATACCAAAGGATCAATCTCCACCTTTCATTTTTATTAGATGGGCAAATGACAAAAAAATGCATCGAACTTGACACTTTATGTGATTGTGTGTAGCCAATTATTTTTTTGCTTATTGTATGTATTGAATTTTCAAATTTCGATCATTATGTGTATTTTGTGACTATTCTGCCATGTAAAATGACCATTTTACCCTTCAAATTTTGAAAAAATTAAGGGTAAAATGGTCACAAAATACACACAATAATCGAATTTTGAAAGTTCAGTACACACAATAAGAAAAAAAATAGTTGGCTACGCACAATTATAAAAAGTGTCAAGTTCAATGCATTTTTCTTTCATTTGCCCTTATTAGATCTAATTGATGAGATTAATCTCAACAATTAAAAAAACCCACTTTCATCTTTTTTTTTTCAAATATAGATATCTTTCAAACCGTTAATCGTTAAGCGAAAAAAATATACCATTACGACGAGCATTTAATTATCTTTCTATAGATAGGCACTTTGATATACTTTCGACAAATTTTTTTTCTTCGTGTTTTTCACGTTTTTTTTTTAAGTTTTTTTCGTTTTTTTACGTTACTGAAATTTGCATGAAAAATCATGTATGATTTAACACTAATTTGAATACCACATGTAATATTAGTGTTAAATCATATATGATATGTATATCATATGTGATTTATCATATATGATTTAACACTAGTATCACATATGATATTACATATCATATGTGATTTAACACTAATATCACATGAGATCTTCAAATTAGTGTTAAATCATATATGATATTTCATGTAAATTTCAGTTTCGAAGAAAAACGAAAAAAATAAGACGAAAAAACGTGAAAAACGATTTTTTTTTTTTTTTTTTTTCGAAAGTATATCAAAGTGCCCGTCTATAGAAAGATAATTAAATGCTCGTCGCGATGGTGTAATTGTTTTTGCCTAACGATTAACGGTTTAAAAGATATTTAAATTTTAAAAAATAGGTGAAATAATAAAATGTTTTTAATCTCAACGATTGATTTTTTTTTAGATGGATGGTGGAGATGAGTCCCTTGGTATGTAAGAAAAGTTTGGTATATAAAATAACTCTCCTCATAACATATATGTGTAAAATTTATTTTTTAACATAAAACATATTTTACCATCATTTTTACTACGTGTATACATATAATAGAACACATGTAATTCATGGGATGGTAATTCAGTTAAAGCCTTATATAAAAACAAATGCGTATAAAAAAACATAAAAGTTTATAAAAAAAAATAGAGTATTAACACCATATATTTTGTAAAAATAGAGATTTACGTAGTAATAAATAAACTTATTGATGAAATCTTTTATGGAGAAGTATTTTTGTGTTACCTACAAAAGATTAAGTGTAATTAATAAGTAACGACATGTGCTCTCTTTAAAATGACGTTTTCGTTGAAAAGAACCACCCCCACCCACCCCCATCCCACCCTCACCCAATGCCTCTTGGACCTATTTTGAGCACAAGCCGATCATATGCAAGACTGACTTGGAAGAGAGTTGTGTAGTAATGGATTTTGTGAGATATATTTATGTATAAGTGAAATATGTTTAGATTGTTAAATTGGTAGTTTTATCATATCTGATTAGCAGTGGAATAAAAATGTAATGTAATGTAACACTAAGTTAACGATAATAATATCGATCACCGTCAAAATATTTATTTTTAAACACTCGTAAGCAATCAGAGTACTTGTCTCAAAGTAAAAGCATAACCATTTAGTCCCAAAACACCCCACAAATGCACAAATCAAAAATCGTTGAGAATTCTTTTTTAGTCACCACATCAAAAAAAAAAAAAAAAAAAAGAAAAAAAAAAGAAAAAAGAAAATCCAATTTCTTAATTTGAAATATTGTTATCTCCCTTACCCTTCTTACCTTCCATATACCCGGTTTATTGACAGAACAAGAACAAGACTACTTTTAACTTGTTAAAATTTTATTTTACGTTCCGTATTTTTTTAGACAATTTATCTATTTTATTAAAAGGACAAAACAGTCTTATATGGTTTTATGCTCCATAGTTTTTACGTTTTACTACTTTTAATTTGTCAAACTTTACATTTTTTATTTCGTTTTTTTATTTAAAAGGTTTATAATAAAAAAAAAAGTTATAAAAATAAAAAAGATGTCATGGGTGAAAAGTGAAAACATCCATGCCGCCACATATTTCACTTCAATAAAAACAAAACCCACCAAATAACATTTCCAAAACCCCCAAAATTCATAAAACTTACAAAACAAGAATCAATAAATCAAATCCATGATAATAATCTCATTAATCAAACCCTAAACACTTTCAATTCACAATACTAATAATCAATTAATTAATCATAATATGGGTGATTTTGCAGCACCTTGACGATCTTCCAGAACCCCAAATCACACCGAATAATACATCGAATCGTGATTCTGTAGATGTTCCAGTAGCTGCTGATGTGAAGACAGTTGTTGCTAATGGTAATGATAATGATGATGAGTTTGTGATTGAGACGCTTACTGTTGCTGATTCAGATGAGGACAATGAGGTAAGGCCAAGATTGAAGAGGTTACGGCGCGGGTTGTCGGGTTCGGCTACGGTGGATTTGGGTTCGGTTGTTGTTTTCTCTATGTTGTGGGTGGATGGACTTACGAGTTACCCTTGATAACTCCATTGTGTCTATTGCGTAATATATTTAGTTAATCTTATGATAATGTAGCAAGTCTGGTGTATTTAGGGAATTGGGGCCATTGGGCACTCGGGCTACTACTTACAACCCCTTTGGACTGTCATTATACACCCTTACTTATGTCTTAAGATTAACAAGAAAGTTGTAGTCGTTACCAATGATTTTTCATATCTGAATATCGAAATGTATTTATGTATTTAGCTCAGACATAAACGCTTAAATAAGCAGCAACTTGTGATTCTTTGTAATCCAAGAAAGATCACATAGATATCCACGAAGCAGCACCACTGGATCAGATTGCTCCTGTTGATTAACTTAGCTTAAAAGGGATGGTATTTGTGCTAGTTTTATGATTTATAAGATTCCATCAAGTGGCAGTCACACGTATTATAAACCAGTGTGCTAATTATTGTCACGTGCGCTTGTTTATCATTCCCATATTCACTGGTTGTTATTATTGCTAAATGCAGATGATATTCTTCCAACACAGCTCCAAATTTCCGCTTAATGGACTAGGTGTTTGACCAGAGAATCAGGAAAAGGAAAGCAAAATATCTCATAAGTCTCAAACGCGCCAGAATCCGTAATCACAAGCTGCAGCAAACAACCGCTTCCAAAGTTAACTGTCAGTCCTCTTAGAAAATTTCAGCTGATTGATTCCGAGTCTGATTCTGATCCAGTAAGTCAGAATCTAATTTAGATAGGGGAAAAAGTGTAGGTTTACATCATCCAAGAAAATTAAGTGAATCACTCGTTACTTCAGCCAGCCAGAAAAGATTTATGGGAAGATTTTAGACACGAGAAGAGGTTCCATTATCCCGACACCAGCACTGGATGAGGTTTGTGAAGATTATTTTAGTTCCATGAAAGAAAAAAGTAAAGTTCAGAGTAATATTGGAAAAAGTAACCGCAATAGTCATGTTATGGACAGTGTAGTAGATTTGGGTGAATGATTTGAGGGTCCAAGAGTTTGTGCGAACCCGTTTGTGCAACTTTTTCCCGTTAAATGCATAAAGTAGAGGTTCTGACCTTCCCAGTACATCGAATATCGATTACATGTAAGTTAATTCTGCAATATTATTGATAGTTTTTTAAGGTGTTATTTGCATAAAAGATTAGCTATTTTTTCATAAAATCCTATATCATGATTCATGTTTTTTGTGTTGCATTTCTTGTGTTTCTAGGGGTCAATTTAGCAGTGGCGACAAAACTAAACAAGCTACTAGAACTAATAAAGCCGAGACAAGTTCATAAGTTCATTAAGGAAAAATTCAAGAAAATCCAAGGCTCATGAAACGTCACAAGGTTCTATGAATCCTAAAGTCAATGCTGCGAAAGGAATCACAACAGATGCTGGCAAAAGAAGGGCTCAAGCGGATGGTCAAGGGACGGGGCATTGGTTCACAAATGGAGATGGGAAGAGGGTAAGTTGGAAAGTTCTTATTCTGTTAATGTAGTCATTTCAAATCAAGAAACAACTGTTACAAACAAATACGGGTCGGGTTTGGGTTCGGATTGGCATGTCAGAACACCTTAACCTGTTTTTAGGTCAGTTTCAGTAGTTAGGTCAGTTTTGTCAATCCTAACCCGTTTACACTAACACGAACATTGCCTATTTAACCCGTTTTTCTAAACTGGTGGGTGGGTCGACTTGTTTAACCTGTTTAACTCACTATGTTCATAATTTATCTAAAATAAATAAGCTCAAACGGGTTGGTGGGTCAACCTGTTTAACACCCATGGCCAGAAAACTGTTTAGACCAGACCCTACCAGTTTAGTTCGGTGTCGGTTTTTGGGTCGTGTTTCGTGTTAGAAATTGCCACCCCTACTTTTTGATGGCATCTCTTTCTATGCTGTATGATGTAAATAGAATTTTCTTGTACTTACAGGTTTATGTCAGTAAAAATGGGCAAGAAATGACCGGCAAAGCTGCTTACATTCACTATAGAAAGGTACTTCCACTCAATTATATCTCTCAACTTTTTCACCTTGCTTTGCTTTATAATTGATAAACTTCGTTTTAAACTTTTATTATTGCGTATAAATATGATATGAGCTAAATAATGATGCTTTTGTCATTTAGCAAGTCTGATTTCAGCTATCATTGAAGAATACCTGTTGTTTTGACAGGAGAGTGGATGAGGATTTAAAAATAAAAAGGCGAAGAAAACTTCCACCAAGAAGAAATGAGTGTTGATCGTGCTTTGAAATGTGCGATTGGTATATCCATATCTAATCATGTTGAGACACTAAGAGTCTGATTTGGATTGTTCAAAGGCAGTTGACACTAGTATCTATCAATCTACAAATGAAAACTTTCATAAGTGTTGAGGCTGCTTGGTACTTGAAAATAGAGGAAAGAAAGTGGAAGCTTTTCAAAATTCAAGTTGTAGTCCAGCCCTTTTTTTTTACTAATGAACAAACTTTAGACCTGGGTTTAGTGTTTCTACAATAGATTTTATAGTTCTTCAATGTCATTTTAGCATACAGTGATTTTAGATCAAAACACAGTCATGCACTCAATGTTCTTGTAAGCAAATATTCCGACGAAAAGTCTTGTGTTTTTCTTAGCAGCTTTTCGAAAAGCAAAAGAATTGTTGTAGGTGCATTCCTGAACATTTTAGTGCGTTGTACCTGCAGTTTTGGGAACCCATTCCAAATTATTTGATAATGTGTTTATGTGAGACTGATGCTTTCATTATTTTCAGTTCAGGTCTTCAGTGGTTTCAAGATTCATCAATAGGTGGCTCCTGGTTCCTTAGTTAAGTGGGAAAGACAACATATCTCTCACCTCTGATCTAAAGATGCTAATAAAACCAATTAACTAATACTTTACCGACTATTCTCTAACCATTTTTTGTAGCAAATTCTATATGATTTGAATAGTGATTGACATAAAATTCATGTAATGATTATGATATCATCAATGAAACAAGTAATGATCTTTTGAACCATAATTAATATGAAAACTAAGAAACAAAAAACATGTGCCAGTATGCAACTAACAAAATGTGAAAACATAAATATCAAAAGCCTTTTATAAATGGTGCGTGTGTATTGGTCACTTGGTTGAAAGTTCAAAAGTGAATCTTATCTTTCTTTTTTTCATTGACCAAAAGACCATATGAGTGGCTTTTGTTTCTCAACATCAATATTCCACAGCTTTACCCACACAAACACAAATACTTTTTCACATAAGCTCTTTCAACCATACTTCTAATGGCTTCTACTTCAGTTTCATCCATTCAAAAGAGCTTTAGGTATGATGTCTTCTTAAGCTTTAGAGGCGAAGACACTCGAAAGAACTTTGTTGATCATCTGTATCATGCTCTAGAGAATAAAGGCATTTACACATACAAAGATGATGAAAAAATCAAGCAAGGGAATATGATCAGTGATGAGCTTATCCAAGCCATTGAAAACTCAAAATTTTATATCATTGTCTTTTCAAAGAACTATGCTTCTTCATCTTGGTGCTTGGAAGAGCTTGTTAAGATTATGGAATGCCGGAAAGGTTTTGGGCATACTGCTTATCCCGTGTTCTACGATGTGGAGCCCACTGAAGTACGCAAACAAAGTGGGCCTGTTGGAGATGCATTTGCAAAACATAAAGAGGATGAAGCTGCAAGTAAATGGAGAGAGGCTTTGAAAGAAGCCTCTGATTTGGCTGGGTTTGAGTTGAAAAGCATTGCTAATGGGTGAGTATATTTCTTTGATTTTACTTCTTTTTTATCTATGATTGAATGATTCCGGTGGGTTCCAATGTATAAATAATTAATGGCTTTCAAAAAAACATGTTTCATCTCAAACGGGTCAAATGGGTAAATAACTATTTAATTCATATAACCTTAAAGCAGTTTCAAACTTAAGATTTTTTCTGTAGTGACATATAACCATAAGTTAGATGTTGAAGGGAAGTGTTTGCGGGTAGACCCAACCTGTTTTGACCCGGAAAAAATTTACCTTATACCCAGCCTATCTGTTATTCATTTACTATCTTACTGATAGCTGATTCTTTGCCATTACTTCATATACAATTGTATGTATTATATATCTGAAATTTGATTGTTAAAGTAGGATTTTTAAAAATCTTATTTTACATACAGGCATGAAGCTAAATTTATCCAAAAGATTGTTCAAGAGATTTCACTAGAGTTACGCTCCATCAATTTCGGCTTGGATGAAAAGTTAGTCGGCATGAAGACTCGAGTAAAGGATGTTGTTTCATCACTAGAAACCAATGTTGATGATGTTCGCATGCTAGGGATATGGGGGATGGGAGGTGCGGGGAAGACAACCTTGGCCAGAGCTATTTTTGATAGTATATCCATTCAATTCGAATGTGAAAGCTTTATTGAAAACGTCAGGGAAGTTTCAAAAGCCTCTACGGAGGGTCTAAAGAAGTTGCAGAAACAAGTACTTTCAGATGTTTTAAAGGATCAAAACATTGAAGTAAGCAGTGTTTCTGGTGGAAAAAGTATGATGCAAAGGAGGATGCGTGGTAGAAAGGTACTTGTTGTTCTAGATGACGTCGATCATAAAGACCAGCTTGAGGCGTTAGCCGATGACTGTAATTGGTTTGAGCCGGGAAGTAGAATCATAATTACAACAAGAGATGAGCAAGTACTAGTAGCCCACCGAGTGAGCTTGATTCATAATGTGACTTTGTTATCTCAAGCGGAAGCGGGTTGCCTCTTCAGTAGGTATGCATTTGGAAGAGAGAATCCAACTCGAGGGTGCGAAGAGCTATCAGGACAAGTTGTACAATATGCTCGTGGTCTTCCCTTAACGATCAAAGTTTTGGGTTCATTTCTTTGTGGTCAAAGTGAGAATTTTTGGATAGCGACCATTGAAAGACTAAAAACAATTCCATTTAAGGATACTATGGATAGATTGGAAATAAGTTTTGATGGTCTAGAGGATGAATACAAAGAAATGTTCTTAGATGTTGCATGCATACTAAAAGGTTGGCGCAAAAAAGATGCAATTAGAGTGCTTGAAAGCTGTGGATTTCATGCTAAAATTGGTTTAAGAGTTCTTGAGCAGAAATCTCTTATAACTATTTCTAAAAAGACATATCTTTTTAATGATGAATATAAGGAATTGGGGATGCATGATCATTTAGAAGAAATGGGTAGGAATATTGTTCGTCGGTCACACCCCGATGAACCTCAAAGACATAGCCGATTGTGGATTAATAAGGAAATTGAGGATATATTGACTAATGATCTGGTAAGAATTAAGTTATGATTTAATAAACTGAGAGTTAACTACATTTTATGTCCATGTGGTTTGCTGGATATTTTATTTTGGTCCAATAGTTTAAAAAGTTTTGAGTTTGGTCTAAAATGAAACATCTGTTACATGTTTGGTCCAAATTTCTAACTCTGTTAGCATAACTATATTTGACCATTTAATAATAACTTACCGGTCACTTTTCTTATAAAAAACACATAACAAGTTTTCCCCAAATTCACTTTCTCTCTCTAATAATCAGTCAAAAATTCATTAATTCGAATCAAATTATCATTCAATTCATTTTATATTATCTTCATTCACTCTCAATTTGATAATGTTTTCAGTGATTTTGGGCGTTTTGGAAATTTAGGGTTCTGACAAAAATTAAGTGGTTTTATTTTTTCGATTTCAGGGTACCCGAGCAACTAAATGTCTATACTTACGGTCATCATGGGATCTCACAGCTGAAATTGCAGTAAAAGGTCTAGCAAAAATGAAGGATCTTAGATTCATTGACATACATCTCGTGAAGTATGATCATGAGAGCAATATTGTTGAATTTGATAAAGTTAGCGAATACCTTCCAAGTTCCTTACGATTTATGAGTTGGTGGGGTTTTCCTTTTTCGAGTTTACCGAATACATTTCATGGAAAATATCTTGTTGGACTTGAAATGTATGACAGCAATATTGTTCAACTTTGGGAAGATGGAGAAGGAAAGGTAGAATAATGGTTAATTTGTTGTTTTTCATGATTTATTATGATCCTATATATCTATTGGTTTGTCATTGTACCAATATTAATTTTTTTTTTTTGTACTTATGTTAGGTTCTTCATAACCTAAGGTTCTTCAGCTTCTATTGTTCAAAATTACAGACCTTTGACCTTAGGGTGGCTCCAAATCTTGAGCACTTGACTGTTTACGAATGTCCTGATTTCGTAGAGCTTCATATGCCTGCTCATCATCTAAAGCTCAAAAATCTCAACCTCGGTCATTCAAAGTTGACAACCCTTCACCTCGGGAATACACCGAATCTTGAGACGCTAATACTCCAAGGCTGTAATGATTTGGTGGAACTTCAAATGTCCGTTGAAACTCCAAAGCTCCAAGAGCTCAACCTCAGTCATTCAAAGTTGAGGACCCTTGACCTTGGGCTGACTCCAAATCTCAATAGGTTAAATCTTGAAAATTGTTATGAATTGGTAGAAATTAATGCTCCCATTGGATATCTGAAAAAGCTTGTTTTCTTAGACTTAAGTGGTTGTGGGAGGTTTAAGTCTTTTGTGTTTGACAAACAGTCTCAACCAGCTGAGGTTGGTTCTTTATCTGAGTTACATCTGATTGCAGAACCCACAGATGTTTGCCTATTGCACTCCGACAATGATTCTCCAAAGTTTCAGTTATCATGTTATGATAAAGAAGATCCAGATTCATCGTTTGGAAATCTTGAAAGGCTTATTTCCATAGGTCTGTGTGCTTGTACAAACCTTGAGAGTTTTTCAAGAAGCATTTGTAGTTTACAAGGTTTAAAAAAGCTTACACTTGAAGGCAGTATTACAGAAGCACCCTGGGACCTTGACCAATTAGAATGTCTAGAGGAGCTAACTTTTTCATCTACAAAGATTAGAGATATTCCGGATAGCATTTTTAAGTTGAAACATCTCAAGTCTTTCAAAATCAAATCTTGTTGGCTTCTTGAGAAGTTACCAGACGATATTGGCAGATTAGAATCTTTAGAGAAGCTAATCTTAACCAACTGTAAACTTTTACAAGATATTCCAGACAGCATTTGTAAGATGAAATGTATAAACATGTTATATCTCCGCGGTTGTATTCGAGTTGTTAAATTGCCTGAGGAAATTGGATGCTTAGAAGGTTTGAAAGAGTTAATCATAGTAGGTACAGGCATAACCTGTCTTCCACAGAGCATTTTCCAGTTGAGAGGTCTGCGTGTTGTTGGGTCGAAGCGGCTTCTGGATACATATGGGTTATTACTCAAGAGACAAAGAACCTGTGATGAGGATGATGATGATACTGCTGCTGCTGATTATGATGATCGTGCCGACGATGATGATGCTCGTGTTGATGATGATGATCAGGATGATGCTCGTGCTGATGATGATGATGATGATGATGCTCGTGCCAATGATGATGATGATGCTCGTGCTGCTGCTGCTGCTGCTGATGATGATGATGATGTTGTTGATGATGATGATGATGTTGATGATGATGATGATGATGATGATGATGATGATGATGATGATGCTGCCCGTGCCGATGATGATGATGATGATGATGATGATGATGATGATGATGAAGATGATGATGAAATAGTCTGCTACATATAACCATTAATTACACATGCCAAAGGAGCGAATACATTAAGAACTATTTTAACAGGTACCTTCTTTTTCTTTTTCTTTTTTTTAATCTTAAATTGATTATGGAAATATTCATTGTTTCTGCAATATATGTGTTTTACTATGATTCTAACAATCCATTTTCTGCTATTAGGAGGTCCGATTAGTAGGAAGCATTCGTCAATTAGTGCATAACAGTTAGTCAAGTGAACTCTGATCGGGTAAGTCATTAAGCAATTTCTCAACTCTAATGGATTCAGTAGGGTATGGTTTATCATACAGATTTTACGTTTTTCTAATATATTTTGTTTCAACTTGATCTTTCAAGGTCTGATGAGCAGGAAGCAATTGCCACTCAGCTCAGAAGATGATCTAAAGCTCATATCTCTCCGCATCTATTCTCATTGATAGATTTCTCCGATACACTCCGAAAGTACGATTGTTTGTACAGAAGTGTTTCAAAGTATGATTGTCATTTTACCTTTCAGTATTGGTACTTTTTTAAATGTATACATTTTTAGATCAAGCTATAATCCCAACTTCGGTGCTGTACAAAAACTTATTACTTTAAACACAGTTGACTTCTTAGAAAGTCAAACTGATGAAATGGTGGGACTATATATGATAAAAGGTTGGAGATGATAATGTTACAAATAAACTTAAGAAAGTGTTACAAGGAATGTAAGATCATAAAATAGTTTTATATGCATAAATTAGCTCTAAATTTGGATGAAATCATTAATCATGCAAATATTTGACTTTTGAGTCAAACTTCTGGCTTTCATCAAATTTTCATTGAGGTTTTCATATATGAGTTCGGATATGATATTGTCATGTTAAAAATGAATTCAGTTAAGGTTTCATTAGTGATTTAGTTATCATACACTAGTTTTTTGGGTAAAACTGAAGATAAAATCATTTTTTATAAGCTAAAATTGATACTTAAATCTCGTTTAATTACCGAATTTATTGGTCAAGTGATTTGGGTAAAATTGATACTTAAATCAGTGATTTGGTCACTGGAACTTTGCTTAATAGAAAGTTCAGAAATATATTACACATCAACACATTTAATGATGTAACCTTGGACCTTATATATGACGCTCCAGATGCACCTAGAGGATACGGATCTTGACCCTTTCGTAAACCTTTGGTTGATATTTGAACCTCATGGATACGCTTTTATAAAAATGAAATTCATTTCAATAAAACCCCGACAAAAAACTTTAAAAAACTTACAAAATACGAATCAAATCCATCAAAATAACTAAACCCCATATAAAAGTATTACTTTGAATTAACAGAAGTAATAATTAGAATGGGTAGTTTTGAAGCACCTTCATTTTCAATTGGTTATGGCCCGGGTGTAGCGCGGAGGATAGGGGGTGTTCGGGTTCTGGTTTGGGTAAGGCGGATTTGAGATTGGGTTCGGATTCGGGTTTGGGTTTGGTTTCGGTTGTTGTGGATGATGATGATGATAATATTGATACTGAACATTTTTCAGGAATGAGACGTACGCGAATGATTTGGGAAAATCCATGTTTGGACAGACTTTGAAGCTGGGAACACGAGATGAACATGAACTTATCGTATAAGACGACACAACCGTGGATTGTTCAAATCAGCTTGGTCTCAAAAGCATCGATACGGTGTCGGGCTTCACTCAACTCTTTTTTAAAGATAGCTTTTGCTCCATATCTTATGTGCCATTTGTTTAGCCATTTCCTTGTTTTCTTGGCACTCTGTTATGCTTTCGTGTTGTACGTTTTCGTATCAAAACCTCATCAGGTTTTCGCTTGTTTCCATAAAATTATTTTGTTGTTGTTAAAGATAGGGATATTACTTTTTATATTTAGCCACTACGGGAAAAAGGTCTAATGATAAGTAAAATTTGCCTTCATGTTACGCGGTAATTGCAGTTGTATCGCGTTTTTGTTACTGATGGGCTATTTTGAAGAAAGTTTGTTTAAAACTTTGACATCTTTTTTCAACAGCTTTGATCCTTAAGTGTTATATTTTTATTAACACCAAAGTATATATATGGCTGATAAGTTGTCAAGTGAATAATGTAAATTAATTTACAGTTCAAAGTTAACAATCTTGACTTTTTGAGAAAGTCAAACTCTGTTCTTAGTGAAAATGGTGGGAGTTTGATTTAATGTTTGAGATGATCATATTTTTAAAATGATATGAGAAAATACACAAAACTTTCATTTACAGTAATATGCTCTAAGCTGGATTGAAATCATCAAAATGAAACCCATTTGACTTTTTAAGTCTACAGTTTTGACTTTCTATCATATTGACTGGTTACTAAACAAGTTTTACTAATGAACAGTATTGAGTCAAACTATTCGCCTTCATCAAATTTCACTGAGATTTTAATGGGAATTATATCGAAAAGCATATTTAACTGAGATTTCTAAAAGCCACTGTGTAGTCATATTGTGTGTTTGTCATGGTTGAGCTGTATAATGTGGAATGTAGAATTTGAAAAACAGTTTGACATGGTAAAATTGAGCTAACACAAACCGTTTAAACCATGTCAGTATCGATCACGTATTTGATATGTCGTGATTTTGTTATGCTACAAAAGTCTAAAAAGTTTGTATTTTTTATTTCAAAATTGCAGAAGATGACACCATACAGTACATTTCACCAAGCTTTGTTGCTGAAATTCAGCTTCTTTCCCTGTGTAATCTTTGTCGTCATGTTGGGACACTTCAGTCTGAACTTCACTTATGTTTTTACTAGAAACATTCGTCGCCATTACAAGTCCATTTGTAACTCCTTTAAATCATTTTAAAGTTTATGGAGTACAGCTAGCTAAGTGAGATTAAAAATAAAAAAATAAAATAAAATAAAATAAAAGTCAAACTGTTTTCTTGATAAAAAAAAAGGTTTGATTTGAATATGATGTTGAAGATAATAATGTGAAAAAGAATTTAAGGTTTTATAAGTAACCACGATCAAATGGTATAGTTGTAAGGTCTTTGGTTTCTTTACAACAGGTAAAGGGTTCAAACTTTGCTAAGGGTGTACATTTGGGTGGCAGAGAAGGGTCGGAAATGGTTACGGGATTAACCCGGTGAAGCCACGTACATCTGAGTCAAAAAGCTCGCCCCTCGCGGAGGGTAATAGGTACGGAAGAAAACTCCTCCGTTTACCCGTTTACACTCGTACCTCTAAATAGATGTGTACTTTGAAGCAAAAACACATGTCTTGAATTTTTTTAGTACATTAAAGTCGATTGTTCAATGAATTGAGCCACAATTTAATCAGAAGATTAGTTGATTGTGAATTAGTTAGAAAAAGTCCCCAAATTGTTGATGATTAAACAATTTATTAAATTAAAGCTCATTTTATGGTGGTGTAATTGATGATTAAACTTGTAAGGTTACGTTACATGTTATTTAAATATTACATTGTGTGTATACGGAGTCGGATCCTATTTTGGTTAACCGGGTAAAAAACTACATTGTGTATAAAATACCTTGTAAGTACATACATATTTTCTGCTTCTTTTTCTACTATACATATGAGTATAAAAGAAGAATTTATAATTTCTTTTATCAAATCAGAAAATATTTTGATTTATTTTATAAAACATCTTTTAAAAGAAGAATGATAATAATGATTCAGTTATTATCTGATAAGTGAAGTTTCAAAAATCTCTTCTATACTATCTATAATAGAAAAATGGTCAAAGTGAAAAGTCAAAGAAAGTGAAATGTGAAAAAATTTAAAAAGGAAATGTTGAAATAATTAATTATGAGTAATTTCAACTATTAACACCTAAATATGTTTCAAAAGTAAACTATTAATACACATCGAAAACCGGGTTGACCCAGAACGCTTCAAACCCGTCGGGTTGACCCGGTTTAATTTGACATGTTTTTTCGACCCAACCCGTCGGGTTGACCCGGTTTATATTGACTCATTTTTTAACCGGAACCGTTCAACCAGTTGAACCTCCCGGGTCGAACCGGGTTTCAAAGTATTATGTTAATCCCCAATTTCTCAAACTTTTACTATTTTTCGTTTATAACCCATAAACTTTTTTTTTATCACTAAAACTATTTTACTAAAAAGTATAATAAAATTTTCACAATGTTCAATTTAAACAAGCTACAACATAATTCTAAATATAAAATAATTAAACATACTAATTAATATTATTTTTAAAACACCCTAAAATGAAAAGTACATGTTATTATATACATTATACAAATTAATAAAACACACAAAACTTCATACAAGCTAACAAGTTGATGGTTAGTTTTGAAAATCGGATCGGACCAACGGGTTCAACCGAAAACCGGTGTCGCCACCAGTTCGGCTAACCAAAAATAGCCATCCGAAAACGAACTAGAGAGGACCCGTTGAAACCGATACAAACTGGTGAATCAGGTCTCTTCGAGATCTATTTCTCCGGTTAATCGTCACAGGGTACCCGCCGCCGCAACACGCGGGTACCCTGTTACACTATATATAAAGGAAAAACCAAAAAGTAAAAAGTGAAAATTTGAAACTATTAATACATATCGAAAACCGGGTTGACTCTGGACGCTTCAAAACCGGTGGGTTGACCCTGTTTAATTTGACCCATTTTGACCCAACCTGTCGGGTTGACTAGGTTTAAAGCGACTCGTTTTTCGACGGGAACGGTTCAACCGGTTGAACCACCCGGGTCGTACCGGGTTTCAAAACATTATGTTTAATCCCCAAATCTTCAAACTTTTATTATTTTTCGTTTAGAACCCATAAACTTTTTTTAACGCAAAACGATTTGTCGCTATATAAATATATTATATATATAAGTTTTTTTTCAAAAACGATTATAATGTTTTACAATTAAGAGAAAATATGTGCCCGTTAGTGCACATTTAACTTTTCAATTGGCTAAATACGCCCATTTCAAAAAGAAAAATGGGGCTAAATGTGCCTAAATCTTTTATAAAATAGCCAAAATTAGCCAATTTTTTTTTTTTTTTTTTTTTTTTTATTTTATTTTTTATTTTTTTTTTATTTTGGGCTAATCACATTCATGCTAATTTTGTTACTTGCGTTCTTTTTAACAACGGCACCATTAATCCCATCTTTGTTAGTTTTACGCGACAAGTAACGTGTGTTGTTAGTTTTTATCTCATAACTGATGTAATGTTTACTTTCATTTTCATTAAATCTTTTTATATGATGTTTGATAGATGTTAAGAATTTTGTTTAGACTTTAGTTATCGTATAGTACAACCGTTTGCAATTGCATTTTCATCGGTTCACGTTCTATTTTAAACGCTACACAAAACACTCACCACAATATCACAAATCTCTAATTATCAGACGCTAGAAACCGTTGCCGCTAGGCGCGGGTACTCGCCTAGTTTGTTAAAAACGAGGTTTTCTTTTATATAACAAAAGTTGTTTAGACATATCATATGCACCTAATGAATAAGCCAAGAATGAACCAATAAATGTGTGAAAAGTTTATAAAAGTAATTAAATATTATAAAAGAAAGATACTTTTAAACCACTACAATGGTATATGATTGTAATAAATAAATAAATTAACGAGTCTAAGAAAAAAAATAACTTCCATTGACGTGTAAATTAACAATTTTATGGTCTTTTGTTTTTCATTTTTTGTGTCACCATTTCATTCCAAAGATTACCACCTAAATGATCACGTTCACATTGCTAGTGCGATAACCATCAATCTTACATAGCAAAAGCCCAAATAACTAAGGTTTTATAAGTTACTAATTGACATAGTCACCTCAGATAAATGTAATGGTAATACTATTAACTACTGTAGGAATTAGATAAAGTTTGACAATACCTTCCAAATTCTTTACAATTTGTGAAATGGATTGGTTTTCCTTTTTGGGAGTTTACCAAATACATTTAAAGGGAAAAATCTTGGTTAACTTAACATAAGTTGTGGTGCTCAGGTTCCTAGCCCTCACCGGTTCAAAATTGAGGACCTTTCAACATGGGAATACTCTGAATCTTGAGATAATATAACTAAATAGGTGTAAGGATTTGGTAGAGTTTCAAATGTTTATCGAAAGTTTAAAGCACAAATATCCCGACCTTAGTTATTCAAAATTGACAAATCGTCACCTCAGGAATACTCTGAATCTTAAAACGCTAATACTCGATGGTTGTGATGATATGGTAGAGCTTAAAATGCATGTTGAAAGTTTAAAGCTCAAATATCTCGACCTTGGTTATTCAACGTTGACAAAGCTTACATAGACCATCATCCTATGGCCCAAGACCTAATCCTCACCAAACTCGCCTTCCCTTATAACTCACACAACCTAACCTTTGAATCCACAAATATCACCCTCCTGCCCACCTTGTCCGACTCAATTTGGTTCGGCCCAACAAACTACATCCTGCTGACAATCGACACCAAAACAACCTACACCTGAATCACTATCAGCTACCCAACCACTGTGTAACACCCCCAAAACGGTACAACGGAAGTACACATATCTTGGGTGCTACTAAATCGATACCACAACACAAGTATAGGATAACTGGTTGTTATTAAGAAAATATTCATTCATTGTTGAGAACAAAATTCACATCATTGTTTAGTGCGGAAAACAGGCCCATAATAAAGCGATCCTCATTTAGGTTTATCAGAGAAATCTATGACCATGCCATGCCCTTGCCTTGCGCCTCCAATGTTATGCTATCGCCTTATAACCTGAAAATACATGCTAAAGGATGTCAACACGTGGTTGGTGAGTTCATAGGTTTGTTCAAATAACATTTCAGAGTACCATTTATATGAGTTTAAAACATTCAGTTTTGTGACCAATGTGTCTCGTACAATGTCATGAAAGTTCGTGTTTACCTTAAAATAAAACCTCATTAGTGGACCGTGTGTAGGGTATATGCACATTACAACGAATATAATGCCATATGGTGTGTCTATTACACTAGCACTAAGTTCATGCAGCCGAAGCTACGACAGTTATGTATGCAAAATGTAGTCATACTAATGTAGGGCCCATTGCGAGTGCTTATCCCATTACACTCGATTCCGACATGCTATACGTTTCACCTTGACCCATGTATGGCCAACCGAACGGGGGAGTCACCCCCAATAGATCTATTTATAACATTCACGCTTCCCAGCAAGAATTGGCGATTTATGAGTTTGGGCATTTTGGGATTTTAAGGGCTTAGGCTGAGCTGCGTAACAGTTTTAATCAATAAAGCATTTTTGTGGGTGTAAAAGAAACATCTTTGCGTAATTCTCACATATGTAACTTTAAACAGTTGCAAGAAAACATTCAGTAGTTTGGTAGGTAAACACATCATTTAAATAATCATACATATCAATTATGAAGCACAGTTTACATAGAAATGTACATTTTCAGTAAAGCAATTCATTGAGTTTAAGTAAAGCGAGCATGTATTTTCCCCCAAAACAAATATAAAACAGTCTAAAAATTGGGCTATGAAACTCACCTCAGCAATCAATCTGAAGTGAACAATTTAATTAGTGGTAGTGCACGGCTCCGACACGCAACCTAGATTAGTACGGCAGTTTAATCTTTATTCATTGTTTAAGACTCGCTAAAGTTTAACGTAGTTCATAAGTTTTTCTATGTTTGTGATGTTGTTGTTTTTGTGGCAGCACTTAAGTTTAAAATAGTAAGTATTGGCTCTTGGAAGTATACACGTAGAAAGTATATCGAGGATGAACAAGGTTTTGGTTTGATGATAATCGAATGACGATTTGCAGGAAGTAAGTACACGTATTATAAGACGTACATGGTTTGAACGAGGAAGATGTATATATTAAGTGTATATATATGTATACATATATTTACATGTCATTTGTTGTCTAAGATAAATGTATTCAGAAAAATTTTAAGTGTAACTTTACTTATATACAGGGGCGGAACTCTTTGGGGGCAGGGGAGGGTCTCGGCCCCCCCAAAATTTGCGGTACCTAGTGTAAATATTATAAGTTTTAGGGGTATTTTAGTTGAGGTTACAAACAAATCTCCGATTTGGCCCTCCCAAAATAAATTCGGCCCCCCCAAAATAAGTGGTCAAGTTCCGCCACTGCTTATATACATTTGTAATTACAAAACCAATGTAAGTTCAGGGAGTACATTTCATTTCTAAATTGCAAAATAATATATGTTTATCGAAAATTTGACATACCTTGGGTGTACACTTTATTTATCCAAAGTGCCTAATGTCAAAAGTTGTTTATTATATTTTATCAAGTTTAATATCGGGTTTAATGTTTGATAACATACGTTTACAAGTTCGTGTGTCATATAGTTAGAATCGTGAACACTTTCAAGTTGAGTTGTGAGTAATAATCGTAACTCATTTTAATTAATTTTGTCCTTCAATACTTTGTTTATGTTTAATATTTGTTTTCGTGTCTCATTTTAATATAAATGCCAAAGGTACATATAAGTCGTACTGAAATTGGATGAGTCGTGTGCAATGGTATGCCATGGGCGAGTTGAGACAAGATAAACAAGTTGTATAGAACGGAATTTAGCAGGTAAAAACTCAAGACGATTCATATGGCTAAGCGCGCTCCTCGGTGGGCTCACCAGATAAACCAAACGGACCTTCATAACATACTGGGCTTCCGACCAGTTACTACACACACACTCTTTATAAAAGCTTGGGCTGGCCTCGTACTTTAGCAAAACCAAATGCACTCTTTAAGTCATGGGCTCAAAGCCCAATATGTCAACCAAAATAACACAAAAGCAGTTTGATAAATGTTGTTGGTGTTGTGATGTTTTTGACGCGAGGAGGACAATCAAAACACAAGCATAAACTGAGAAAAGTGAACACGTACATAACGGGATGCTTATGAGTACTTTACGACCATGTTGTAGTCTAGTGTTAAGTCGGGTAGAAACACCCTTGGGGTGTTCTCCCTTGATTCAAAGCAAGCAAAAAGAAACAAGCACTCGTGGGTTTACTCGCACACCGAAATAAAACAACAAGAGCATTAACAAGTATTTCGACTAGCGATTATAACAGTCGGGTACAAACCGACTTGGCCACTAGACTCAATACCCTCGTGGGCACTATTTGTACCATGACACAAATAAGCTCTTATGAGCTTGTTGCACTCGAACCAAACACTGCTAAATAATTCTCAAACAAGCTTACTACAAACCCCAATAAGCTATAACTAGAAAAGAAATTCAAAGGGATTAAAGAAGGTCCAACACACCCGAGAGGTTTCGAACCCGAACCTCTCGGTTGGTTTTCTCACCGAATCAAAGAAATAAAAAATAAGCCAAAAGCCGAAGACAAATAAGCGGGAGATGAGCCGAAACTGATAAGCAAATAAAAAAGCTGAAAATCCGATAATCCAATACAACCATTTTAAGTTGTGATTTTTTTTAACCACACTTAACAACAACTTCAATAATCAAATCATTCCACTAATTTTCAATTTATACAATCGGTTTGGGATTACAACAAAAGATTAATTCATAAACCTTTTAATATTAACAAAGCAAATCATAAAGTTAACAATTTCTTACAAGTGGTGATGGGATCGAATGGAGGAGAAATTGAACAAGAACAATAACCCAAGTTCTTACTGACACGAAACCGATTACAACAACATCAAACACACTTGTTATTGTTCATCAACCAGTAAGACTAGATACAGCTAATTTTTAGATATTCCTTAAAAGATATACAATATATATAAAGAAAACTGATGAACATTTAATAATATCATACCTCCAATCACCTGTAAACCCTGGTATGCATCATTGATTTCTTCTGTCACTGCCTCTATTTGTTGGTTTTGTGCATCAGGCTCTGAGTTTAAACAGAAGTTGTTTTAAGTAAATGTTTAAAACATTCAATCATTTGTAAAAAGACGTATTATAAAACTGATGAACATTCAATAAAATCATACCTCCAATCACCTGTAGTCTGCATCATTGTATTCTTCTTGGTCTGCATCATTGTATTCTTCTTGGTCTGCTGAAAAAAAGATACCTATCATTTTGTTCATAAGACTGATGAACATGTAAACTACTGTATTTAAGATTTCTTACAGAAAGCATCCCTCTTTTGTCCCTCCTGACCGAACCTTCAGGAGTCTCCCGTTTCTTAATAATGCTTTTTGTAACTTTTGGTTTTAGGGTTCTCCAATATTCTGAATTTCTTACCTTCAGGGTTCTCCCATTTCTTAATCTCCTCTTCATCATCTGATTCTTCTCCTTCTTCCTCCGATTCTTCTTTCTTGGTTTTTTTTAGGGTTTTCTTTCTTTGCCAAACATCAACTCATCCAATTTAACTATCCGTTCTGTTTTCCAGTATTTAAACGCTAGGATTTTTGGTTTTTCCAGAAGGGAATTCGCAAATATCACCTGCATTTTTAAGTTAAAGTTATATAAAAATAAAATTTAGTTCATCACTTTTAATTTGCATCAACGACAAAGTTATAGTAATTACCCGCAACAGCAAGATTGGACCATAGAATCGCTTTAATGGCTTCCAGTTTAATCTTTCGGACTTAAAATAATCCACCACATATTGGCACCAATCCATGTCTCTCACAATCTCAAGAGAAGTAAGAGACAGGACGAATCCTATATTAAGAGTCCCCGTTGATACGACATGGGCCAGGATAGTAGCAAACAAAACTAGGAAATTTTTCTGAAATAGCCTTTCACAATCATTTTTCCTAATTTGCTGCCTGATTATCTATACTACATAAAATAAGAAAATGGTCAAATAGTCAACAATTGGAAAAGTGAAAAGTGGAAAAGTGAAACATGTGAAATCTCATACCATTGAATGCTATGTTGTAATCTAAACTTAAATGCGATGTTGTATCTTTGGAAAGTAGACACTGATTTGAAATGTTGCTCAGCCCATTCAATCTTCAATATTAAAAGGAGGGATTTAAATATAATCATTCAAATTGGATTCCTTAACGCTTAAAATACTGATTCTTGAAACAAACTTAATCGCCGCTAAAATTTTGTCGAAACTAGACACCGCTGCTGCTAGGCGTGGGTACTCGTCTAGTTTCATTAAATGTCTAGCATACAATCTCTGAATACCCTTGAATTGTTTTTTCCATTCTATGTAAGATACATTTGATCTTTCCTTCAAAACATCACACACATCAAATGCAAATTTGCCCATTGGGAATCTGAAAGTCTTGTGAACTAGTTCAGTAGTTACCGGTATAGATTTCTCAAAGACATTCAGGATTCCTGATTCACCATCAAACCTTTCTAGCAACCAATACCCTAAACGGCTTGGCATCATATGTATTTCAAAATCCAACAATGATGCAAACCCCAAACTTGAAACTGTTTGTTTTTGGTCCCCTGTTATTTTCTGAATAGTCTCAAATAATGGACCAGGGAAATTTTTTATTTTAACCCTTTGAATTTTTTTTGCTTAGGTTGGAGAAAATTTAGTCCAAGCTTAAGGTCTTCAGAAAGAACAAGGTTAGATGAACCAGAAGGTTTGGAAGTAGTAGCGGTTAAGGTTTGGAAGCTTTTGATGAACTAGAAGGTTTGGAAGTAATAGCGGTTGAAGGTTTGGAAGCTTTTGATGAACCAGAAGGTTTTGAAGTAGCAGCGGTTGAATGTTTTATTTGTTTTTGAGTAACCTGTTTGTCAGCTTTTGATGAACCACCAGTTATTTTACTAGTAAACGCATCCTCAACAAAGTCATCATCATTTGATGAATACGATTTTAAAGCTATAGGTTTCTTTGCCTTTTTAGCGTCTTTACCTATCCAATAAAACAAATAATTATGAAACTGAAGAAACCAAACCAAAATAAACACAAACGCACTAGCAATAACTGATGAACCTACTTTCAAATAACTAATGATGAACCTACTTTCAAAATAACTGATGAACGAAAATAAACACAAAACCGAAATAAAAGATGAAACCAAACCAAAACCAAACTGAATCCAAAATAAACACAAACGCACTAGCAATAACTGATGAACCTACTTTCAAAATAACTGATAAGCCTACTTTCAAAAAACACTAGCAAATAACTGATGATCAAATACACTAGCAATAAATGATGAACCTACTTTCAAATAGTTGATGATCAAACGCACTAGCAATAACTGATTAACCTACTTTCAAATAACTGATGATCAAACGTACTAGCAATAAGTGATGAACCTACTTTCAAATAACTAATGATCAAACCCGCACTAGCAATAACTCATGAACCTACTATTTGATATAACAAATTATTATGATTAACAACAACTGATGAACAAATAAACATAACAGCGGGCATTTATCCAAAACAAGATGAACAATAATCGACAGTAACTGATGAACATACTTTTTTATATAACTGATGAAATAATCATTGTTTTATACCTTTCAAAGTTGGTAGGTCTTGCAATCTTTTCAATCTCTTTTCTCCCAAAGTTTCATTTTCTGATTCTGCATATGTGATTCCAGATTCTAAATAAAAATTACCAAAAAAACATAACTGGTGATCAAACGCACTAGCAATAACTGATGAACCTACTTTCAAATAATTGATGATCAAACGTACTAGCAATAACAGATGAACCTACTTTCAAATAACTAATGATCAAACCCGCACTAGCAATAACTGATGAACCTACTTTCAAATAACTGATGATCAAACGCACTAGCAATAACTGATGAACCTACTTTCAAATAACTGATGATCAAATGTACTAGCAATAACTGATGAACCTACTTTCAAATAACTGATGATCAAATGCACTAGCAATAACTGATGAACCTACTTTCAAATAACTGATGATCAAATGTACTAGCAATAACTGATGAACCTACTTTCAAATAACTAATGATCAAACCCGAAGTAGCAATAACTGGTGAACCTACTTTCAAATAACTGATGATCAAATGTACTAGCAATAACTGTTGAACCTAATTTCATATAACTAATGATCAAACACACTAGCAGTAACTGATGAACCTACTTTCAAAAATCATAAACGCACTAAAATAATAAATAAAAAAAATAAAAAATAAGCTGATAAAAAAATAATAAATAATAAATAATAAATAATAAATAAATAAAATAAGACAAAAATACACCGTTGGTCCCTAAACTTGTTCATGTGCATCGCGATGGGACAAAGTTGGGCATTATCATCACTGGAGGTCCAAAACTTGTGTTTTTTACTCGTGACGAGTCCCTTCATCAGGATTGACATAGCTAACATGAATTTTCTGGCTTTACTTCGAGGGTATAATAGACCATTCACAATTTTGACCCAACATAGTTAAAATCTAACCCAACCTTCAACCATATTTGTACCGGCAACACACAACATTGAACCCTAAAATACGATCAACTTCTACCCAAAGAAAAAAAAACTATAATGGCACAAAACGATAAGGGGAAGGCTTTGTTGAGTTCGTTGAGGAAAGAAGACTGCCCAAATGAAAAGGATTTGGGTGTTAAGAAGGAGAAGGAAGAGGCTGACATCGTGTTATCAAAGTTTAACGATTTGGGAGAAAGGATTAAAAATCTGGATTTTTTTTTTAAATATCTTAAGGAAAGGAAGGAAATGAAGGAAAAGGATGATAGGGAGAGTTGTGGGTCTAGCTAAGTGTATGTTTAGATTATAGTAAACTTTGTAGTTGTTGAGAACATGAAATCGATGAATAAAAAAGTGGGTTCTTATGTAAGTAATTGTGTTTGGTTGTGCATTGTATATGCTTGAAATCGTTTTGCATTTGTTAATAGGTTTGACTTACCCAAGTCATAACACAATAGTAAGTTTCAATTTGTTGCCTTTCATAAATTTGTTTGACTTGGGTAAGTCAAAATTCAAGATTTTACAATTTGAGACATTGGGCGTGTTCAGTCCCACTGTTAACACTAGCACCAAACCAATTTCTTCCTAAACAATACACCATTGTCAATACATTATTATTTAGTGCTAAAGCGTTTGCATTTTCAACACATATTTTTAAACAACTGTCGTTGCTTTTGCTGATACGGGGGTGTTTGGTTTTGTTGAAACAACTTTTGCTGATAAAAGGGGTTGTTTGGTTTTGCTGATACAAGGGGATGTTTGGTGATACATTATGATTTAGTGCTAAAGCATTTGCATTTTCAACACATATTTTTAAACCGCTGCCTTTGCTTTTGCCGATACAAGGGGGTGTTTGGTTTTGCTGATTCAACTTTTGCTGATAAAAGGGGATGTTTGGTTTTGCTGATACAAGGGGATGTTTGGTTTTGCTGATACTAATTAGACTAAAATACACCCAATATCACAATACAAGAACAGATTAAATGCATAAAACTTAGATGATATTTTATCATTAATATAGTCGGTTACAAGATCAGAAACAACTACATCAAACCAAGACCAACAACTAAACAAAAGATCCAATTTACGTACCTTTTTTTACCAGCCTATATTTCCAAAACTAGCACCCAAAAGACCGCAGACCAACAACTAAACAAAAGATCCAATTTACATACCTTTTTTTACCAGCCTATATTTCCAAAACTAGCACCCAAAAGACCACATTTATCTACCCCCATGAAAAAACCAAAAATTTAGGCATTATGCTCAGCCATTTTCTTAACAAAACATTCGTTGAAACGAATAGCTTCATCAGTTTGACCAACAATCTGTATGCATTGAACAAGTTGGTGTGTGTGCCTTGACTGGATTTCCTCAGCGCATCCAAACAGTCAAGCGCTATTCCCCGAGGTTCCAGAGCTTCGTTCTCTTCGATCAGCTCCCTAAGCTTCATGATTCCCCTCTTCAGATGATCAATGCACTAAAGAACTAGCTTTTTCAAAAGCCCTTCTTGTGCAGCCTCTTCTTTAAACCACACAGCCATACGATCATTCAACTTGGATGAACCAACAATCTCCATGAGTTCATTCAAAATCAGGAAATATTCCATTGGAAATTGTTCGTGTGTGGAAAAAGTGGTTGATGGGTTTATCGGTTGGTGTGCACAAGTAAATAGCGTCTCCGGTAAGAGACGGTCAAGGGTCTAATAGTGACTTTTTTTTCACACTCGGTCCCTGAATTTGTCATGGTTGCTGTTGTCATTCTTAAAACTCCCGCCCAATAATCACTTTAAAATACACAATTGGTCCCTCAAGTTTCCAAGTTACGTATACTAAAACTTAGTTGAAGATTAAACAACACAAAACCATTACAAGTTTGACTTTGTTAAGTCAAACTTCTAAAATATATCATTAAACTACAAAACAAATATTGAGTAATGGTTTTGCAATTTTGACTTTACAAAGTCAAATATTGACTTTACAAAGTCAAAATGCAAATACTACGTACAAAATAGCCATTCACCATAAACTACAACCACATACAATACGCACTAACAACAACATATGAACAAGCTTATTTTAAGCAAACCATATAAACAAATATTGTACCAAAATACAAAAACTATTTTGCGACATGAATTGTCATAGGGTATTCAACTCATACATAAACTACAACCACTCAAAGAAATCTACCACGACTGTGGGGGAAGCTCGGTGGAATTTCAACAGCTTCCTATTCAACTCCCAGTTCTTCCTGATATTTTCATTCCCATCATGACTCCTATCGCTGAGCTTGATATTAATTGTCTTTAGCGACCGGGAACACGCAAGTATAAATTTTATTAAAGTTAATTCATGCTATATTCTAGGAAAAGCTCGAAACACGACAGTCTGTAGCTGGCCATGGCTGATTATGTTTCTGTCTACAACATTGGAAATTTTTTCCAAATGTAGAACACTAAGCGTTTTTGCAGCCTGAAAAATCAAATAGTGTTGAGATACACAAACATGGCAATTTAGGAATGTTTATTTGATACATATGCATTACAGCATTACACTTACTCTGTAAAACCCTAAAAATACGGAAAATGTTAAAAGACTATTTTACCCGTAAAATAGACAAAATCCTAATAAGCATAAGATATAATAATGCTCATTAAATGTAAATGTGACCTAACTTATAAAATGTTGTCAAACCAAGTATGCGAGAATGATTTACGTGTAAGTTTTAGAAAATTTTCACCACACGTCTTCCTTTAGTTTTTCATGAAACAAGATACATTGAAGTTAAACTAGGAGCCCATTTAACTTATAAATAAAATTTGGACTTGGGCTTGGCCCTTGTTTTTCCTTGGCTCGTCAAAATCAAGACCCACACAAGCCCTCCCCATTTTTTTTCTGTACGCTTCATATCATGACTTCACAACTCAAAACCCTAGTTCCATTTTTCATCCAAAAGTGACGGCAAACAAAATCTTCCCACCTCCATTTTTTTTCATTCGACAACAGCAGTCCAAAGAAAGGGTTCGTGTAGGGCTGAATTCGTGGGTTTGGTACACAAGTCTCTTGGTGTTGGCCGTGGGTTTGTCATCTACGGCTGGTCGTGGTGGTTGTAGCACAAGGGTGTCTTGGTTCACTTGTTTCTTCTTCCTTGCTTTATACTACAAAGGTAACGCTATAAATTCGTCTTCCCTTTCTGTTTTCTTGAACCTGGTCGAGCCTTTTGCTCCCTTCATGCACATGGTTTATATCATACAACATGTAACATAAATTATTAAAACAAGGTTAAGGTTAACCAAGTAAATGGTCACATAAAATCATGAAATAAACCTAATGTATGTCGGCTTAATGCACACTAAAGATATTGGTTTGAATCTGATTTTATGACATCTCTTCGTGCGTTTCTCTTGTTGTTAACGAGCCTAAATGAATCTAAAACTTGTGTATACACTTGGTGTTAATAGGATCAAATGGTACAAGGTGTGGGGTTTCGTTTTTTTCTGTGTTAATGGGGCGCTTGTAAACTGTTTTGGGGGAAGGAATGGCTCGACACAACTAAGGTATTCAAGAGGGGTCATTTTAACTCGTACTAATCAGGTCGTGTATCTTACATGGGTCATGGGTGCGTTTGGGTAGGTAAAACATGTGCTTATAATGGTTTTAATAGACCTTAAAACTGGACAGCATCATATGTCGAATTTGTGTGTGTCATAGATCAGGTTTTATAAGTGCAATAATCTGTGTTTTTGTTGGAAAAGTTTATTTTATGTCTTAGTTAAGTTTTCCAAGTGGTTTGGTCGAATTTGGAGTTGGCTAAGTCGTATTTTTGAATTTTACAAGATCAAGTGTCAAAGCTGAGAAAACGGGTCTGAAATTTAATTGGATTGTTTGATTTTTAATTTTCAAACCATAAAGAATTGGGAGCTCTCCTTTTACAGAAGTGACATTTAGGTTATAAATGAATTTTTGGGAGTTTTGGGAATTTTTCTAAGGTGTCTAAACAGGTCTAATAAGCGTAAACTTTTAAGGTGTATTTTCTGATCACTTTCTGGGCAGGTCTGGACTTATGATTTTCCATAGGCCATTTTACTTGGAAATAGAACCCCTCAATTTTTGGAGAGTCTTTTAACTCTTATGGGAACCCCTGGGATTTTACTTGATTTCATTTGAGCTAAGTAAGTATTTTATAAAAATCGTTAAAGTCTGGTCCAAATATGAATTTAAGAAAATGAAAGATAAAACATGATATCAGTAAGTAACACACTTACAAAGGCATAAGAAGCTTATAAAAGGAGCTAATAAGTATTATACGAATCGTAATCCGTGTAGATTCATTGAAGAAGACGTGGCGTCGTATCTTCGTGTTCGTTCATTCATTACTTTTCCCTCATTTGCGTTAAGGTACAGACCTTTTTAGTAAAGGTTTTCTCATGATCTCCTTTTCTTGTCATTTCTTTACGCTTATTAGGATTCCCTATGCCATTGCTATGATTCCCTTCTGTTTATGTGAATCTCTGTCTGTCCGAACTTCTGTTTGTTGAACCTTGCTATGTTTGAGTATGAATTTCTGATTATGAACTTCTGATTATGAACCTCTGATTATGAACGTATGATATGTGACTGTGATATGAACCTTTGATTTCTGAACATTTGATATGAACCCTTTCTGATTTGTTTGATCCGTTGCTTATCTGAAAGCTCTGTTTATTGAACCATGAAACATCTGATTTGAACTTATGATATGAAAACTCCGATTGGTAAATTTGTTTGACCTTTATGATGAATTATGATCTGTGTCATTTATGACAATCTGTTTGACCTAAGTTAGTTTGACACCCGAGCCAATATTTCACTAGTCATGGGGGTTCCATGTCCGTGTCAGTGATGCACCTCTGACATGACTCTAGGGCAGTAGAGTGATGTTCTGCCACGTCCCTTTCTGTTATCTGTTTATTGATAGTATGGCCACTATATGTCTGTTGGGGCGTATGGATGCATCCTAGATCTGATCTGTTATCTGATATGATTTGTCTGGTGAATGATGTCGTGTGCAATACGCGTCTTCACAAATTCTGGGAGCTAGCTACTCCATTTGTTATTGAGGTCTCCCCTCATATTATATAAGGTATTCCGAGGTCACCCCTCCGAATAAGAAAGTTACTTCTGATATGATATGTTCTGGGCTCGTGGTAGATAACTAAATCTGTATCTGTTATTTCTGTGTTAGATATTCTGTTTATGATTCCGTATTTGTCAATGTTTCCATTTACATACTGAATTATTATATGTTTATTGAATGTGTTTATGCTTTGACATGTTTATGTGACTACTGTTTGCCATGCTAGGATATGATTAATATGCTTAAATGTGATTCGCATGTTGTCATCTGATTATATGTTAGTTTACCATTATGTGACCTTGTTGATCTGTATGATGATTATGCTGGTGTATAATTGATTGTTCTGTAAGTTCATTATGTATAATTGTTCAGATAATTGGTGAACTTTGATTATCCGTTGGTGTTCGTATCTGCTTATGTTTGATCTGCCATGTTTAAATTCTGTCTATACTAAAGTTTGATCTGGGAATGGTTTAATTATGATATCTGTTTTGATAATTTGCTATTTGCGATGCTATGCCTTTTGTTTATTTAGTTATAGTTTTTCCAACTATGTTTTCTATTTGCATGTGTGACTGCCATGATTTGACTGCTATTGTTCCGCTGCTACGATATTGGATAAGTGTGTTAAATGTAGATTAATTGACTTGTGTAAAGGACATGTTTACTTCTAGTAGTTGTTTCTGCTAGCTTTCGGTATTTCGTTTGATTTATATGTACTTAAATTGCCTGATTTATTAATTGCTTGTTGATTATGATGTGCTTCAGTTTGTGTCATCAATATGCTATGTGTTTGTTCTTATTTGTTGTTTGTTCTTCCGGATTTCTGTGTGTCTGTGTTTCCGCAAAATCCTTAGTGATTTATTATCCTCATTCCGCTGTGACTTCGTTATTCGTTTCTTTATTTCATTTCGTATTTCTGTTTTTGTTATATCTGTTCACTGGGCTTTGTAAGCTCAACCGCATTTCTTTTCCTGCGGCAGGTGTTAAGCATTCAAGATGAGCTTATGGGATAGCTGATCTGGGTTGAGAGTAGAGCTGAGAGCAAGATTTGGAAATAGGGATCATAGATTTATTTTGATTATTAAGTTATTTATATTTTCTTTTGTAAGTTTTGTAAAGGCTTCCGCTTTTGTATAGTACTTAAGGTTCTGATATGAAACCGTATTTGTGATATCTTTACCCTCGTCGGATTGGGGTGTTACAATTTATGGTATCAGAGCTCTAGGTTTTAGGACCCTTAGAGCTTAGGCTATGACCTGTGAGGATTATGTAGACATTAGGTTTCCGTCTGTTCAGATATCTTTCGATTCCTTTTGATTGTAATTCAGATTTGACTTCGATAATCTTTCGTCTTCACTGTTTTGGCCTTCTTCTTTTCGCGTCGAACTTTGTTATTTTGTCTTCGTACGTCCATTTGTCGACCGTTAGATGGAGACTACCCGTGGAGCCGAAGTTGATGGTGTCGACCCTGCATTGCTGCAACAGTCTCTGAGCTGGAGAGGTTCGTGAAGCAGAAGCCACACCCGACTGCCGTGCTGCTGGGGACACCAGGATGCTGCTGGAGGAAGCTGGGCGGATCAACCAAAGGCGCAAAGACGGAGACAAGATTTAGCCGGTGGCTGAGAAGGTTCATTTACTTCATATGATTTGGACGCGACTTATGTTACTCCGATTCGTTTGTCATGCGTTTTGAGGCGGTTTGATATTCTGTTAAGTGATTCTGATCGGTATTGCGTTTCTTTGATTCGTTCAGAACTCGGTTTGAATCGTGAAGTTTTATCGTTTAGCATTCTGGTATATCTCAGTTTTTCTTTTTGGACCGACAGTAATGAGTCATGAGGGACCGTTTTATGCAAGTTGGTGGCCTCGTTTTTTTGGTAATATGGTGAGTTGTGTGATGCGATATGTGTGGTATGTATGTGATATGGCCTGTTTCAGTATGTTGCTTGTTATCTGTATGTGATATGTTTTGTTTTGATATTAGATATGTGGGTTGTCATGACCCGAGACAGAATATGATACTAATAAGGACTTGTTATGTGATGCAAGTATTATGACGCCTGATCAACGTGATAATACCAAGATCATATAATTTGAACTTATTGAAATCTTATGACGTCTGGGGAAATGCCTGTGGTTGATACGTGAATGGAATATGACTTGTATCCGTTATTTGTCACTCCTCATGTTCGATTGAAATTTTGTACCTCTTTGCGAGATTCTCATTGACAACTGTTATATATAAGTTTTGTATGCTTGGAATCCGAAATCGTTATGATCCGTGTGAACCTATAGATTGCTATGTCTGCCCTAAGTTTGTATGTCTCCACGTACTTCTACGATTAGTAAGACCGTTAGGATTCGTTCTGTCTATGCATATGTTGTTTTCATCATTAGATACCTGAATAAGTTAGAGTGTGTTGTTTGATTTTCTGCATCTCATCTGTTATCTGCCATTACTTTGATAAGTATATGATTATCTGTTATAAGTATTTGACTGTTGAATTGATTTCTGAAAAGTATAAGTATGAATGTTCTGACAAGAATCTGTTTGTTCTAAAATAAGTTTCGCGTTTGCTCTATGCCTTGAAATTCTGAAGTCCGATTCGTTTTCTGTTCTGTTCCGTCTTGTTCAATTTCGAGGACGAAATTTTCTTTTTAGAAGGGAAGAGTTGTAAAACCCTAAAAATACGGAAAATGTTAAAAGACTATTTTACCCTTAAAATAGACAAAATCCTAATAAGCATAAGATATAATAATGCTCATTAAATGTAAATGTGACCTAACTTATAAAATGTTGTCAAACCAAGTATGCGAGAATGATTTACGTGTAAGTTTTAGAAAATTTTCATCACACGTCTTCCTTTAGTTTTTCATGAAACAAGATACATTGAAGTTAAACTAGGAGCCCATTTAACTTATAAATAAAATTTGGACTTGGGCTTGGCCCTTGTTTTTCCTTGGCTCGTCAAAATCAAGACCCACACAAGCCCTCCCCATTTTTTTTTCTGTACGCTTCATATCATGACTTCACAACTCAAAACCCTAGTTCCATTTTTCATCCAAAAGTGACGGCAAACAAAATCTTCCCACCTCCATTTTTTTTCATTCGACAACAGCAGTCCAAAGAAAGGGTTCGTGTAGGGCTGAATTCGTGGGTTTGGTACACAAGTCTCTTGGTGTTGGTCGTGGGTTTGTCATCTACGGCTGGTCGTGGTGGTTGTAGCACAAGGGTGTCTTGGTTCACTTGTTTCTTCTTCCTTGCTTTATGCTACAAAGGTAACGCTATAAATTCGTCTTCCCTTTCTGTTTTCTTGAACCTGGTCGAGCATTTTGCTCCCTTCATGCACATGGTTTATATCATACAACATGTAACATAAATTATTAAAACAAGGTTAAGGTTAATCAAGTAAATGGTCACATAAAATCATGAAATAAACCTAATGTATGTCGGCTTAATGCACACTAAAGATATTGGTTTGAATCTGATTTTATGACATCTCTTCGTGCGTTTTCTCTTGTTGTTAACGAGCCTAAATGAATCTAAAACTTGTGTATACACTTGGTGTTAATAGGATCAAATGGTACAAGGTGTGGGGTTTCGTTTTTTTTGTGTTAATGGGGCGCTTGTAAACTGTTTTGGGGGAGGGAATGGCTCGACACAACTAAGGTATTCAAGAGGGGTCGTTTTAACTCGTACTAATCAGGTCGTGTAGCTTACATGGGTCATGGGTGCGTTTGGGTAGGTAAAACATGTGCTTATAATGGTTCTAATAGACCTTAAAACTGGACAGCATCATATGTCGAATTTGTGTGTGTCATAGATCAAGTTTTATAAGTGCAATAATCTGGGTTTTTGTTGGAAAAGTTTATTTTATGTCTTAGTTAAGTTTTTCAAGTGGTTTGGTCGAATTTGGAGTTGGCTAAGTCGTATTTTTGAATTTTACAAGATCAAGTGTCAAAGCTGAGAAAACGGGTCTGAAATTTAATTGTATTGTTTGATTTTTAATTTTCAAACCATAAAGAATTGGGAGCTCTCCTTTTACAAAAGTGACAATTAGGTTATAAATGAATTTTTGGGAGTTTTGGGAATTTTTCTAAGGTGTCTAAACAGGTCTAATAAGCGTAAACTTTTAAGGTGTATTTTCTGATCACTTTCTGGGCAGGTCTGGACTTATGATTTTCCATAGGCCATTTTACTTGGAAATAGAACCCCTCAATTTTTGGAGAGTCTTTTAACTCTTATGGGAACCCCTGGGATTTTACTTGATTTCATTTGAGCTAAGTAAGTATTTTATAAAAATCGTTAAAATCTGGTCCAAATATGAGTTTAAGAAAATGAAAGATAAAACATGATATCAATAAGTAACACACTTACAAAGGCATAAGAAGCTTATAAAAGGAGCTAATAAGTATTATACGAATCTTAATCCGTGTAGATTCATTGAAGAAGACGTGGCGTCGTATCTTCGTGTTCGTTCATTCATTACTTTTCCCTCATTTGCGTTAAGGTACAGACCTTTTTAGTAAAGGTTTTCTCATGATCTCCTTTTCTTGTCATTTCTTTACGCTTATTAGGATTCCCTATGCCATTGCTATGATTCCCTTCTGTTTATGTGAATCTCTGTCTGTCCGAACTTCTGTTTGTTGAACCTTGCTATGTTTGAGTATGAATTTCTGATTATGAACTTCTGATTATGAATATCTGATTATGAACCTCTGATTATGAACGTATGATATGTGACTGTGATATGAACCTTTGATTTCTGAACATTTGATATGAACCCTTTCTGATTTGTTTGATCCGTTGCTTATCTGAAAGCTCTGTTTATTGAACCATGAAACATCTGATTTGAACTTATGATATGAAAACTCCGATTGGTAAATCTGTTTGACCTTTATGATGAATTATGATCTGTGTCATTTATGACAATCTGTTTGACCTAAGTTAGTTTGACACCCGAGCCAATATTTCACTAGTCATGGGGGTTCCATGTCCGTGTCAGTGATGCACCTCTGACATGACTCTAGGGCAGTAGAGTGATGTTCTGCCACGTCCCTTTCTGTTATCTGTTTATTGATAGTATGGCCACTATATGTCTGTTGGGGCGTATGGATGCATCCTAGATCTGATCTGTTATCTGATATGATTTGTCTGGTGAATGATGTCGTGTGCAATACGCGTCTTTACAAATTCTGGGAGCTAGCTACTCCATTTGTTATTGAGGTCTCCCCTCATATTATATAAGGTATTCCGAGGTCACCCCTCCGAATAAGAAAGTTACTTCTGATATGATATGTTCTGGGCTCGTGGTAGATAACTAAATCTGTATCTGTTATTTCTGTGTTAGATATTCTGTTTATGATTCCGTATTTGTCAATGTTTCCATTTACATACTGAATTATTATATGTTTATTGAATGTGTTTATGCTTTGACATGTTTATGTGACTACTGTTTGCCATGCTAGGATATGATTAATATGCTTAAATGTGATTCGCATGTTGTCATCTGATTATATGTTAGTTTACCATTATGTGACCTTGTTGATCTGTATGATGATTATGCTGGTGTATAATTGATTGTTCTATAAGTTCATTATGTATAATTGTTCAGATAATTGGTGAACTTTGATTATCCGTTGGTGTTCGTATCTGCTTATGTTTGATCTGCCATGTTTAAATTCTGTCTATACTAAAGTTTGATCTGGGAATGGTTTAATTATGATATCTGTTTTGATAATTTGCTATTTGCGATGCTATGCCTTTTGTTTATTTAGTTATAGTTTTTCCAACTATGTTTTCTATTTGCATGTGTGACTGCCATGATTTGACTGCTATTGTTCCGCTGCTACGATATTGGATAAGTGTGTTAAATGTAGATTAATTGACTTGTGTAAAGGACATGTTTACTTCTAGTAGTTGTTTCTGCTAGCTTTCAGTATTTCGTTTGATTTATATGTACTTAAATTGCCTGATTTATTAATTGCCTGTTGATTATGATGTGCTTCAGTTTGTGTCATCAATATGCTATGTGTTTGTTCTTATTTGTTGTTTGTTCTTCCGGATTTCTGTGTGTCTGTGTTTCCGCAAAATCCTCAGTGATTTATTATCCTCATTCCGCTGTGACTTCGTTATTCGTTTCTTTATTTCATTTCGTATTTCTGTTTTTGTTTAGTTTTCGTTTTGTTATATCTGTTCACTGGGCTTTGTAAGCTCAGCCGCATTTCTTTTCCTGCGGCAGGTGTTAAGCATTCAAGATGAGCTTATGGGATAGCTGATCTGGGTTGAGAGTAGAGCTGAGAGCAAGATTTGGAAATAGGGATCTTAGATTTATTTTGATTATTAAGTTATTTATATTTTCTTTTGTAAGTTTTGTAAAGGCTTCCGCTTTTGTATAGTACTTAAGGTTCTGATATGAAACCATATTTGTGATATCTTTACCCTTGTCGGGTTGGGGTGTTACAATAAGTGTAAAACTCAAATTGTTCTTACCGTGCAATCACCAAAATCCAATGTAAGGGTCTCAAGATTTTGAAGTCTTGTCAGGTGAAAGATATCAGATGTTGTGATTGTAGACACAACATTATAAAGACCGAATCTCAAATCTAACTTCTTCAAATTCCTAACTTTTGCAATATCCCATAGTCTTATCTCGTTTGTACTAGGACGATTCATTTTAAGAGACTCAAGTGAGGGACAACCATCAATAAAGTCCCAAACTGTACCGGTTAGAAAAGTGACATGAATCAATTCTAAGCTCAGTAGATTTGGAAAGCCATGAAAATATTTCAAAGTAGACATAGCACAAACATGAAGTACTAGATGTTTCAACTCCCTACGAGAGTAAAGTTGGGTTGGGAACGTAAGTCTTTCACCATACCAGTTTGTAATAATCAGCTCCTCAACGCCATGCTGAGCCAAAAACAAGAGCCAATCACGAATCTCTTCATAATGAAAGTCGTCTCTTCCAAGCATTGATCTTGGCTCTATAGAGAAGACAAACTTTCTTATTGGTCCCCTAAGCCGATTTAAGAGTCTAGTAACAAGCCTCCCATCAAACTCATATGTTAAATAATAAAAGAAATCCTCATCAACTATGACATCGGTGAGCAAAGTCCACTTAGACCTCCAGTTTCGCGCTAAATTAGAGGTTCTCACCGCTTCTAACAAAGGCAGCCGATTCAAAATGTTACTGATCACTATATCTGGCATGTTGCTAATACGATCAATCGACATGTTATTGTTGGAAGTTTGGTTGGTCTTTTGAGTTCTGGAAATGAGGATTTAGATTCGAATTTCAATTTTCAGTAGAAGCGTGTTTCTGGATAATGGTGTTATTATGATTGGTAAAGTTGTTTGTTGGGTGTGTGTATTGGTTCGTGCGAAATTAAATGCTAGCGTATCAGGGAAGAAATAGCTAGTAGGCATAATCACATTTGGTCCCTGGGTTGAAGGTTGGGTCAAAATTGTGAATGGTCTATTATACCCTCAAAGTAAAGCTAGAAAATTCATGTTGACTATGTCAATCCTGGTCAAGGGACTCGTCACGAGTAAAAAACACAAGTTTTGGACCTCCAGCGATGATAATGCCCAACTTTGTCCCATCGCGATGCGCATGAACAAGTTTAGGGACCAACGATGTATTTTAGTCAAAAAAGAAACTAAAAAATAAAAAATGATAAAAAAATCCTAATTCTTATTCATTTTATTTTCTTGTTGTACTGTCAAATCTTCCAGTTCTTCATCATTTTTATTTGTTTGTTGCTCTCTAAGTCTCTTGCTTCTTCCAGTTTCTAAAAAATACGCATGCACAAACTAAAATTAAAAAAAAATTAAAACATAAATTATAAACCCTAAAAATTAAATTAAACTAAAATTGCGTAAAATGTGTTTTAATCGATGAGAGATGATCAGAAACAGAAACCATACAAATTTCCCCCAATTTTGATCGGTTTAGAGAGAGAAATGTGTGTGTGTGAGCGATGGAGGGAAGTGAGATACGGTGTTTTTTTGTAAAATACCAACCGTTAGATCTGAATATTTTGACTATTTGACTAATCGGATGTTTGAAAATACTTTTTAGACTTTTTAATTTGCATCCCCTTTGTAAGGGATCCCCGCTCTTCATAGTATAACTATAACATATTTTAAGCTTGAAATTCTTCGTTTTGCTAAAAAAAAATTATATAATTAAATAAATAAATAATTAAAATAAAGTAATTCGGGTTATTTGGTTCGGTTTAATCAAACTTGAATTCGGTTCGGTTCAATTTTCGTTTTAACCCAAGCAAAAAAATTTAACCGAACTAACTGAACCGAACAACCTGATAACCGAATAGTTGAACAAACCTAACCCAAGGAATTCGAAAATGTGGTTTGTTTTGGGTATAAAGCGGGTCAGAATGGTAACCTAGTTAAAAAGTGGTTATTTTATTAAAGTTTTATTTCTTCACACTTTGGCCACAAGGTTTCAAATAAAAGGTTTATTTATTTGCACTTTTGCCACAAGGTTTATGAAAACTTGTAAAATTCAGTCTAAGAATAACATAGCTGGTATTTTTGCAAAAGGTCTGAGTTGTGCAGATCACAAAAGGTTGTGTGGTTTGTTGAAACCGGTGGATGTATTCCAGGTTTAGCTTAAGGGGGTGTATTGAGAATGTTGGATATCTAAGCTAAACTTGGATTATATAAGTCCAGGGGTGTAACTGACATTATGGTATAGTTGTTTTCTAGTGTTTCTTTGTTGTGTACGGGTTATAAGAGTTTGAAGGACCTGTGGGAAAGAATGCTTAAAGTGTGAGGGCTAAAGTTGCAAGAGGCCTTAAAGACTTTTAAGGAGCTATCTAAGCTTGATATCTGCTCATTTATTATTATCGATCCATTGAATCTCTCTCTCTAGAAAGTCAAGATCTCTGTGTATAGATTTGTTAGGTTTATAACTTGCATCAGTTATTTTTTCTTTGTATTGTAAAACATTGAATGATCAAACCATAGGGGTGGCTGGTTGGGTTTGATCATAATAAATTCAGTTTTGGTTATAAATCTTGTTGAAGTCTTAAAAGTTTTCAGAAACGTGTATCAATTGCATCATGTCATTCCAGAAAGTCAAGCACAAAGATAAAAATAAGGTTAAATCTTAGTTTAAAGGGTCAAGATTGAATATTACTTTGATATGATGGTTGAAAACTAATGACATGTCATTATCTTTTATCTATGTAGCGTCGACAATCTAAAGGGTAATTATGCATTCAATACTTACACTTTAGGTATATATGATATTAATTATGAAAGTAGAGTGATATATGACATTAATCATAGTGCTTTTATCGACATAAAATTATTTAAGACTAACTTAGGAATATATACTCAAGTAAAATCAAAAGGTTTGTATCTCAATTGTACCTCTTATTATGTGAGAAACTCTATAATCAAATTTGGGTTCAATTACTGCCTAGAACATGTGTGATAGAATTATTGTATTTATTTTGAGATAGATAATTGCCGTTAAAAAAAATACTTCTTAGGAATGTCTTGATCTTTGAAAACTTTAAAATACTAATATGAGGTTTAACTGTGAATACTCAAAGGCCCTCTTATGTCATACCTCCAAATTCATTAATAACAGATGGATTTGAAGTTTGAAGCCCTTAAACAAGTTTCAATCTTTGTTAGGCATAATTGAAGGTCAAATAATTGCTCATAGGCTAAAACTATTCTTGTTTAATTACTGAATCTTAATGGATTGATTAATTAATTGCGGCACTACCACAAGGAGCTCGAAAACCCCCCAAAATGTGGTTTGTTTGTTTTGGGTAGAAAGCGGGTTAAAATGATGACCCGGTAGAAAGCGGGTCAAAATGGGAAGAGAAGGGTGGAGGATAGGGGGTTGTCGGGTTCGGGTTCTGGAAAGAGTAAAGTGGATTGATTGGGTTCGTTTGTTGTTGATGCTGAAGATATCGAGGATTTTTCGTCACCCGAGGATAATAATGCTAAGGGTAAATGATACTATTTTTGTTTAATGTGATTGTTTTATTAGAGTTGCTTTGTTAGTTATGATATGATACAGATCAGGGGATGTTTGGGATTCTTTTATTGATCGATCTTGTTTGTTTATCTCATTATTGCTTTTTTTTTTTTATCTAGTTTTGAAGGATTGCTTAACCAAACTGCTTATATGATTTCGTGAGCGAATTAGCAAATATAATAAGCCAATTAACAGTTTTTCATAGGCACCCTTTAGTTGTGCTAGTGTTACTTTGGTAATGCTGATTATCAATCGGTATAAGTTTCAGAATCACAGTCGAGTATATGTTTGGTATAAGTTTTGGAATCACAATCGGTATATGTTTAATTGTAGGGTAGAATGATTACATGGAATGGATCTAAACCAACCTCTTGTGAGTGGTATGGAGTATGGAAATTATTAAGGAATGAGTCCATAACTTGAAACCCATATATGTCAACCAAACATGTACAATCATAGTCATCATCATTCCCTCATTCCCATACCTCCCAACCAAACGCACCCAATGGTAAAGTATTCGGAATCAGTATGAATAAGTAAAAACTTTGAAATACTTTGTCTAAAAATGATATCATGATCACAATCAGTTCCAGACACTAAGATTAACTGATTATTTGCCGTTTCAAAACGATATTAAGAGCAATCCTAAACACCACTAATGCTTTTTTCAGTAGGTTCAATTTGATTTCATACAGAGAAAAACAACTTTTGTGATTCTGTTTTTCTTATCGGGGGCAGCCAATAACATTATTTTGAACTCTAATAGTAACGAAAAACTGGACTTAGTTTCTGTATGTTGTGGTGGATGGACTTACGAGTAACCGTTGATTACTTCATTGTGTCTACTGTGTAATCTATTCAGTTAGTCTTATGATAATGTAGCAAGTCTGGTATATTTAGGGAATTCGTGCCGTTGGGCACTTGGGCTACAACTTACAACCCCTTTGGACGGTTACCAATGATTTTTCATATCTGAATAACGAAATGAGATTGTGTTTATTAAAAGGGGATATTTTATGTAATCCATCATCCCACTTTGTAACTCATTACTGTATTTAGCACAGATATAAACGCTTAAATATGCAGCAATTTTATGATTTATAAGATTCCATAAACTAATTTGCAGTCAGACTTATCTTAAACCAGTGTGCTAATTACTATCACGCATGCTTGTTTATCATTCCCATATTCACTGGTTGTTATTATTGCTAAATGCTTATGGGACTCTTCCAACACAACACTATTCAGTTAGTAATAGTTCCAAATTCCCGCTTACCGGACTAGGTGTTTTGACCAGAGAATCTGGAAAAATAAAGCAAAATCTCTCAAATGTCTCAAACGCGCCAGAATCCATAATCAAAAGCTACAGCAAACAACCGTTTCCAAAGTTAACTGTCAGTCCCCTTAGAAAGTTTCAGCTGATTGATTCTGATATTCCTTCTATCATTAAAGTTGCTACTAACAAGACCTGCAATAAGTCAGAACCTCATTTGAATGGGGCGCAATCTGTAGTTTTAAACCAGCCGGGAAAATTAAGTGAATCACTCGATACTTCAGCCAGAAAAGATTTATGGGAAGATTTTAGACACGAGAAGAGTTTCCATATCCCGACACCTGCATTGGATGAGGTCTCTGACGAATATTTTAGTTTCATGAAAGAAAGGGTAAAGTTCAGAGTTATATTGGAAAAAGTAGCCATAAAAGTCATGTTATGGACAGAGTAATAGGTTTAGGTGACCTAGCCCGCCAGCTCATCAGTATTTTTTCCATGATGATTTGAGGGTACAAGAGCTAGTTCGAACTAGTTTGTGCATTTTTTCCCGTTAAACGCAGAAAATAGAGATTCCGAGCAGCCCAGTACATCAAATATCGATTACATGTAAGTTAATTCTGCTATATTACTGATAGTTTTTCGCATGATTAATTTCATAAAAGATGGTCGTATGCGAATGACTGTATAAAGTCCGATATAATTTCTTATGCTGTCTTTCTTGTGTTTCTAGGGGCCAATTCAGCAATGGTGACAAAACTCAACAAGCTGCTAGAAGTAATAAAGCTGAGACATACAAGGTTTCACGAATCCTGAGCTTAATACTGCAAAAGGGATCACAAAAGATGCTCTGAATTGTGCGATTGGTATAGCCGTATCTAATCATGTTGAGACACTAAGAGTCTGATTTGGATTGTTCAAAGGCAGTTGACACTAGTATCTATCAATCTACAAATGAAAACTTTCAGAAGTGTTGAGGATGCTCTGTACTGGAAATAGAGGAAAGAAAGATGAAGCTTTTCAAAATTCAAGTTGTAGTCCAGCCCATTTTTTTTACTAATGAACAAACTTTAGACCTGACTTAGTGTTTATACAAGAGATTTTATAGTTTTTCAATGGCGATTATAGTAATGATTGGATGTCATTTTAGCATACAACTTGTGATTTTCCATTAAAATGCAGTCATTTTGTCATTGTTCTTGTAAGCAAATATTCGACGAAAAGCCTTGTGCTTTTCTTTGCAGCTTTTGGAAAAGCAAAAAAACTGTTGTAGGTGCATTCCTGAACATTTTCGTGCATTACACCTGCAGTTTTGGGAACTGACTGCAATTTATTTGATAATGTGTTTGTGTGAGACTAATGCTTCGCTATTTTTTCATTTAAGGTCTTCAGTGGTTTCAAGATTCATCAATAGCGGGCTTCTAGATTCATCAATAGCGGGCTTCTGGTTCCTTAATTTAGTGGGAAAGACAACATATCTCTCAGTTGTGATCTAAAGATGCCAGTAAAGCCAATTAACTATATACTTCACCGACTGTTCTTTAACCATTGTTTGTATCATATTCTATATGATTTTAAAAGTTACCAACCTTGGTTTAAAATTGCGCGCATCAGAGTGATGCGATGGAAAAATCGCAATGGGATTTGTGATGCGAAGTTGTTCCAGGATGCACCCTGATGCTATCGCATCACTTGAAAGTTTTAGAGAAATATATGCACCCTGATGCCATAGTGTGATGCTCGCATTGAATGCAATTGAAACTTTACTTGAAAGTTTTAGAGAAAGATAACTAGTTTGAATGGTTTTTACTTTAAAGATAGTTATTTTTCTTATTGGCAATTGACTTATTACATTGTAGATACTCGCTAGGAATATGTAAGTGACTTATTTGATGTTTAATCATACTCTAAGTAACAATATATAAGTGACTTATTTGATGTTTAAGCATCGACTACTAGAATAACTTTTTTTATTACTTAGTGTTGCGCGTCCGTGATGCGCTCACAATCGCATCGTGCATTGGTCTTTGGGACCCTAAGCGCAATGGATCGCAACATGCAATTTAAAAACGAGTTACTGACATAAAATTCCGTAATGATAATGATATCATTAATGAAACAAGTAATGATTTTCTAAACAGTCGTTAATATGAAAATTAAGGGTGCATTTGTTTTCTTAATGGGTTTTGATTAGTGTTCGGAACTTCAGATTTGATTTGAAAGAAAATTATGAAGGAGAAAAGGTTCTAACGTATTAAAAGTTGTTTGTTTTGTATATGAGAATAAGAATTGCTATTATATTTTATGATTATTTTCATATAAAATAAAAGACATATAGTGTATTAAAGCTCACATTCAGATAAAAAACAATATGTTTATACAACTTTCAAGAAAAAAGGTACATCAATTGTCGAAAACTCATATAGTCCGAGAGGTTTTGTAGAAACCCAATGCAAGGGTTATCAAATACGGGAGTTGATTTTTGCACATTTTTATTTACACATTATAAATATGTTTTAAATAGTTATACATATTTTATCAAATACGGGAGTTGATTTTTGCACATTTTTATTTACACATTATAAATATGTTTTAAATAGTTATACATATTTTATATACTGCTTTAACAGATTATACATTTGAGTGTGCAAATCAAAAGTTAAAGTTTCTTAATCAACATCATCAAATAAAGTTTTAAATCTTATACGCACACACAAAACTTATATAGAATTACTAAAAACTCCTACAATATCCTTTTGTTTACGATGTACCAAACACTACGCAATATTATTTATTTTTACCACTCATTCTCGTTCTGCATTCAAACGCACATCAAGTGTAGTATTTTATCATTTTTCAAACATTATTTTTATGATTTGCATTCTTAAAATCCAAAATGGCACGAGGAAACACATCCTAAGAGACAAAAAACATGTGCAGTATGCGACTACCAAGACGTGAAAACATCCTAGGGAATCTTTTCTTTTCTTTTCTTTTCTTTCATTGACCAAATGACCATATGCTTTTATTTCTCAACAGCATTATTCCATAACTTTACCCACACAAAACACAAACACTTTTTCACATAAACTCTTTCAACCATACTTCTAATGGCTTCTACTTCAGTTTCATCCATTCATAACAGCTTTAAGTATGATGTCTTCTTAAGCTTTAGGGGCGAAGACACTCGAAAGAACTTTGTTGATCATCTGTATCATGCTCTTACGCAAAAAGGTATTGAATGTTACAAAGATGACGAGAAAATTAAGCAAGGGAAAATGATAAGTGATGAGCTTATTAAGGCCATTGAAGACTCAAAATTTTACATTATTATTTTCTCCAAGAACTATGCTTCTTCATCTTGGTGCTTGGAAGAGCTTGTTAAGATTATGGAATGCCGGAAAGGTTTTGGGCATACCGCTTATCCCGTGTTCTACGATGTGGAGCCCACTGAAGTTCGCAAACAAAGTGGGTCAGTTGGAGATGCATTTGAAAAACATAAAGAGGAAGAAGCTGCTGGAAAATGGAGGGAGGCTTTGAAAGAAGCCTCTGATCTGGCTGGCTGGGAACTGAAAAGCATTGCGAATGGGTAAATTTCTTCATCATATCGATCTATGCAAGTAATATTTTTAGCAAAACAAATTCTTAGAGCATAGGTGTCTCTATCAATGCTCTCTAACTAACTATATCACCATTTACTTCATATATGATTTATGTCACCATTATAGATTTAAAAAATCTTCGGAAATTATCACAAGCTAAATGAATCTTTATTTAACATATAGGCATGAAGCTAAGTTCATAAATAAAATCGTTGAAGAGATTTCACTAGAGTTACGTTTCACCAATTCGAGCATTGATGGAGATTTAATAGGCATGGAGACCCGTGTAAACGAACTAATTTCATCCTTAGAACCTGGTGTTGGTGATGTTCGCATGCTAGGGATATGGGGGATGGGAGGTGCGGGGAAGACAACTTTGGCAAGAGCTATATTTGATCAAATATCCTATCAATTCGAAGGTGAAAGCTTTATTGAAAACGTCAGGGAAGTTTCAAAAGCCTCTTTGGCTGGTCTAAAGGAGTTGCAGAAACAAGTTCTTTCAGATGTTTTAAAGGATCAAAATATTAAAGTAAGCAGTGTTTCTAGCGGAAAAAGTATGATGCAAAAGATGATGCGTGGTAGAAAGGTACTTGTTGTTCTTGATGACGTCGATCATAAAGATCAACTTGAGGCGTTAGCCGGTGACCGTAATTGGTTTAAGCCGGGAAGTAAAGTTATAATTACAACAAGAGATGAGCAAGTACTAGTAGCCCACCGAGTGAGCTTGATTCATAATGTGACTTTGTTATCTCAAGCGGAAGCGGGATGCCTCTTCAGTAGGTATGCGTTTGGAAGAGAGATTCCAACTCAAGGGTACGAAGAGCTATCAGGACAAGTTGTACAATATGCTCATGGTCTTCCCTTAACGATCAAAGTTTTGGGTTCATTTCTTTGTGGTCAAAGTGAACCTTACTGGGTAGATGCTATAGAAAGACTAAAAACCATTCCATTAACGGCAACTATGGATAGATTGGAAATAAGCTTTAATGGTCTAGATAATGATCACAAAGAAATATTCTTAGATGTTGCATGCATACTAAAAGGTTGGCGCAAAAAAGATGCAATTAGAGTGCTTGAAAGCTGTGGATTTCATGCTGAAGTTGGTTTAAGAGTTCTTGAGCAGAAATCTCTTATAACTTATAATGAAGATGAGGAATTGTGGATGCATGATCATTTAGAAGAAATGGGTAGGAATATTGTTCGTCGGTCACACCCCGATGAACCTCAAAGACATAGCCGATTGTGGGTTAACGAGGAAATTGAAGATATATTGACTAATGACCCGGTAAGAATCAAGTTAGCATGATTTTTGGTCTGTGTATATTTTAATTTTTGGTCTAAAATGAAAGACTCATTCGGGTTTAGTCCACAATTTCTAACTCTGTTAGTTTAACTTATGTTTGACCATATAATAAGTTAAGGTCACTTTTCTTATAAAAAACACATAACAATTCCTCTTTGTGTGTCTCTTTAAAACGTTTTCCCCAAATTCACTTTCTGTATGTAATAATCATTCCAAAATTCATTTTATTCGAATTGAATTATCATTCAATTCATTTTATATCATCTTCAGTCACTCTCAATTTGATAATGTTTTCAGTGATTTTGGGCGTTTTGAAATTTAGGGTTCTGACAAAAACTAAGGGGTTTTATTTTTTCGATTTCAGGGTACCCAAGCAACTAAATGTCTATACTTACGGTCATCATGGGATCTCACAGCTGAAATTGCAGTAAAAGGTCTAGCAAAAATGAAGGATCTTAGATTTGTTTATATGAATCTCCATAAGGATTATTATTTTGAGAGCAATATTGTTGAATTTGATAAAGTCAGCGAATACCTTCCAAGTTCCTTACGATTTATCAGTTGGGGTGGATTTCCTTTTTCGAGTTTACCGAATACATTTCAAGGAAAACATCTTGTTGAACTTCACATAAGTAGCAGCAATATTGTTCAACTTTGGGAAGATGGAGAAGGAAAGGTAGAATAATGGTTAATTTGTTGTTTCTCATGATTCATTATGATTATTTATATCTATTGGTTTGTCATTGCACCAAGATTAATTATTTTTTTGTACTTATGCTAGGTTTTAAATAACCTCAGGTTCCTCAGAATCTTTTTTTCAAAGTTGAGGACCTTTGACCTTAGGTTGGCTCCAAATCTTGAGCATTTGACTATTGAAGAATGTCATGATTTCGTAGAGCTTCATATGCCTATTGAAAGTCTAGAGCTCAAAGAGCTCAACCTCATTGGTTCAAAGTTGAGGACCCTTGACCTTGGGCTAACTCCAAATCTCAAAAGGTTAAATCTTGAAAATTGTTCTGATTTGGTAGAACTTAAAATGCCTTCTGAATGTCTAAAGCTCGAAAAGCTCTACCTCAGTTTTTCAAAGTTGAGGACCCTTGACCTTGGGCTAACTCCAAATCTCAAAAGGTTAAATCTTGAATATTGTTATGATTTGGTAGATATTAATGCTCCCATTGGATGTCTGAAAAAGCTTGCCTTCTTAGACATAAGTGGTTGTGGGAGGTTTCAGTCTTTTGTGTTTGACATAGAATATGATTCACTTGATGTTGGTTCTTTATCTGAGTTACATCTGATTGCAAAGCCCAAAAATGTATGCCCATTGCACACAGACAGCGATTCTCCCAAATTTCAGTTTTCATGTTTTTATAAAGAAGATGAAGATTCATCGTTTGGAAATCTTGAAATTCTTATTTCTATAGGTTTGTGTGCTTGTACAAATCTTGAGAGCTTTTCGAGAAGTATTTGTAGTTTACAATGTTTAAGAAAGCTTAAACTTGAAGGCATTATTTCAGAAGCGCCCAGGGACCTTGATCGGTTAGAATGTCTAGAGGAGCTGACTTTTTCAGCTACAGAGATTAAAAATCTTCCAGATGGCATTTGTATGTTGAAACATCTGAAATATCTCAAACTTAAGTCATGTTTGCTTCTTGAGAAGTTACCCAATGATCTTGGACAGTTAGAATCTTTAGAGAAGCTAATCTTAACAGACTGTAAGCTTTTACAAGAAATTCCGAACAGCATTTGTAAGATGAGATGTATAAACAGTTTTGATCTCAGCGGTTGTATTCGAGTTGTTGAACTACCCAAGGATATTGGATGCTTAGAAGGTTTGAAAGAGTTAGACATAGAAGGAACAGGCATAACCCGTCTTCCAGATAGCATTTTTAAGTTGAGAGGTCTACGTATTGTTTGGTCGGTACAGCTTCTTGATACATATGGTTTATTATTCAAGAGACGAAGAACCTATTTTGGTAGTGAAATAGTCTGCTACATATAATTATTGAACAGGTACTTCCTCTATTTTTTATACTATTCATTGTTTCTGCAATTTATGTTATTTAGTGTGATTCTAACAATTTAACCATTTCCAGCAATTAGGTGGTCGGATGAGCTGGAAGCAATCGTCAATCAGCGCACAACTGTGGGCCGAGTGAACTCAGTTAAGGTAAGTCATTAAGAGATTTCTCAACTTGAATAGTTTCCATTATGGTATGGTTTATTATACAGATTCTACGGTTTTTTTTTATATTTTATTTCAACTTGATCTTTGAAGGTCGAGCAGGAAGCAATTGCGACTCTAAGGTGATTTAAAGCTCATATATCTCCATATCTATTCTCATGTGCGTTGAAATGATTTATTTATGATTTTTTTTTCCCAGGCTTTGTTGATCGTTGGTCATTGTCAAGTGATTTTGGCTCAATCCATTTCGGTCACTGATAGTTTTCTCACTCCCAAAAGTACAATTGTTTGTAAAGAAGTGTTTCAAAGTATGATTGTCATTTTACCTTTCAGCATTAGTACTTTTTTTAATGTATACACTGTTAGATGAAGCTATAATCCCAACTTTGATGTTGTACTAGTACTCATTACTAAAAATCAGTAAAGAATTTGAACATCATTTTTAATTCATGGAGCTGAATAAACACAGTTGACTTCTTAGAAAGTCAAACTGATGAAAATAATCATAAGCTTTGTATCATTGTGTTGTTTTGTTGGGACTCAAATCTCAACTAAATGAGTTGACTTTATAAAAAGGTCAAATTGCATTCTCTATGAAAAAAAGGTTGGATACTATCATAAGTGGAACCGTCTTAAACAAGTTCTAAAAGCTACCCACATGTGAATATTTGAATCTATTGCATAGCTGTATAATAACAGCTGTGAGAAATAAATAAAAGAAAAGAGATGAAGGGTCTGTTATGTCATACTTCCAAATTCATTTACAAGTTTCAATATTTTATTGGGGGCAAACTTGAAGGTCAAATATATAAATACTTAAACCTCGTTTGCTAATTACAACACTACCCCTAGGAATTCGAAAATGTGGTTTGCTTGGGTAGAAAGTGGATATTTTGATTTTAAGTTTTGTTTCTCGACACTTTGGGCACAAGCTTTTAAAGAAAAGGTTTTATTTATTGAGTTATGCTATTTAGACCTACAACACAAGCCTAAATACATACCTAATGCATAAATCACTTGTATAATTGCATTAAGTACTTTCTTTCTCTAAATTCTCACCAATTAATTTTTTAAATCAACCAATCAAATCATTAGGTTCATTTGTAGGCATGATTAGTATATCAAACAATCATTTTTCTTATTTTTATTTGCACTTTGGCCAAAAGGTTTAGTAAAAAGTAGTGTAAAAATGAACCCTCCAAATGTAATCTTAGACCTTCATATGTGCTGTGAACTCCATAGATTGTATCTGACGTACCCTTGAACCACCTGGAGAAGCTTTAAACCCTTCTGCAAACCCTTGAACCCCATGAATGATCTCTTTTGTAAATGATGATACGGGTTCACACTCACACCCTTTTACCATTGTTTATTTTGCTTACATTGGATGACGTAAGTAAACACCTGTTTAAATTTTCAACACTTATTTGACAAACAAATAAAATATGAAAAGTTGGGGTTAGTTTGTATCAAAATTTCATTTTACTTATTAAAACGATGGGAATTTAGATGCATATGAAACAAGAGTTGAGATTAATGTAGAATTAAAATTACCTAAATATCCAATGAAACAAATTTTAGCCACTTATTTTTCATTAAAATAAGAAAACCTATTTTTGAGCTCTTTTTTAAAAATAAAATATCTTGCAAAAGGTAAATCGTCAAGTAAAGAAAAATACATTATTACGACGAGTTCGTCAAGTAAAGAAAAATACATCATCACGGCGAGTATTCTTTTAAAAAAAATTTCGTAGACGAGCACTTTGATATATTTTCGATGAACTTTTTTTTTTTTTTTTTTTTTTTTTTTTTTTTTTTTCTAAAAAAATCACAAGTGATTTGAACACAAATAACATGTGATTGATTTCATAAATCGCATGTTTGATTTCAAAAATCACAAATCACATGTGATTTTTTCAGACATAATTGAAAAAAAAAAAAATTTCGTCGAAAGTATATCTTGGTGTGGAGAGATCTCTGCCATAAAAGAAAAGAGAGAGCTCGTAGGCCTTATTCTGCAGATCAAAGAGTTAACCTATATGCATGTTGACTAGCCTAAAAAGGCCTGGAAATGGCCATAGGAAGAACACATTCATTTGGCAGTGGGGCTAAAGAGATAGAGAGAATCAGTCTTGAGAGATCTTTTATCTTCTTTCTTTTGGGATAAAATTAGGGCTCAATCTGAAGAGAGTCTCCGGCCCAGCACTGCACAAAGGCCGATGAGCATAGGGAATCTATACTCGAGCGTTCAACTGGCCCTGACAGGATAGGTGAGGAATCACTCTTGATCACTGGATTTATTATCTCATGTCTGCTTTTCGTGAAAAAATACCAATAGAAGTGGAGGGTTTTTTCAAACAACAAGGGGCTGGGTCAACTATTCAATAAAATGATATTGAGCATGTTTCCCATCTCTTCTCGAGAAACAAGTGGGCTATTTCTTTGCAAAATTGTGACTTGATCTTCTCGAACTGTGTCTGTAACTCACTAGAGGCCCTGAAAACAAAGAGACGCCCATCTATAGAAAGATTATCTAATTCTCATTGCGATTGTATGATTTGTTTTGCGTAACGATTAATTTTTTGCAAGATATTTATTTTCTTTTTAAAAAGTGAAAGTTTATTAATTTTGTTTTGATTAAAGAATGAATAGTCATGATTGGTTAATTGGATTTTTAGAAAATATAAGATGTATATTGAACTTTTCTCATAAAGCTATACACATTTGAAAGTATAAAAAACAAGGGAGGGAAAACTGTATAATAAAAGGGACAAAAGGAAATAGTTAAAGGACCTCTTATGTCATCACCCAAACTCATCATCATGGTGCTCGCTCGGGTTAAGGTGTTGTGACATATATATGTGCGAACAGAACCCTCTTCCCATAAAAACAGCTATGTTGTTCATTCTCTTTGAAATTATTTGCTTTTAAAAAGAAGGGTGACAACAGAAGACTTGCATTCTTTTTGGTTATCAGTTTTTTGATGATATTTGATTTGATGATTAGGGGATTGTTATATATTGTTATTTGTTTATTGCGGTTTCATCTCCAAACTGCTTAGTACATGATTTCGTGAGTTAATTACTAGCAAATATAGAACTTTTGATAAGCAGTTTTTCGTAGGTAACTTTTACTTGTGCTAGTGCTAGTGTTTGGTAATGCTGATTATCAAATAGGCAGCCGGATAACTTTAATCGTTTGAGATGAATAAAGAAGGTTCGAATCCAACTCGCTGGTGTGACTCTTTTTTTTCCTTCTTGTTCTAACCACTTACGGGTGGCCTAGGGGCAAAAAGGCTTGTGAATATCACTGTAAAATGTCTGAGGTCTCAAGTTCAATTCCTGCAAGGTGCAAACAAGCTTAAGTGGTCACGCCAACCTTTTGAAAAGGGAGGGGGCTTTTGCAAAACCCTAACATCGTGGACGCGTTAAAAGACTATTATACCCTCGAATTATAATCCGTAAAATAAAACCATGCTCGATAAATTTCACTAAACACTATGATAAGTAAATTACATGAAAACTTTAAAGAAATAAAACTTGCTTATATATTATACAAGGTAATAACACACAATGAATGTTACATGCAATATTGCTAGACAAATAAATAACATGTACAAGTAATTATAGTAAGTAAATAAACATTTGATTTTGGTCTTTCTTTGACTCCCTTTTTGCTCGGTTCCTTTCCAACGCCTCACCCTAAAATGTGGCCTCATTTACTTCTAATTATCACATATATATTCTCCTCATTTATCCCTCATTTGTCATTCAAATAAACCCTAATTGTTTCCCAAGTAAAAGTGACGGCATTCTTCTCCATCCTTTTCTTTTTCTGTCGATTTCAAGAACAGCCAAGGTAAGGCTTTCGAGATCTTTTTCCAAGGCTTAATACTCGTGACTTCGCAACATATTGATTTGGTTTTGTGGTGATTTTGTTTGGTGGCTGCTGTCGTGGGATGTAAAGCACCAAGAAGGTGATTGTTTTACTCCATTCGATCCTTGATCTCTTCTCCTTTGTGTCTCGACTGCAAGGTATCACCATGGCCTCTTATCCTTTCATTTTTTTTCCATTCTGGTCGTGACCTGTTGAGGACCATGCGCATGTTTCTGGTTTTGTTTGATATGTCATGAATGGTCCTAAGACTAAGCTTTGTAACCTAAAGATATGTACCACATGAAATCATGGAAAAAAAAAGGGCTTTGATAATGTCGACTCATGCTGTCTTGAAACTGTTTTGATCTCCTTCTGGTCATGTACTTGAAACACCTATGCGCATGAGTTTTCTTTACATAAAACATTATATGAATGAGTTAAAAACTAACCTAACATATGGACTTTATAAAATCATGAAAAGGTCATGTTATGGGTCGAGCTATGCACTCTTTATTTCCTGTTTTGGACCTGTTTCTGGTCGTGATCATGGTGCTTAGTATACATGCATTTGTGAACCTTAAAAACACGTTATGTTAAGGATTAAACATAAGCTATGGAATACCTAACATTAGATCAAATAAAATCATGAAATAAAAACCTTTATATGTGTACATAATCTGGTCCTATAATTTCATTTTGTAAACCCTCGATATACTCTTTATTTTGGTCTTTAACATACTTTAAATGGAACGAGAATCATGCATATATATATATATATATATATATATATATATATATATATATATATATATATATATATATATATATATATATATATCTAGGGTTATTAATATCGAATGGATATAAACGTAGGGCTTGTTTACGTGTATATAGGTTGAATCATAAATATTGACACTTGAAGGTTTGGTTTGGGAATATTATAACTATATGGGTTAAATGAGTGAAAGTAGTAAATGCAATATATTTACAATGAAGACCCTATACTTTATAATATTTACACTTTGAACCCTAAACTTTTATAACTTGTCATAAATGATCCTTAAATAATAATAACCCTCATTTTCATTATTTAACTTGAGATAAGAAACTAAACTTACTAAATATGGAAACATGCTATTTATAGAAAGTTACTAAAATAGAAAGTTTCCTAAAATAGAAAGTTACTTAAAATGGAAAGATTATTAAAATGGGAAACTTGCTAAAAAGGGAAAGCCGTCTTAAAACAAGTGTTTCGGAATCTTATAGAACGTTATCTAATTCATATAGGTTCCGGGCGGCGTGATTGATCTCCTTTCTTGACTTTACTTTCATTGTTTTCTTGCTTCGAATAAGGTACAGATATTCTGACCTTTCTCATAAGGTTTCTCATGATCTCTTTGCATCTTTGATCTCTTGCCATATTGATATTGAACCTTTGCTTTGCTATTTGAATCCTTGACATTGACCTTTGCTATTGAACCCTTGATATCGATCCTTTGCTATTTGAACCTTTGATAATTGAAGCATTGATATTGAACTATTGAATTGAATTGTGAACTGCTAATATTGGACCTTGATATTGATTGAACTCTATATTGTACACTTTGACCTGTCAGTTGATACCCGAGCCATTAACTAGGCATGGGGGTTCCATGTCCGTGTCATTGATGCACCAATGGCATGACTCCAGTGTGGATGAGTGATGTTCCACACCGTCCCCATATTTGTATTGATTATGCGCGCTTTGGATATATTGTATGGCCACTATTTGTTTTGCAGGGGGCGTATGGATGCATCCTAGATTTGTATTTGTATTGTATTGATATATTGTTTTGGTGATGTGGTTGGTGTGTGTAATACACCCCCTCACATTTTGGGAGCTGATCACTCCATTGGCTACTCGAGGACTCCCCTCATATTGGTTTGGTATTCCGAGGTCACCCCTCCGAATACAATGGTTACTACAGGATATTGATATATGATTTGATTTGGTTTGTTTTGTTGGCTCGTGGTGGAAAACTGACCTTCCTTTCCTTTGTTTCATTTGCCTACTCTATATTGCTTCATATCATTCATATCTTATTTACCTAGCCTTTGGTTCTATTATTGCTTTTGTATTGTTATATCTGTTCACTGGGCTTTTTAAGCTCAGCCGCATTTCTTTTCCTGCGGCAGGTTATTAAGCTAGGAGCTGGGGCTTTTCTTGGGATTGAGAGTAGGATGCTTTTGAGGATTGCTTTAGTTATCTAGACTTTAATTTCCATTGTTATTTGATTTGGAGACTTAGACTTTGTATCGTTTCATTTTCCTTTGGGGACATCTTTTGGAACTTTTGTATTGATCAAGTCGTGTTGACTTGTTACTCTTTTGATTATTATTATAAGACTTCCGCTTGCATGGTTTATATGTATTGTTCTGATTTGACTCCATAAATGTGATACTTCTACCCTTATCAGGTTGGGGTGTTAAAATTATGGTATCAGGGCCCAGGTTTACGACTTGTAGTCAGGACCTGTGACATATGGACCCTAAGCGTTAACCTGTAGAGCTTAAGTTTTGATTTGGTGAGGTTTGGGTAGATTCTAGGTTCATTATCGTCATTTCCGTTCATGATCTTCATCCTATTTCCTAACTTTTGATAATCGTTTGATGAACTCTTCAGATGGTCCAAACTCGTAGGAACGGCGACGACAACGGGGATGGAAATCCTAACTTCGAAGCTTTGATCGCACGCGCTTTAGCCACTGCTATGCCCGGGATAGTGGCTGCCATCACTGAGAATGTTCGGAATGGTGCTAGTTCTTCTGGTGGGGATAATGGTGGGGGTGCTAACCTACCTACACCTATTTATGTATGGATCGAGCGCTTTAACAAACTTAAGCCACTTCCTTTTCACTCGGCAGCTTCATCTAATGATGTGGAGGACTGGATTACGCACATGGAGAAACTTTTCAATGTGCTGGGTTGTGGTGATGAGGTGAAAACCCGGCTTGCTACTTTCAAATTTGAGGGTGATGCCTTAAACTGGTGGAAGGCCTATATCTTGACCAAAGAAGAGAACTTCGTTGATACTTGTGCTTGGAACACCTTCAGGGAGATCTTCTACAAACAGTATTTTCCTGAGTCAGAACAGCAGCGGTACGAAAGGGAGTATGAGACCATACATCAGCTGGAGAAGGAAAATTCTCACGAGTATATGCAGCGATTTATGAGGATGGTTGGGTTTGTAGGTGCTGTTGTTGCTGGAGATGCTCGTCGTCAGGCTCGTAAGTTCAAATGGGGGTTAAAGAAGTGGGTGCTAGATAGGATGATCAACCATCAGTATACTGAGGTGGCTGCAGTTGCGGATGATGCCCGCAACATAGAGTTATTGAATGAGGAGCAGGGTTACAACAAGAGGAACAGAGATGGGGATCGTATTCATTCTCGGGGTCGATAGGACCACACTCAGGATTCCAGGGGTCGTCAGGACCACAGTTCCGATCAGAGGGGTCGCCAGGATCAGGCACAGAGTGTTAGAGGTCGTTATGACCGTGGCTATGATTCGAGACAGCAGGGCAATCAGAGGAGATTTGATAGGTCAGGTGATGATCGTAGGGGTCAGAGTGGCAGTTTTCAGAGACAGCAGCGGGATCAGTCATCTCGCAACACTTATCAGGATCGTTCAGCGACAGCTTCTTCCCAGAGGAGGACTTCTGAGGTGCTACCTCCTCCTCCCAAGTGTGTTACGTGTGGTAAGCCGCACCCAGGTGTTTGCCGTAGGATTACTGGAGGTTGTTATCATTGTGGGGAGACAGATCATAGGGTGAAGGACTGTCCCAAGCAGGCATCGGTTACTCCTTCGAACTACATCAAACCACCTCCCACCACTGGACGAGTTTATTCAGTTACTCGAGATCAGGCAGACAAGGCGTCAGGTACTATTACTGGTACCATTTATTTTGGTGATTCTACTGCTTTTGTTTTGTTTGATACTGGCGCGACACATTCTATCGTATCGAAAAAATTTGCTAAGAAACTCAAATTACCTCCAACACCACTAATGAATCATTTATCCATATCAACCCCTATGAAGAATCATGTGCTCATTAATCACGAGTATGTGAACTGTCCTCTACGTTTCGATGATGGTATTCGTTCGGCTAATCTTCTTCCTTTGGATATGTCTGATTTTGATATTATATTGGGTATGGATTGGTTGGCCTTGCATAAGGCTACTATTGATTGCCATGCTCGTAATGTTATCTTCGGTAATGTTCACCGTCCTGATTTTGTATACCATGGTGCTCAACCACTCAAGTCGGTTAAGATCATCTCGGCTATGAAAGCCCGCACTCTCATTTCTCATGGTTGCCTTGGTTTTCTAGCATCCATCAAAGATACTTCTTCAGAAGTTCCGACTATCGAAAGTCTTTCTGTTGTGTGCGAATTTGCTGACGTCTTCCCTAATGAACTTCCTGGCATTCCTCCGGCTAGGGAAGTTGAATTTGGCATTGATTTGATTCCTGGTGCTGAACCTATATCCAAAGCTCCTTATCGTATGGTGCCGATTGAATTGAAAGAGTTGAAAGAGCAGTTGCAAGAACTATTGGAGAACGGATTTATTAGACCCAGCGTTTCACCTTGGGGTGCACCGGTGTTGTTTGTCAAAAAGAAGGATGGGAGTATGAGGTTGTGTATCGACTACCGTGAGCTGAACCGTATCATTATCCGTAACCGTTACCCTCTTCCTCGCATCGATGACTTGTTTGATCAATTGCAGGGCGCCAAATTCTTCTCTAAGATCGATCTGAGGTCTGGTTATCATCAATTACGTGTGAAGGAACAAGATGTTCCTAAGACCGCGTTTCGTACTCGCTATGGCCATTATGAGTTTCTGGTTATGCCATTTGGGTTGACTAACGCGCCTGCCGTCTTTATGGATCTTATGAACCGTGTTTTCCACGAGTACCTTGATAAGTTTGTAATCGTCTTCATTGATGACATCCTTGTGTATTCTAAGAGTGAGGCCGAGCACGAGCAGCATCTTCGTATCGTATTGGAGATTCTTCGACAACAGAAGTTGTATGCGAAATTTTCTAAGTGTGAATTCTGGCTGAGCCAAGTTGCTTTTCTTGGTCACGTTGTGTCTGCTGATGGTATCAAGATGGACACATCTAAAGTAGAGGCTATCACAAAATGGCCAAGACCTACTACTGTGACGGAGATTAGGAGTTTTCTAGGGCTTGCTGGTTATTACCGTCGTTTTGTTGAGGGTTTCTCTAAATTGGCGTTACCTTTGACGCAATTGATGAGGAAAGGAGAAAAGTTTGAATGGACGGAGGAGCGTGAACAGAGTTTTGAGGAGTTGAAACGGAGGTTAGTTACTGCGCCTGTTTTGACACTTCCATCGGGTTCCGGAGGTTTTCAGATTTATAGCGACGCGTCGAAGAAAGGTTTGGGTTGTGTATTGATGCAGCACGGTAAGGTGATTGCCTATGCTTCGAGGCAATTGAAGTCGTATGAGGAAAATTATCCTACGCATGATTTGGAGTTGGCTGCGGTTGTTTTTGCCCTCAAGATTTGGAGGCATTACTTGTATGGTGAGTCGTGTGATATCTTTACTGACCACAAAAGTTTAAAGTATATATTCACACAAAAGGAGCTCAATATGAGACAGCGGAGATGGCTAGAGCTTCTTAAGGATTACGACACGAACATCCAATATCACCCGGGTAAGGCTAATGTGGTTGCAGATGCACTAAGCCGAAAGTCGGGTATGATTGCTAGTTTGGAGATTGAAACCAGGGTTCTTCATGACCGTGAGCTTATGGATGTGGAATTGTGTTTCCGGGGTTATGATGGTTATTGGGCTAGTATGAAGGTAGAGTCCAACATCATTTTGCGGATCAAGGAAGCTCAGAAGGATGACGGTGAGCTTTGGTCTATTGTTCAGAATATTGAGGAAGGGAAACAATCGGAGTTTCGGGTTGATACTTCTGGTGTGGTATGGTTTGGTGACCGACTTTGCGTTCTTAATGATCCTAATTTGCGTGAGACGGTGTTGTCTGAGGCTCACAGTTATCCATTCACTATTCATCCGGGTTCTACTAAGATGTACCGAGATCTTAAGCAGCATTTCTGGTGGAGTGGCATGAAACAGGATGTGGCTTTGTATGTTTTGAGGTGTATGACTTGTCAGCAGGTCAAGATAGAGCATCAGCGGGCTAGTGGTTTACTTCAGCCTTTGGAGATTCCTACTTGGAAGTGGGAAGAGATTTCTATGGATTTTGTCACCGGTTTGCCTCTCACTCGTAAAAGACATGATGCGATTTGGGTAGTCGTTGATCGGCTAACCAAGTCTGCTCATTTCTTACCCATTCGTACTGGAGATAGTGTTAGTAAGTTGGCCGAGATCTTTCAGCAGGAAATCGTTCGTCTTCATGGTACTCCAACAGCGATTGTGTCAGATAGAGATCCTCGTTTCACGTCTCGTTTTTGGAAGAGTTTGCATAAGGCTTGGGGCACTCGTCTTAAGTTCAGTACGGCGTTTCATCCTCAGACGGATGGTCAGTCGGAGAGGACCATTCAGACATTGGAAGACATGTTGCGAGCATGTGCTTTAGAGTGGACCGGGAGTTGGGATGAGTATTTGTGCTTGGTGGAGTTTGCCTACAACAATAGTTGGCATGCTAGCATCAAGGCTGCACCTTATGAGCTGTTATATGGGAGGAAATGTAGAGCACCTATTTGTTGGGACGAAGTAGGTGAGCGTTTGATTGAGGGACCTGAGATTATTGAGATCACCAATGAGAAGGTGGCAGTTGCTAGAGAGAAGTTGAAGGAGGCTCGTACGCGGCAAAAGAGTTATGCAGATAAACATCGTCGTGATTTGGAGTTTCAGGTTGGTGATCGGGTATTTCTGAAAGTGTCTCCTTTTCGGGGTGTTAAACGTTTTGGTATTAAAGGGAAGCTTAGTCCTCGTTTTATTGGACCGTTTGAGATTCTCGAGCGTATCGGAGAGGTTTCTTATCGTTTGGCTCTTCCGCCGCAGCTATCGCATGTGCACGACGTTTTTCATGTATCTCTTTTGAGGTGATACAACTATCATCCTTTGCATGTAGCCTCATATCCATTTGATCAGATTCAGCCTGATATGTCTCTTTCGGAGGAACCCGAAGCTATTTTGGATCGGCAGGATCGAGTCATGAGAAACAAAGTAATTCCGCTTGTTAAGATTCTTTGGAAGAATCACCCAGAGCGTGAAGCTACCTGGGAGACCGAGGAATCTATGCGAGCTAGTTATCCACATTTCTTTTCATCATCGGGTATGTCTTAGTTTATTGCTTCGTTTCCTTTTCAATTTTCGAGGACGAAAATTTTTTTTAGAGGGGAAGTGTTGTAAAACCCTAACATCGTGGACGCGTTAAAAGACTATTATACCCTCGAATTATAATCCGTAAAATAAAACCATGCTCGATAAATTTCACTAAACACTATGATAAGTAAATTACATGAAAACTTTAAAGAAATAAAACTTGCTTATATATTATACAAGGTAATAACACACAATGAATGTTACATGCAATATTGATAGACAAATAAATAACATGTACAAGTAATTATAGTAAGTAAATAAACATTTGATTTTGGTCTTTCTTTGACTCCCTTTTTGCTCGGTTCCTTTCCAACGCCTCACCCTAAAATGTGGCCTCATTTACTTCTAATTATCACATATATATTCTCCTCATTTATCCCTCATTTGTCATTCAAATAAACCCTAATTGTTTCCCAAGTAAAAGTGACGGCATTCTTCTCCATCCTTTTCTTTTTCTGTCGATTTCAAGAACAGCCAAGGTAAGGCTTTCGAGATCTTTTTCCAAGGCTTAATACTCGTGACTTCGCAACATATTGATTTGGTTTTGTGGTGATTTTGTTTGGTGGCTGCTGTCGTGGGATGTAAAGCACCAAGAAGGTGATTGTTTTACTCCATTCGATCCTTGATCTCTTCTCCTTTGTGTCTCGACTGCAAGGTATCACCATGGCCTCTTATCCTTTCATTTTTTTTCCATTCTGGTCGTGACCTGTTGAGGACCATGCGCATGTTTCTGGTTTTGTTTGATATGTCATGAATGGTCCTAAGACTAAGCTTTGTAACCTAAAGATATGTACCACATGAAATCATGGAAAAAAAAGGGCTTTGATAATGTCGACTCATGCTGTCTTGAAACTGTTTTGATCTCCTTCTGGTCATGTACTTGAAACACCTATGCGCATGAGTTTTCTTTACATAAAACATTATATGAATGAGTTAAAAACTAACCTAACATATGGACTTTATAAAATCATGAAAAGGTCATGTTATGGGTCGAGCTATGCACTCTTTATTTCCTGTTTTGGACCTGTTTCTGGTCGTGATCATGGTGCTTAGTATACATGCATTTGTGAACCTTAAAAACACGTTATGTTAAGGATTAAACATAAGCTATGGAATACCTAACATTAGATCAAATAAAATCATGAAATAAAAACCTTTATATGTGTACATAATCTGGTCCTATAATTTCATTTTGTAAACCCTCGATATACTCTTTATTTTGGTCTTTAACATACTTTAAATGGAACGAGAATCATGCATATATATATATCTAGGGTTATTATTATCGAATGGATATAAACGTAGGGCTTGTTTACGTGTATATAGGTTGAATCATAAATATTGACACTTGAAGGTTTGGTTTGGGAATATTATAACTATATGGGTTAAATGAGTGAAAGTAGTAAATGCAATATATTTACAATGAAGACCCTATACTTTATAATATTTACACTTTGAACCCTAAACTTTTATAACTTGTCATAAATGATCCTTAAATCATAATAACCCTCATTTTCATTATTTAACTTGAGATAAGTAACTAAACTTACTAAATATGGAAACCTGCTATTTATAGAAAGTTACTAAAATAGAAAGTTTCCTAAAATAGAAAGTTACTTAAAATGGAAAGATTATTAAAATGGGAAACTTGCTAAAAAGGGAAAGCCGTCTTAAAACAAGTGTTTCGGATTCTTATAGAATGTTATCTAATTCATATAGGTTCCGGGTGGCGTGATTGATCTCCTTTCTTGACTTTACTTTCATTGTTTGCTTGCTTCGAATAAGGTACAGATATTCTGACCTTTCTCATAAGGTTTCTCATGATCTCTTTGCATCTTTGATCTCTTGCCATATTGATATTGAACCTTTGCTTTGCTATTTGAATCCTTGACATTGACCTTTGCTATTGAACCCTTGATATCGATCCTTTGCTATTTGAACCTTTGATAATTGAAGCATTGATATTGAACTATTGAATTGAATTGTGAACTGCTAGTATTGGACCTTGATATTGATTGAACTCTATATTGTACACTTTGACCTGTCAGTTGATACCCGAGCCATTAACTAGGCATGGGGGTTCCATGTCCGTGTCATTGATGCACCAATGGCATGACTCCAGTGTGGATGAGTGATGTTCCACACCGTCCCCATATTTGTATTGATTATGCGCGCTTTGGATATATTGTATGGCCACTATTTGTTTTGCAGGGGCGTATGGATGCATCCTAGATTTGTATTTGTATTGTATTGATATATTGTTTTGGTGATGTGGTTGGTGTGTGTAATACACCCCCTCACATTTTGGGAGCTGATCACTCCATTGGCTACTCGAGGACTCCCCTCATATTGGTTTGGTATTTCGAGGTCACCCCTCCGAATACAATGGTTACTACAGGATATTGATATATGATTTGATTTGGTTTGTTTTGTTGGCTCGTGGTGGAAAACTGACCTTCCTTTCCTTTGTTTCATTTGCCTACTCTATATTGCTTCATATCATTCATATCTTATTTACCTAGCCTTTGGTTCTATTATTGCTTTTGTATTGTTATATCTGTTCACTGGGCTTTTTAAGCTCAGCCGCATTTCTTTTCCTGCGGCAGGTTATTAAGCTAGGAGCTGGGGCTTTTCTTGGGATTGAGAGTAGGATGCTTTTGAGGATTGCTTTAGTTATCTAGACTTTAATTTCCATTGTTATTTGATTTGGAGACTTAGACTTTGTATCGTTTCATTTTCCTTTGGGGACATCTTTTGGAACTTTTGTATTGATCAAGTCGTGTTGACTTGTTACTCTTTTGATTATTATTATAAGACTTCCGCTTGCATGGTTTATATGTATTGTTCTGATTTGACTCCATAAATGTGATACTTCTACCCTTATCAGGTTGGGGTGTTACAGCTTTACCTGGTTCGAGTCTGTGTGGCGGTGGGTTCAAACCCATGGATTAGTCGGCCAAAAGGTCGGAAATCATGGTTACAAAAAAAAAAGAAAAAAAAAAGTAAAATCGGAATCAGTATGAATAAGCAACTTTGAAGTATTTTGTCTAAAAATGTTCTCAATTAATTAACATCCGTCCAAACATTAAAATAAACTGATTGTTTGCCGTTTTCAAAATGATACTAAGAGCAATCCTAAACACCACTAATGAGTTTTTTAGCAGGTTCAATTTGATTTCATAAAGAATAAAACAAAGTTTGTGATTCTTTATTTCTTATTGGGGCAGCCAATTACATTACTTTGAACTCTAATAATAACAATAAACTAGACGTTAATCTGTATGTTGTGGGTGGTAGCCTGATAGGACTTACGAGTAACCGTTGATAACTTCATTGTGTAATATATTTAGTTAACTTTTTTGATTATGTAGCATGTCTTGTGTATTTAGTGAATTGGTGCTGTTGGGCACTTGGGCTACAAGTTGTAATCATTATCAATGATTTTTCATATCTGAATATTGAAATGTATTTAGCTCAGACATAAACGCTTAAATTAGCAGCAACTTGTGATTCTTTGTAATCCAAGAAAGATTACAAAGATATCCACGTTGATTAACTTTGCATAAAAGGGATGGTATCTGTGCCAGTTCTATGATTTATAAGATTCCATAAAGAAATTTGCAGAAAGATGTATCTTCAACCAGTGTGCTAATTACAGTCACGTGCGCTTGTTTATCATTCCCATATTCACTGGTTGTTATTATTGCTAAATGTAGATGATATTCTTCCAACACAAGTACACAACACTATTCAGTTAGTAACAGCTCCAAATTCCCGCTTACCGGACTAGGTGTTTTGACCAGAGAATCAGGAAAAAGAAAGCAAAATCTCTCAAATGTCTCAAACGCGCCAGAATCCGTAATCACAAGCTGCAGCAAACAACCGTTTCCAAAGTTAATGGTGAGTCCTCTTAGAATGTTTCAGCTGATTGATTCCGACTCTGATTCTGATATTCCTTCAATCAGTAAAGTTGCTACTAACAAGACCTGCAGGAAGTCAGAATCTAATTTGGATATGGGAAAAAGTGTAGGTTTACATCAGCCGATAAAATTAAGTGAATCCCTCTATACTTCAGCCAGAAAAGATTTATGGGAAGATTTTAGACACGAGAAGAGGTTCCATTATCCCGACACCTGCACTGGATGAGGTTTGTGAAGATTATTTTAGTTCCATGAAAGAAAAAAGTAAAGTTCAGAGTAATATTGGAAAAAGTAACCGTAATAGTCATGTTATGGGCAGTGTAGTAGCTTTGGGTGAATGATTTGAGGGTCCAAGAGTTTTTGCGAACCCGTTTGTGCAACTTTTTCCTGTTAAATGCAGAAGGTAGAGGTTCTGAGCTTCCCAGTACATCTATGGCGCTAAAGGTAATTAATACATATTCAATTCATTTTGGTGATTTATTTTTTGTAAGTTTATTAATTTTGGTTATTAGTTTTTTGATGATATTTGATTTGATGATTAGGGGATTTTTTTATCATTATTATCTGTTTATTGAGGTTTCATATAGTTTTCAGGGACTGCTTATCCAAACTGCTTACAAAATGATTTCGTTAGTGAATTACTAGCAAACATACAACTTTTGATAAGCAGTTTTTCGTAGGTAACTTTAAGTTGTGCTAGTGTTTGGTAATGCTGATTATCAAATAGGCAGCCGGATAACATTATTCGTTTGAGATGAATAACGAAGGTTCGAATCCAACTCGCTGGTGTGACTCTTTTTTTCTTCTTGTTCTAACCACTTACGGGTAACCGTTGATAACTTCATTGTGTAATATATTTAGTTAATTTTATGATAATGTAGCATGTCTGGTGTATTTAGTGAATTGGTGCTGTTGGGCTACAATTTACAAGTTAGAACCCCTTTGGACGGTTATTATACACCCTTCCTTAGGTCTTAATATAGACTAGAAAGTTGTAATCATTACCAATGATTTTTCATATTTGAATATTGAAATGTATTTAGCTCAGACATAAACGCTTACATTAGCAGCAACTTGTGATTCTTTGTAATCCAAGAAAGATCACAAAGATATCCACGTTGATTAACTTTGCGTAAAAGGGATGGTATTTGTGCTAGTTTTATGATTTATAAGATTCCATAAAGTAATTTGCAGTCAGACGTATCTTAAACGAGTGTGCTAATGACTGTCACGTGCGCTTGTTTATCATTGCCATATTCACTGGTTTTTATTATTCCTAAATGCAGATGAGACTCTTCCAACACAACACTGTTCAGTCAGTAACAGTTCCAAATTCCCGCTTACCGGACTAGGTGTTTTGACCTGAGAATCACGAAAAAGAAAGCAAAATATCTCAAACGCGCCAGAATCCCTAATCACAAGCTGCAGCACACAACCGTTTCCAAAGCTGACTGTCAGTCCTCTTAGAAAGTTTCAGCTGATTGATTCAGACTCTGATTCTGATATTCCTTCTATCAGTAAAGTCGCTACTAACAAGATCTGCAATAAGTCAGTTAATTAAATAGGGGGCAATCTGTAGGTTCAAATTAGCCGAGAAAATTAAGTGAATCACTCGATACTTCAGCCAAAAAGGATTTATGGGAAGATTTTAGACACAAGAAGAGTTTTCATATCCCGACACCTGCACTAGATGAGGTCTGTGAGGAATATTATAGTTCCATGAAAGAAAAAAGTAAGGATTTATGGGTGACCCTCTCCCGCCAGCACATCAGTATTTTTTCCATAATGATTTGAGGGTCCAGAGCTGGTGCGAACTTGTTGGTGCAACTTTCTCCGGTTAAATGCAGAAAATAGAGGTTTTGAGCAGCCCAGTACATCAAATATCGATTACATGTAAGTTAATTCTGCTTCCTTATTAGGGGTTATTTGCATCAAAGATTAGCTCTTTTTTCATAGTCATATTTCATGATTCATGTTTTGTGTTGCACTTCTTGTGTTGCTAGGGGTCAATTAGCAGTGGCGACAAAACAAAACAAGCTGCTAGAACTAATAAAGCTGAGACAAGCTCATCAAGGAAAAATTCAAGAAAATCAAAGACTCAAGAAACGTCAAAAGGTTTCATGAATCCGAAAGCTAATACTCCTAAAGGGATCACAAAAGATGCTTGCAAGAGAAGGGTTCCAGCTGATGGTCAAGGTTCTGGGCATTGGCTCACAAATGCGATGGGAAGAGGGTAAGTTGGAAAGTTCTTGTTCTGTTATAGTAATCATTTCAAATCAGGAAACTGATATCTCTCTGAGTTTGAATTCCTTGTTTAAGTAGTCATTTTGAAGTTAAGAAACTGCTAGAACCAAATTCAGGTCGGGTTTGGGTTTGGATTAGCATGTTAACCCGAGCACGGCATGTTTAAGTAAATAGGTCAGTTATGTCAATCCTAACCCGTTTAATCATAACACGCACGTTGCCTATTCAACCCATTTTTCTAAACTGGTGGGTGGGTCAACTTGTTTAACCTGTTTAATCCCATAAACATAATTTTTCAAAAAAAAAAAAAAAAAAAAAAAAAAACTTAACCGGGTTGATTGGTTAACCTGTTTAACACCAATGGCCAGAAAATGTTTAGACCAGATCCTAACCCGTTTATTTCCGTGTCGGGGTCATGTTTCGTGCAAGGAATTGCTACCCCCACTTTTTGATGGCATCTCTTTATGTGTTGTATGATATAAACAGAAATTTCTTCATTGTGTAATATATTTAGTTAATTTTATGATTATGTAGCATGTCTGGTGTATTTAGTGAATTGGTGCTGTTGGGCACTTGGGCTACAATTTACAAGTTAGAACCCTTCGGACGGTTATTATACACCCTTACTTAGGTCTTAATATACACTAGAAAGTTGTAATCATTACCAATGATTTTTCATATCTGAATATTGAAATGTATTTAGCTCAGACATAAACACTTACATTAGCAGCAACTTGTGATTCTTTGTAATCCAAGAACGATCACAAAGATATCCACGTTGATTAACTTTGCGTAAAATGGATGGTATTTGTGCCATTTCTATGATTTATAAGATTCCATAAAAGTAATTTGCAGAAAGATGTATCTTAAAACCAGTGTGCTAATTACAGTCACGTGCGCTTGTTTATCATTCCCATATTCACTGGTTGTTATTATTGCTAAATGTAGATGATATTCTTCCAACACAAGTACACAACACTATTCAGTTAGTAACAGCTCCAAATTCCCGCTTACCGGACTAGGTGTTTTGACCAGAGAATCAGGAAAAAGAAAGCAAAATATCTCAAACGCGCCAGAATCCCTAATCACAAGCTGCAGCACACAATCGTTTCCAAAGTTAACTGTCAGTCCTCTTAGAAAGTTTCAGCTGATTGATTCCGACTCTGATTCTGATATTCCTTCTATCAGTAAAGTCGCTACTAACAAGATCTGCAATAAATCAGAACCTTAATTAAATAGGGGGCAATCTGTAGGTTCAAATCAGCCGAGAAAATTAAGTGAATCACTCGATACTTCAGCCAAAAAGGATTTATGGGAAGATTTTAGACACAAGAAGAGTTTTCATATCCCGACACCTGCACTAGATGAGGTCTATGAGGAATATTTTAGTTCCATGAAAGAAAAAAGTAAAGATTTATGGGTGACCCTCTCCCGCCAGCACATCCGTATTTTTTCCATAATGATTTGAGGGTCCAGAGCTTGTGCGAGCTCGTTGGTGCAACTTTCTCCTGTTAAATGTAGAAAATAGAGGTTTTGAGCAGCCCAGTACATCAAATATCGATTACATGTAAGTTAATTCTGCTTCCTTATTAGGGGTTATTTGCATCAAAGATTAGCTCTTTTTTCATAGTCATTTCATGATTCATGTTTTGTGTTGCACTTCTTGTGTTGCTAGGGGTCAATTAGCAGTGGCGACAAAACAAAACAAGCTGCTAGAACTAATAAAGCTGAGACAAGCTCATCAAGGAAAAATTCAAGAAAATCAAAGACTCAAGAAACGTCAAAAGGTTTCATGAATCCGAAAGCTAATACTCCTAAAGGGATCACAAAAGATGCTTGCAAGAGAAGGGTTCCAGCTGATGGTCAAGGTTCTGGGCATTGGCTCACAAATGCGATGGGAAGAGGGTAAGTTGGAAAGTTCTTGTTCTGTTATAGTAATCATTTCAAATCAGGAAACTGATATCTCTCTGAGTTTGAATTCCTTGTTTAAGTAGTCATTTTGAAGTTAAGAAACTGCTAGAACCAAATTCAGGTCGGGTTTGGGTTTGGATTAGCATGTTAACCCGAGCACGGCATGTTTAAGTAAATAGGTCAGTTATGTCAATCCTAACCCGTTTAATCATAACACGCACGTTGCCTATTCAACCCATTTTTCTAAACTGGTGGGTGGGTCAACTTGTTTAACCTGTTTAATCCCATAAACATAATTTTTCAAAAAAAAAAAAAAAAAAAAAAAAAAAAAAAAAAAAAAAAAACTTAACCGGGTTGATTGGTTAACCTGTTTAACACCAATGGCCAGAAAATGTTTAGACCAGATCCTAACCCGTTTATTTCCGTGTCGGGGTCATGTTTCGTGTAAGGAATTGCCACCCCCACTTTCTGATGGCATCTCTTTATGTGTTGTATGATATAAACAGAAATTTCTTCATTGTGTAATATATTTAGTTAATTTTATGATTATGTAGCATGTCTGGTGTATTTAGTGAATTGGTGCTGTTGGGCACTTGGGCTACAATTTACAAGTTAGAACACCTTTGGACGGTATTATACACCCTTACTTAGGTCTTAATATAGACTAGAAAGTTGTAATCATTACCAATGATTTTTCATATCTGTATATTGAAATGTATTTAGCTCAGACATAAACACTTACATTAGCAGCAACTTGTGATTCTTTGTAATCCAAGAAAGATCACAAAGATATCCACGTTGATTAACTTTGCGTAAAATGGATGGTATTTGTGCCACTTCTATGATTTATAAGATTCCATAAAAGTAATTTGCAGAAAGATGTATCTTAAACCAGTGTGCTAATTACAGTCACGTGCGCTTGTATGTCATTCCCATATTCAATGGTTGTTATTATTGCTAAATGTAGATGATATTCTTCCAACACAACACTATTCATTCAGTAACAGCTCCAAATTCCCGCTAACCGGACTAGGTGTTTTGACCAGAGAATCAGGAAAAGGAAAGCAAAATATCTCAAACGCGCCAGAATCCCTAATCACAAGCTGCAGCACACAACCGTGAGGAGTGAGCTAGGGACGCTAAGGATGAAACCAAACGAAAAAGTAAGTGACTATGGAAGAAAGTTAAGTAGTATAAAGGCCAAGTTTAAAGGCCTTGGTGAAACTTTGGAAGATAAAGTACTAGTAAGAAAACTACTTAACTCTGTTCCAAAGAAGTTTCTACCTATTGTGGCGTCTATTGAACAATGTCAAGATTTAGACAAAATGTTGTTTCAAAAAAGCCGTTGGAAGATTAACTGCTTTTGAAGAACGACTCAAAAGTCAAGATGAACCATAAAATTATCAAGACAACTTTTGATGGCAAGTTCAAGCAATCAAGGAAGAGGAAGAAAGTTTAACAAAGTAGGAAAAGGACAAGAAAGAGATACAAGGCAAGGAGAACAAAGCAAGAATAAAATGAGATGCTATGAATGTGGTGACCTAGGTCATTTTGCACGTGAATGCACCAAATGGAAGAAGAAAGACAAAGAGAAACAAGCACATCTCATTTATGAAACTAACGATGAACCCACATTGTTGTGAAGTCAAGTAAAGAAGACATGATTGCCGTCTATAACATTAGGGGGGTGAATGTTGGACCTTAATGTTATAGAAGCAAAGTTTGGGTAGTTAAGTGTTCACATATATTATGTATTTAGTTTAGAAATCAGTAAACCCAACACAATATTGGGTTGGGTTTTTTTATTAACGGTATAAACCGTTTTAGTAGGGTTGCAACGTTTACTTTTTAAGAATCGGTATGTCTCTCTAGCTATAACAAAAGGCACCGATTCATCTATTCTAAATAGGTTAGGTTGTGTAAAACAAATATCAGTTGTAAGTTGTAAATCATTCAATCGATCAATGCAAGTTTCTATTATCATTCTTGGTGTATTTTTTCTACAAGTTTCTGTCCCAAACCTTGTTCCAATCATACCGATTGATGAAGAATAACAACATGTGAAGTCTGATTAACTAACATGTCAAAACACCTTAACGCGAGCATGACATGTTTAAGTAGTTAGGTCAGTTATGTCAATCCTAACCCGTTTACACATAACACGAACATTGTCTATTCAACCCCTTTTTCTAAACTGCTGAGTGGGTCGACTTGTTTAACCCGTTTAACCCATTATGAAAATAATTTATCTTAAAAAAAAAAACTCAAACGGGTGTGGTGGGTCAACCTGTTTAACACCCATGGCCAGAAAAGACCCTACCAGTTTAGTTCCATGTCAGTTTCGGGTCTTGTTTCGTGTTAGGAATTGCCACCCTTACTTTTTGACGGCATCTCTTTTTTGTGTGGTCTGATATAAATACAATTTTCTTGTACTTTCAGGTTTATGTAAGTAAAAATGGGCAAGAAATGACCGGCAAAGCTGCTTACATTCACTATAAAAAGATACTTCTGCTAAATAATATATATATATATATGGGGATAGCTTGGCTACAATTTTTGTAGTCAATTAGCTACAACTACTCACAATAAATACACATACAATGAATCAGGGCCCACAGGAAAAAATCAGGGACCCACAAAATGAATCAGGACCCACATTTTTTAGCCTAAAATTGTAGCCAATTAGCTACAATAAATTGTAGCTAATATATTCCCTATATATATATATATATATATATATATATATATATATATATATATATATATATATATATATATATATATATATATATATATATATATATATATGGGAAAAGTGAATATGGGGTTGTCTCACATCTAAGCTTACATGCGAAACCATCAAAAATCACTAAAAAATACGTCATTTTGATTATTATTTTTTCAAAATTTTAGTAGTTGAACAAATATATGCATAGTGGAATGCATTTTAATGGTGAATTAAATCAAACCGTTGTTGAATCTATGACTTATTTGTTAGTAAATGAAAACACATAACAATATGATGTAGATTACGCATGCATCAACGTGAACCCAACATAAGTGATGTTGTGATGAAATCAAGGGAAAACACTAATATAGTGAAAGATATGATACGAATGGAGAAGATTGATGTTTTTCTGGTTAAAACGATGTGATTTTTGATGGTTTCGCATATAAGCTTAGGTGTGAGACAGCCCCATATTCACTATCCTCATATATATATATATATATATATATATATATATATATATATATATATATATATATATATATATATATATATATATATATATATATATATATATATATATATATATATATATATATATATATATTCCAACTTTCTCACCTTGTTTTGCTTTATAACTGATAAACTTCATTTAAACTTTTACTTTTGCGTGTAAATATGATATGAGCTAAATCATGATGCTTTAGTAAGTATGAATTCAGTTCTCATTTATAAGAATACCTGTTGTGCAATTGGTATATCCGTATCTAATCATGTTGAGACGCTAAGAGTCTGATTTGGATTGTTCAAAGGCAGTTGACACTAGCATCTATCAATCTACAAATGAAAACTTTCAAAAGTGTAAGGCTGCTCTGTACTGGAAAATAGAGGAAAGAAAGTGAAAGCTTTTCAAAATTCAAGTTGTAGTCCAACCCTTTTTTTTACTAATGAACAAACTTTAGACCTGAGTTTAGTGTTTATAAATTTATGTATTGATTATGATATCATTAGCGAAACAAGTAATGATTTTCTAAATCATCATTAATATGAAAATTAAATAACAGAAAACTTGTGCAAGTATGCAACTAACAAAATGTGAAAACATAAATATCAAAAGCCTTTTATAAATGGTGTGTGTTTAACATTCAAAAAGTGAATCTTATCTTTCTTTTTTTCGTTGAACAAAAGACCATATGAGTGGCTTTTGTTTCTCAATATCATTATTTCACAACTTTACCATAAACTCTTTTAACAGCTTCATGCTCTAGAGAATAAAGGCACTTATACTTACAAAGATGAGAATAAAGCCTTTTATAAATGGTGTGTGTGTTTTTGTTTCTCAACATCATTATTCCACAACTTTACCATAAACTCTTTTAACAGCTTCATGCTCTAGAGAATAAAGGCATTTATACTTACAAAGATGAGAATAAAGCCTTTTATAAATGGTGTGTGTGTTTTTGTTTCTCAACATCATTATTCCACAACTTTACCATAAACACTTTCAACAGCTTCAACCAAATTTCCAATGGCTTCTACTTCAGTTTCATGCTTTAAGTATGATGTATTCTTAAGCTTTAGAGGCGAAGACACTCGAAAGAACTTTGTTGATCATCTGTATCATGCTCTAGAGAATAAAGGCATTTACACTTACAAAGATGATGAGAATATTAAGCAAGGGAAAATGATCAGTGATGAGCTTATTAAGGCCATTGAAGACTCAAAATTTTACATTATTGTTTTCTCCAAGAACTATGCTTCTTCATCTTGGTGCTTGGAAGAGCTTGTTAAGATTATGGAATGCCAGAAGATGGACGAGCACACTGCTTACCCCGTGTTCTATGATGTGGAGCCTACTGAAGTACGCAAACAAACTGGGGCAGTTGGAGATGCATTTGCAAAACATAAAGACGAAAAAGCTGCAAGAAAATGGAGAGAGGCTTTGAAAGAAGCATCTGATTTGGCTGGGTTTGAGTTGAAAAGCATTGCTAATGGGTAAGTAAATTTCTTCATTATATCTATGCAATATTAGTATATTTTTTGAAAGGGTGGGGAGTTATGTTTCACCTCAAAACCGGCCAGGCAAATAATGTTTTTAGCAAACAACCTCTTAGAGCATATGGTTCGTCCTTCTTTAACACACTCTCGTCAAACTTACAATCCGTGGTATGAAACCACAGATAAGTTTTCACCTATATAACTAAATTATTCTTTTCTATAAGGGTATAGACTATAGAAAAGGAAGAGTTAGCGGTGGCCATTTGTCATTTGTATACACCTCATGCTTTCTGAAATTCTACTATGGAATTTACATTTATAAGTTATAACACTACCAAGTCATGCTAATCAACTTTTTAGAAAGTTTAAATGTGAGTGACAGAGTATTATTTTTCTCTCTTTTGTCCTTACACTTAAACTCGCCGGTCCTCTATGTACAATGGAAAGTTCATGACTTCCTGTGTATGGTTTTTTACCATGAACAAGTGGCTCTTTTCTTTTTTCTTGGTAAGTTTCAATCGGCACAAAACCCTTACCTTAACAAACGCGTCTGTTATTCATTCACTACTTATTACAAACCATATATACTTATATCACCATTTACTTCATGTATGATTGTTTGTCAGTATTAAAGATCTGAAAATTGTTTGGGAATTTTCACAAGCTAATTGAATCTTTATTTACAACATATAGGCATGAAGCTAAGTTCATACATAAAATCATTGAAGAGATTTCATTAGAGTTACGTTTCATCGATTCGAGCAGTGATGAAAATTTAATAGGCATGGAGCCCCGTGTAAACGAAGTAATTTCATCCTTAGAACCTGGTGTTGATGATGTTCGCATGCTAGGGATATGGGGGATGGGAGGTGCGGGGAAGACAACTTTGGCAAGAGCTATATTTGATCAAATATCCATTCAGTTCGAAGGTGAAAGCTTTATTGAAAACGTCAGGGAAGTTTCAAAAGCCTCTTCGGAGGGTCTAAAGAAGTTGCAGAAACAAGTACTTTCAGATGTTTTAAAGGATCAAAACATTGAAGTAAGTAGTGTTTTTGGCGGTAAAAGTATGATGCAAAGGAGGATGCATGGTAGAAAGGTACTTGTTGTTCTTGATGACGTCGATCATAAAGACCAGCTTGAGGCGTTAGCCGGTGACCTTAATTGGTTTAAGTCGGGAAGTAGAGTTATAATTACAACAAGAGAGAAGCAGGTGCTGGTAGCCCACCGAGTGAGCTTGATTCATAATGTGACTTTGTTATCTCAAGCGGAAGCGGGTTGCATCTTCAGTAGGTATGCGTTTGGAAGAGAGATTCCAACTCAAAGGTACGAAGAGCTATCAGGACAAGTTGTACAATATGCTCATGGTTTTCCCTTAACGATCAAAGTTTTGGGTTCGTTTCTTTGTGGTCAAAGTGAGCCTTACTGGGTAGATGCTATAGAAAGACTAAAAACCATTCCATTAACGGCAACTATGGATAGATTGGAAATAAGCTTTAATGGTCTAGATAATGATCACAAAGAAATATTCATAGATGTTGCATGCATACTAAAAGGTAGGGTAAAAGAATCTGCAATTAGAGTGCTTGAAAGCCGTGGATTTCATGCTGAAGTTGGTTTAAGAGTTCTTGAGCAGAAATCTCTTATAACTATTTCTAGTGAAAAATTTGAGGTATTGGGGATGCATGATCATTTAGAAGAAATGGGTAGGAATATTGTTCGTCGGTCACACCCCGATGAACCTCAAAGACATAGCCGATTGTGGGTTAAAAAGGAAATCGAGCATATATTGACTAATGACCTGGTAAGAATTAAGTTACGTTTTAATAAAACTGAGAGTTAACTACATTTTATGTCCATGTGATTTGCTGGCTATTTTATTTTGGTCCAATAGCTTAAAGGTTTTGAGTTTGGTCTAAAATGAAACGTTCATTGAGAGTTAACTCCGTTAGTTTAAATGTGTTTGACCGTTTAATAGAAGTTGGTGTCAGTTTTCACATAAAAAAACACATAACAATTCTCATCTTGCTCTTTCTTTATATCACCTTCATTCACTCTCAATTTGATCAGTGATTTTGGGCGTTTTGAAATTTAGGGTTCCGACAAAAATTAAGGGGTTTTTATTTTTTCGATTTCAGGGTACCCAAGCAACTAAATGTCTATACTTCCAGTCATCATAGGGTTTCAGTGCTGAAATTGCAGTAAAAGGTCTAGCAAAAATGACGGATCTTAGATGTGTTCACATAGAGGATTATTTTAAGAGGAATATTGTTGAATTTGATAAAGTTAGCGAATACCTTCCAAGTTCCTTACGATGTATGAGTTGGCGGGGTTTTCCTTTTTCGAGTTTACCGAATACATTTCAAGGAAAATATCTTGTTCAACTTCAATTATATTACAGCAATATTGTTCAACTTTGGGAAGATGGAGAAGAAAAGGTAGAATAATGGTTAATTTGTTGTTTTTCCTGATTCATTATGATCATACTATATATCTATTGCTTTGTCATTGCACCAGTATTAACTGCTTTTTTTGTACTTATGTTAGGTTCTTCATAACCTAAGGTTCCTCACCTTCTTTGATTCAAAATTACATACCTTTGACCTTAGGTTGGCTCCAAATCTTGAGCAGTTGACTATTTTCAATTGTTCTGATTTGGTAGAAATTAATGCTCCCATTGGATGTCTGAAAAAGCATCTCTTCTTAGACTTAAGTGATTGTGGGAGGTTTGAGTCTTTTTTGTTTGACAAACGGTCTCAACCAGCTGAGGCTTGTTCTTTATCTGAGTTGCATCTGATTGCAAAACCCAGATATGTTTGCCCATTGCACTGCGACAATGATTCTCCAAAGTTTCAGTTTTTATGTTATTATAAAGAAGATCCAGCTTCATCGTTTGGAAATCTTGAAAGGCTAATTTCGATGGGTCTTTGTGCTTGTACAAACCTTGAGAGTTTTTCAAGAAGTATTTGTAGTTTACGAGGTTTAAGAAAGCTTAAACTTAAGGGCAGTATTCCAGAAGCACCCCGGGACCTTGACCAGTTAGAATGTCTAGAGGAGCTGACTTTTTCATCTACAGAGATTAAACATCTTCCAGATAGCATTTGTAAGTTGAAACATCTCAAGTCTCTCGAACTTAAATCATGTTTTCTTCTTGAGAAGTTACCTGATGATCTTGGCCAAATAGAATCTATGGAGACGCTAATTATAACGAATTGTAAACGTTTACGAGATATTCCAAACAGCATTTGTAAGATGAAATGTATAAACAAGTTACATCTCCGCGGTTGTATTCGAGTTGTTGAATTGCCTGAGGAAATTGGATGCTTAGAAGGTTTGGACGATGGTTTTGCATTGGTGGCATGGGGATTTGATGACTATCCAAAAGACCTAATCTCTCGGAGAGATGCTGCTCATCTAAGCAAAATATCAAAAATATGTTTCGACGTTGTCGTCCAAACCACTGCTTGAATCGAATCGGGGTTTAGCAACAGAACTTATGTCAACTTGGAATCGCCTAAAAAATTTACACTTGGTGAAGAAACGGAACGACTTTCTCAGATTCTTGGATTTTAGATATGAATGGATATTGTATGGATTAATTGTATATGACTCTAGTTCAGCTTATAAAGTTATATGTGCTTTTTTGCCGACTAAAAGTTCACTTAAGACAAAATAATTTGGGCCCGCTACTTTGAACCTTCTTCCCATTGTCTTATAATCCGTACTTCTCTTGATATTTAAATTGTGAGGGTTGCAAAAGCTACGTCGTGTCATTCTTATATATTAAAGAATCACTCAACTGAATATAATTGCATTGATCGATGATTATAAAAAATGAAAAAGCATGCTCAAAGAGTTAATCACTTGAACATTATTGGATTAATGAATATAAAAACTGATTTAACTGAAAGTTCAACTTATCCCATTAATTAAACCAGGGTCGTATCATGGATTTCAGTGGCCCCGTGCCATTACCACAAAGATACCCTCAAACATACACATAATATACATATGTATAAATAGTGCATGAATTAATTAAGCCCGAATCTCATATTGTGTTCATATATATAATAGAAGTGCATGAAATTTGGTGGCCCTGTGTAATCGCACCTCTTGCACTCCCTTAAAGCCGGCCCTGAATTAAACTAACATATTAATTAAACTCAAAAGGTTTCAAGCAGAGCCTGTCACTTTGTCAATTTTGAATATGTATTATAAATGTCACTATTGATGCTAAAATTGTAATAAACACCTAAAACTATGGTTTCATTAACTGAGGTTAAAAGATTGGAATTTTTAAGAACACTAAGTTTTTCAATTCCAATCATATCAGTTAATGGTGAGGGCTCATCTCGATCCTAAACATTGAAGTCTCGAGGAACAATGGAGTTTGTGCTATTACTACTAGCTAGCGCATTTAAAACTCGGTCGATTTGGCTATAAAACTTGACTCGACTTGATTACTAGTGTAACAAAATATTATAATATCAATCAAGATTTGTACTCGCCAACTTTGTTGATTTTCTATAGTTCTACTCGATTAGTTAATGGTAGTGGATTTTGTATATTTACATACACGTAAAGAGGGTGAATATATAGAATGCTACGCATCTACTCCTTTCGTCTAAAAAAGAATGTTCAAAAACAAATTATGATACGTGTAATTAATGCTAGTTTTGATTGATAAAAAATTATTTATACCCCTATAATTAATATAGAAATTAGAAAATTAATAAGTAATGCATGTTTTGATTATGATTGATAAAAAATCATTTATACCATTATACAGTAATTAATATAGAAATTAGAAATTAATAATTAATGCATGTTTTGATTATGAGGGTAAAGTAGGAAAATCAATCATAATTACCATCCAAAAATAAAATTTGGACATTTTTTTGGGACAAACATAAATAGTAAGGTGGACACTTTTTTGGGACGAATGGAGTAATTAGATCGCGAACTGTACAAAAACACTTGACTTAATCTTAACAAAAGGTGAGTCGATTTCATATATTATATGAACCGATCCCAAGTAACTAAGAAATTAACTACTACGTAATTAGTATGGTACGAAGTGTACCAGGTTATAACTAGAGATGTGAAGATGATTGGTGTCAATGCCACGTAAGGCACCTGCTCGATTCAACGTGGCATTCTTTATTCCAACTTGGCATTCTTTACATCCCTATATAAACTCGTAACCTAACTCACATTTTTCATATTATACACAAAAGAATAGAATGGGAAATTGTATAAAGAAACATTCACCCGTCTGCTGATGATTTCTGATCACCGAAAGCTTCACCCGAGAAAAACTTTATTTCCGACACTAAGAAGATAGAAAAAATTTCAGGAGATGGTGAGAAAAAGGCGAAGACAGAGATAAATTAAGATATCGAAAAAGCAACGGAAAGAATAATTGTTAGGCAGGGCAGATGTCCAAGAGTTATCGGTAGATTAAGTGCTTGCTCGGTTGATGAACGTTAGTGATCGATTTGAATCTCATCAACGAGCAGGCTTGCTCTACAAAGCATTCTCGAGTAAGCATATAGCTATAGGTGATCTACTGATCCGTCTTGGTTAATTTTTTTTACCCAAAGTACGTGAGTTTTATTTCTTAGTTTACTTAATTTTTGTTAGAATATATTGTTCCGTACATATGTTTTTCATATTTACTTTTGCAAGGTTGCAGTGATAAGTATGTAACAATTAGGGCCCGGTTGGTTCAAAATGGGGAAAGGGAAAGGGAAAAGGAAAGGGAGAGGGAATGCAAAGGAATGAGTGAGGTGGGTAATCAATCCCTTACCCCTCAATTTATTCTATAATGGTTCATTACCCATTACGGGGTAATCAATCCTTTTGCACTCCCTAACCAAGCACTAAATAATGAGTGAGGTGGGTCCTTTTGAATACCTTACCCATTCCCCACCCCCTTAACCCCCCAACCAAGCACGCCCTAAGGGTACTATATATGGAACTTCTGATTTAGCATTGTTTGCTCTTCTTTAAAATGGTGGCTCTCATGCTCTAACTTATCCGTCAAGCATATATACGGCTTTCCATTATATACCACTAGCAGGGTACCCGCGCGATGCGGTGGCGTTTACCCTGTGACTATATTTTCTGACAATGTAATGTTATGCGGTCATCCTTTTATTAAACAATTAAATTCAAATAACAATAACTTTAGTTATATCTGTGGAAATAATTCATCTCCTGTTAACCGAAGCTACCACAAACAAAATCTTGATTCTATCCTTCAGCACAATCACCCTTCGTCAATTTTGGAGTCGGCCGACCCAGTTCGACACTCATGTTGCAATGGTGACGACTTGGTCGGCGCAGCGGCAACCGAACTAGTCGACCGACCACTGCGGGCAGTCTAATGGCTTTATTTTTAAATACTTGGCTTAGTATTTTGACTAGATTGTATATTGTGGTTAAATGGTTGTATATTTTAGTGAGAGGTAAATTAAATAGTGTATTAATTGTATGTGTTGAATAATGTTTTTTAGTTGTATTTGTGCTTCAAATAGTTTGTACATTGTGTTTTATAAATTATACTTTTTATCAAATGAATGTTTTAAATATGTCATTTGTCACAATTCTCAATTTTCGGTCATTTTTCAAATTTTACTATTCATTCCCGGAGAAAAATTTATATTTCATTAACGTATATTTTTCTTATTAAATAAACGCTATCGTACGATCATTTATTTTGAACAATTGATCCGACACTTCCCAAAACTTATCCTGATATATTTTTATACTCAATTTAAGACCATAAAAATTATATTATTAGTTTACCCGGTGTTTTAAATTTATTTTGTATATAAATGGTTATATATATATATTTACGACGGTTTTCGTAAATTCAACTCGACAATTATTATTTCACTTAATTCTTGCGAGAATTGTATTTTTATAATTTTTATGACTTCAATATATTTTATTTTGACCCGTTAAAATTTATATTTAGCTAACGCTACTTTACAAGCTCAAATATATATATCTAAATTACCAACTATGCTTACAAATACACGTCTATTCTACACATCTATACTTAATAAAAAAAATGCACACTAGTTAAACAAACACACCCTTGTCGACACAAGGGTGAGTCACACCATTCTCATCCTAAATATCTTCTTATATTATACTTATATTCATTTTTCACTTACAAATTTACACATACAACTAAAATTCAAAGGTGAAAAAAAAAGCTATCCTCTCTTCTCTTCTCACCATAGAACCGGCCACCTTGAAAGACCAAGTAGGTGATCACCAAAATTTTTCAAGTCAAGTTTTAACAATCTAGTTACACTCTTAGATAAGGTTTTGAAATAAAAACCTAGGGTGTTAGGATTAACCTTTGTTCACTTCACCTCATCAAGTTACTAGTAAGCATTTCATGTTCACATTCATCTTTCATATTCATATTATGTTCATTTCATCATATTTGAGAAAAATATGCAAGTCATATTGATGTCTATACCACTTTTTATTGTTTTCAAGTGTTATATATATATATTCATCATCCTATAATTACTCCTTTAAACATATCACTTTTGGTGATGTCTAGGAACCCATGACACCCTAAGAAGGTGTATGGTAGGATTAGAATAGTTTCGGAGTTGTTTTGAATTGGTTAGAATAGGTTTTGCGCGAGAAAAACTCATTTCGACAACTTTATTTAGAGGTCTGATCTTATTTTCGAATTCTGGAATTCTCGACAGTAGGTAAAAGATTTTGGGCTAGATATTTAGAAAATATACTTTAAAACGAAAACGTGGCCGCTTGAACGGGTTAAAACGGAGTTATAACGAAGAAGTTATGCTATTTTTAAGTTTAACGACGAAAACTATTTGTTTCAGAAAATTCAGCATGTATTCTCAACTTTTTACGAGTCAAAAATGAATCTTAAGCGTTATTAAATGTGTCGACTTATCAAAAATATATTAGTATATATTATCACGATTCCGAGGATATATAAAACGTAGAAAACGGACTTATAACGACTAAGTTATTCACATTTTAAACAAGTTGCCGATTTTATATAAGCATAACTAATATATTTTCTAATAGACCTATGTTGAGGGTTGTTTTTAACATTGATGGAGTACTTTTTTATGAAACGATGTCTTCTAGTAAAAGTAAGTTCGCCTAGCCTATTTTCCAAAACGTCCAACCTTTCGTCAAACAGAGTTGTAACGAGTAAAATAGGGTCACTTAAACTTTGCCGAAAACCACCCTTAAACAATATTTTGGATACAAGTACCCTACTTTACCTATGTTTTTCTCCATGATCGAGACCTCTATGATGAAAACTTAAAAGCTAAAACTTTGGGATAATGATACAAGCTTTCCAAAACCATTGAGTTTGTTTCCTAAAACTCAATATTCACCATTTTACGACTAGCTTTTCAAGGCCGTTTAGTCACTTTCATGAAATTGTCAAATGACATTATTTTATGACGAAAAGTTATAATTTCATAATAAATCATAAAATGACTATCGTAGGATATCATTTCAACGTAAATACTTGTAAAGTATTTTATAATATGATGAGATGTCATAAACATATATTTCGACGATAAACTTTATTTTCAAAAATGTACAAGTGGTATGGATATCATATTAGTTTGCATGCACGACATTGTTTCATGACTTATATTAGAGCATATCATTCATAATAGGTCGCGGTTAGAGAGTTGCGTCTCATTTCTATGCATCCACTTTGTCATCATAAAGGTGAGTTCATAGCCCCACTTTATAAACTCTTTGGGGGAGATACATGCTCAACTACTTGCTTTTACTTTACATTTATATGAACTTAAATATCTTTTGTTTCACTCTATGTGCGCGTAAGTAGATTATGCCTGAACTAAATTGATCACTATGTTATGAACGCTATTATTTGAATCACTTTCCTTGATTTTGAACCCTTGGACATGTATATTTGAGCTCTTTTAAATTGATTCAGACCCTTTAACATATAAGTGAACACTTTGGACTTGATTTGAACTTTTTGACATATAGTTAAACTCTTTTAACCTGTAAAGGAGCATTTTGATATATTTTAAACTTATTTGACGTGATTTTGAACGCTTCGACTATCTTGAACCTTTTGATATTATTCGAGCTCTTTGACTGTTCTGAACTCTTGAACTCGACTTAAATCTTTGAACTTAATTACGAACTTTTGAACGGAACTCTTGAACTTAAATATAAACTTATGACTTGTATGAACTTATTGAACCGTACGTGTTATGACCTTGACCTATAAAGCCTCCCCGGTCCGGAGCAGAATGTCTCCCTATGGGAACGGAGCATTATTCAATCTAAGTCTCCCTTGTTCGGAGCATCACTATAAAGCCTCCCCGGTCCGGAGCAGAATGTCTCCCTATGGGAACGGAGCATTTTCAATCTAAGTCTCCCTTGTTCGAAGCATCACTATAATTCTCACCTTGTCGGTGGAGTGTTCACAATAATTCTCGCCTTGTCGGTGGAGTGTTCTCAATAATTCTCGCCTTAATGGTGGAGTGTTCTTGTAAAACCTGGAAATCTAAAACATAAATAAAGACTAAAATACCCTTGGGATCGAAATTTATAAAATACGTAAAATACATTTATATTCATTTAACAAAATTAAAATCTAACTTACGAATAATTAAAACTTAACTAATATGTATACATGATCGATTTTGTACGACGAAAGATTTAAACGTCTCGCTAAAGTGTTGGGCCGATTAGTTGGGTCTTGACATTCGTTAATGGTGAACCAAGTTGGGCCGTTTGTTTGTTCGTTTGGATCAAGGAGCCGAGAGCCATATGGGCGTGGATTTGGTTGTTCGGTTGGACCAAGCCGAAGCCCACACACTCTAAAGCCTAGAAACATTTTTGTACTAACTATAAATACAATACATTAACCACAAATTGAAACCCTAGTTTTGTTTGCCTCTCTCTTTTCTTTTTCTTCCTATTCGGCCGAACCAATTCCTTTGGTGTCGAGAGTTTTGTTTCCAATAAGCTAAGGTATAACGTTTTCTATTTGTCTTCCTTTGTTACACCTTACGTTAATATATATTGTATATGTTTTGTTTGGTCGAAGCTTGTGTTTTTGTCGAGCCATATGAAACCGAGAACAACAAATATAAATCGGACCTTATAAGAATTAAGAGAACATGTATTGAATATGTTTTGTGAATCGGATCATTAGTATGTCAAGCTATATATACACCGAACCATATATATCATGAATCGGACCTTATATAAACATGCAAACGTGAATATGTAAAGATACGTAGATGAGCTAGGTTTGCGTAGAAACATGTTAGCCGAACCCTATATACAAACCGAACCATATAAGAGTTTTGAAGTGTATTAAACGAGTAAGAGATCATGTGAAACCTAAACCCTAGTTTGAAGTGTGAACCGAACCCTAAATGGTTTGTGAACCATGCGTGCGTTATTATAAGTCAAGTGAGCTTGTCGATATGTAAACGTAGTACGTGGTCATATCTATTCTAAGCTATTGTGCATGTGTGCGTAGATGTGTAATTAATCCGAGTAATAAGTAACTTGTGTTGTCACATGAAATCATAAACGTGCATGGATATAAAAGTTGACGTATAACATGAATATGAGTAACATATGATTAAGTCATGAATGTGTTGAGTAAATAAACAAGAGTAATGAGTCATTAAATGACGTAACATATAAAGTAAATGCACATTGATATGATATTAAAAGAATGAGAAAACCCTAGAACATAAATGAGAGTCGATTAGGGTTTGAAGCTAAGTATATTAATTCGTTATTTCATGTGTGAGTTATGACATTTAAACCATTTTTCACATTTAACCCTAAACTTTAATAAATGATATAATGAACCCTAATCTACGATATTGTTTATAAAACACTTAAGTCTCATTTAATTATAAAACTCTAAAGTATTAAGATCACTGAATACATTGAGTATAAACACCAAATATTAAAAGATCATTTCGACAATTATGGAATCATAAATAACATGTACGACCGTTAATGTGTATAGGTTCTGTGAAGAAGGAGTAATCCTTTGCTTTCCGTATTTCTGCTTTTTGGTCATTTGCTTTGGAATAAGGTACATATATTCTGACCTTTTCAGTAAAGGTTCCTTATAACATTTTCTTTTCATTAACTTTTATATTAGGGTTTCCTAAGCCTTTGCTATGAACCCCATTTTGTTTGTTTGAGCTGTTGCTTATCTGAACTTTGATTTTTGAACTATGAAACATCTGATTTTGAACTATATGATATGAAAACTTTGATTTTGAAAACATGATTAATCTTCTGATAAAGTATGATCTGTGTCAGTTTTGACATTCGGATTTGACCTAAGATAGTTTGACACCCGAGCCAAATATTAACTAGTCATGGGGGTTCCATGTCCGTGTCAATGATGCACCTCTGACATGACTCTAGGGCAGTAGAGTGAAGTTCTGCCACGTCCCTTATTTGTTATCTGTTATGAGCTCAAGTTATATTATATGACCAATATCTGTTTGTGGGGTGTATGGATGCATCCTAGATCTGTTATATGTTATATGTTATATCTTATATGTTATATGTTATCTGATGATTGATGCTGCGTGCATGCACGTCCTTCATAACTCTGGTAGGTCTCCCCTACAAATGTTGCCTTGTGTGAATATGAATATGAATATGAATATGATCTGATATTTGTTTCTGGGCTCGAGGTAGTTAACTATAAAGCTTATTCAATAATTCTGATTTATACTTAGAAAATGATTATGATTTTGCTATCTTTCTTTCATTATATTCCGTATTCATTTTCGTTTCGTATTCGTTTTGCTTGTATATCTGTTCACTGGGCTTTTGAAGCTCAGCCGCATTTCTTTTCTTCTGCGGCAGGTATCTAAGCATTGGAGCTGGGTTTTGCTTTGGGATGAGTACTGAGTGGACTTACCTTAGAGATATTTAGCTTTGATCTTATGATGCCATTTAAGACTTACTATTTCAGATATTTTATTGGAGTTTATTTTTCCGCTGGGACCTATGTATTGAAGTCATGTTGAATTGAATTATTTCAGTATTTATGCTAAGACTTCTTATGGATATTTGTGTTTGCTTTGATATGACACCATTATTTGTGATTCCTTTACCCTTGTCGGGTCGGGGCGTTACAATTTATGGCATCAGAGCCCAGGTTTACGACTTGTAGTCAGGACCTGTGACATATGGAGCCTAGGTTTTGAGACCCTTAGAGCTTAGGCTATGACCTTTGAGGATTTGGGTAGACTTTAGGATTCCTTCTGAGTACTTCCATTTCGTATCTCACCTTTGTTCATTTTGCTAATCGTTTGAATATCGTTCAAATGGTTCGAACTCGTACTAACGGTAGCGCGGATGGAGACGATGATGCTCCTAACATTGATGCTGCGATTGCTAATGCTCTCAACACTCTTTTCCCTGGTCTTACTACACCTGAGATGATGGAACAGGTGATCAACAACATTCGTAATCAGACTGGTGCTTCGGGTAGTGGTGGAGGAAATCAACCCACAGGCATTCACACTTGGCTCGAGCGTTTCGGTAAGCTCAAGCCTCTTTCGTTTAGCACTGCTGCTACTCCCACTGAGGCCGAGGACTGGATCACTCATATTGAGAAGCTGTTTGAAGTATTGGGTTGTGGAGACGAGTTTAAGACTCGTTTGGCTGCCTTTAAGTTAGAAGGTGATGCTTTGAATTGGTGGAAGGCACTCAAACAGGAAAGAGGAGGAGATGCTTTTTGCTGTTACTTGTACTTGGACTGAGTTTCGGACGATCTTCTATAACCGTTACTTCCCTGATGCTGAGCAGCAAAGGTATGAGAGGGATTATCAGGCAATCTACCAGCTTGATCATGAGAATTCCAATGAGTACATGAGTAGGTTTATGAGGCTGGTAAGTTTTGTGGGAACGATTGCTGGATATGGTAGGCGCCAAGCTAAGTACTTCAAGTGGGGACTGAAGAAGTGGGTGTTGGACCGACTGCTTAATATTGAGTATGAGAATGTGTCGGCCTGCAATGACGCAGCTCGTAACATTGAGATCTTTCATGAGGTTTCGGGTTCCAACAAGCGTAACCGCGATGGTGATCGGATTCAAGGAAGAACTCAAAGTAATGATTATAAGGGAAATTCTGGTAGGAGTTATGATTCGAGGGGTCAAGTGGATAGGAGTTATGATCAGCAGGGTCAGTCAGGAAGGAATGTGGACTCTAGGCGCCCTGAGGCGAGGAGTCAAGATAATAGAAATGTTGGTAGGAATGGAAATGATCGTCAGAATCAAGGTAACAATAACCAGCGTTACAACAAGGATCAGTCAGCTCGAGGATCAAATCAGGGTCGTGCTTCAGGATCTTCTGGTCAGCAAAGGACGACTGAAGTTTTGCCTCCCCCACCTATCTGTACTACTTGTGGAAAGGCTCATCCGGGACCGTGTTTCAAGGCCACTGGTGGATGTTTCTCTTGTGGTTCCACTGCTCACAAGATCAAGGATTGCCCTACGAAGAACCCGGTGATTCCTGGAAACTACATCAAGCCGCCACCTACTACTGGACGTGTTTATGCTACTACTCAGAATCAGGCGGAGCGCACTTCAGGTACTATTACGGGCACTCTTTTCATAGATGATTATTCTGTCTTCGCTTTATTTGATACCGGTGCCACACACTCCATTATATCTGTCACATTTGCTAAGAAACTTAATATGAAGCCCAAACCATTAACAAATCACTTATCGATTTCTACGCCTATGAAAAACCACATGATCATTGATCATAAATACGTTAAATGTCCTCTTCGTTTTGATGATCGTATTCGCTCTGCAAATCTGTATCCTCTCGATATGGTCGACTTTGATATCATTCTAGGCATGGATTGGTTAGCTTATCATAGAGCTTCAATTGACTGCTATGCTAGAACGGTGATCTTTGGAGACGTAAAACATCCTGAATTTGTTTATTTTGGTTCTCAACCTCTCAAATCTGTTAAGCTCATTTCTGCTATGAAGGCACGGACCATGATTGCTCATGGGTGCCAAGGTTTTCTGGCATCTGTTAAGGACACATCTTTGGAGAGTCCTAACATTGAAAATCTTTCTGTTGTTTGTGAATTCACCGACGTTTTTCCCGATGAACTCCCTGGTCTTCCCCCAGCTAGAGAAGTTGAGTTTAGCATTGAGTTAATTCCTGGTGCTGAACCGATTTCGAAGGCTCCGTATCGTATGGCACCCGTAGAACTGAAGGAGTTGAAGGAACAGCTGCAAAAGATGATAGAGAATGGATTTATTCGACCCAGTGTTTCTCCATGGGGTGCACCTGTTTTATTTGTGAAGAAGAAGGATGGAAGCATGCGTCTATGTATCAACTACCGTGAACTCAACCGTATTACCATTCGTAACCGTTATCCTCTGCCACGTATTGATGATTTGTTTGATCAACTGCAAGGAGCTAAGTTCTTTTCGAAGATTGATCTGAGATCTGGTTATCACCAGCTACGTGTGAAGGAGCAAGATGTTCCTAAGACCGCGTTTCGTACCAGATATGGTCATTACGAATTCCTCGTTATGCCTTTTGGTTTGACAAATGCGCCTGCGGTGTTTATGGACCTAATGAATCGTGTTTTCCATGAGTTCCTCGATAAGTTCATTATCGTGTTCATCGACGACATTTTAGTTTACTCCAAGTCTGAAGAAGAGCATGAAAAACATCTCCGGATAGTTTTGGAGATTCTGAGGAAGAAGAAGTTGTACGCCAAATTTTCGAAGTGCGAGTTTTGGTTAAGACAAGTCGCGTTCCTTGGTCATATTGTATCTGCTGATGGTATCACCATGGATCCGTCTAAAGTTGAGGCTATCACTAAATGGCCAAGACCTACGACAGTGACTGAGGTTAGGAGTTTTCTAGGACTTGCTGGTTACTACCGACGTTTTATTGAAGGTTTCTCTCGCTTAGCTCTACCCCTAACCCAACTGATGAGAAAAGGTGAAAAGTTTGTATGGACGGATGAACGAGAGAAGAGTTTTGAAGAGTTAAAACGGAGATTGGTGTCCGCTCCTATTTTGACTCTTCCATCTGGTTCTAGAGGATTTCAAATTTATAGTGATGCATCTAAGAAAGGATTGGGCTGTGTTTTGATGCAACATGGAAAGGTAATAGCTTATGCTTCGAGGCAGCTAAAACCTTATGAGGAGAATTACCCAACTCATGACCTTGAGTTAGCTGCAGTGGTGTTCGCGTTGAAGATCTGGAGACATTACTTGTATGGAGAGACGTGTGATATATTCACTGATCATAAGAGTCTCAAGTATATTTTCACTCAGAAGGAACTTAACATGAGACAAAGAAGATGGTTAGAACTTCTTAAGGATTATGACACCAACATTCAGTACCATCCAGGTAAGGCTAATGTAGTTGCTGACGCACTTAGCCGGAAATCAGGCATTCTTGCAAGTATTGAGATTGAACCTAGGATTATTCGTGACTTAGAGCGTTTGGATGTTGAGCTATGCGTACGAGGTTTTGACGGATACTGGGCTAGTATGAAGGTGGAGTCGAACCTTATACTGTAAATTAAAGAAGCTCAGAAAGATGATGGTGAGCTGTGGGTCGTGGCGCAAAATGTTGAAGAAGGTAAGCAGACGAAGTTTAAGGTTGATGATGACGGAATTGTATGGTATGAAGATAGGCTTTGTGTTCCCAATGATCTGGTACTTCGCGAGAAAGTTATGACTGAAGCTCATAGTTCTCCTTTCACTATCCATCCTGGTTCTACCAAGATGTATAGGGATTTGAAATAGTACTTCTGGTGGAATGGCATGAAGCAAGATGTGGCGACGTTTGTGTCGAAGTGCATGATTTGTCAGCAGGTTAAGATTGAACATCAAAGGGCTAGTGGATTGTTACAGCCATTGGATATTCCAACATGGAAGTGGGATAAGATATCTATGGATTTTGTGACTGGACTACCTCTTACTCGGAAGAAGCATGATGCGATTTGGGTAGTTGTTGATCGACTAACCAAATCTGCTCATTTCTTACCAATCAGAAAGGATTATGGTATTGGTAGATTGGGGAAATTTTTCAGCAAGAGATCGTTAGACTTCATGGTACGCCGGCATCTATTGTGTCCGACAGAGATCCGCGTTTTACTTCTCGTTTCTGGAAAGGTTTGCAAAAAGCTTGGGGTACTCGACTTAATTTTAGTACAGCATTTCATCCTCAAACAGATGGTCAGTCAGAGAGGACTATTCAGACCTTAGAGGACATGCTAAGGGCTTGTGCTTTAGAATGGACTGGCAGCTGGGATGAATATTTATGTTTAGTAGAGTTTGCATACAACAACAGTTGGCATGCTAGCATTAAGGCAGCACCGTTTGAACTTCTTTATGGGAGGAAATGTAGAGCACCTACTTGTTGGGATGAAGTAGGTGAACGCTTAATTGAAGGTCCGGAAATGATTGAGATCACTAACGAGAAAGTAGCTGTTGCTAGAGAAAAGCTGAAGGAGGCTAGGTATCGTCAGAAAAGTTATGCCGACAAGCATCGTCGTGATTTAGAATTTCGGGTTGGAGATCGTGTATTTTTGAAAGTTTCGCCGTTTAGAGGTGTGAAACGTTTTGGAATCAAGGGCAAGCTCAGTCCTCGATTCATCGGTCCGTTTGAAATTCTGGACCGTATAGGAGAAGTTTCGTATCGATTAGCACTTCTACCTCAGTTATCGCATGTTCATGATGTGTTCCATGTATCTCTCCTAAGGGGATATAACTATCATCCGTTACACGTTGCTTCTTATCCGTTTGATCAAATTCAGTTTGATATGTCTTTATCTGAAGAACCGGAAGCTATTTTAGAAAGGCAAGATAGAGTCATGAGAAACAAAGTCATTCCGTTTGTTAAGATTCTTTGGAAAAATCACCCGGAGCGTGAGGCTACTTGGGAAACCGAGGAGTCGATGCGAGCTAGTTATCCTCATTTCTTTGAATAGTTTGGTATGTTCTCATTTCAATTTCGTTTCGTTTCATTTCAATTTTCGAGGACGAAAATTCTTCTTTTAGTGGGGAAGAGTTGTAAAACCTGCAAATCTAAAACATGAATAAAGACTAAAATACCCTTGGGATCGAAATTTATAAAATACGTAAAATACATTTATATTCATTTAACAATATTAAAATCTAACTTACGAATAATTAAAACTTAACTAATATGTATACATGATCGATTTTGTACGACGAAAGATTTAAACGTCTCGCTAAAGTGTTGGGCCGACTAGTTGGGTCTTGACATTCGTTAATGGTGAACCAAGTTGGGCCGTTTGTTTGTTCGTTTGGATCAAGGAGCCGAGAGCCATATGGGCGTGGATTTGGTTGTTCGGTTGGACCAAGCCGAAGCCCACACACTCTAAAGCCTAGAAACATTTTTGTACTAACTATAAATACAATACATTAACCACAAATTGAAACCCTAGTTTTGTTTGCCTCTCTCTTTTCTTTTTCTTCCTATTCGGCCGAACCAATTCCTTTGGTGTCGAGAGTTTTGTTTCCAATAAGCTAAGGTATAACGTTTTCTATTTGTCTTCCTTTGTTACACCTTACGTTAATATATATTGTATATGTTTTGTTTGGTCGAAGCTTGTGTTTTTGTCGAGCCATATGAAACCGAGAACAACAAATATAAATCGGACCTTATAAGAATTAAGAGAACATGTATTGAATATGTTTTGTGAATCGGAGCATTAGTATGTCAAGCTATATATACACCGAACCATATATATCATGAATCGGACCTTATATAAACATGCAAACGTGAATATGTAAAGATACGTAGATGAGCTAGGTTTGCGTAAAAACATGTTAGCCGAACCCTATATACAAACCGAACCATATAAGAGTTTTGAAGTGTATTAAACGAGTAAGAGATCATGTGAAACCTAAACCCTAGTTTGAAGTGTGAACCGAACCCTAAATGGTTTGTGAACCATGCGTGCGTTATTATAAGTCAAGTGAGCTTGTCGATATGTAAACGTAGTACGTGGTCATATCTATTCTAAGCTATTGTGCATGTGTGCGTAGATGTGTAATTAATCCGAGTAATAAGTAACTTGTGTTGTCACATGAAATCATAAACGTGCATGGATATAAAAGTTGACGTATAACATGAATATGAGTAACATATGATTAAGTCATGAATGTGTTGAGTAAATAAACAAGAGTAATGAGTCATTAAATGACGTAACATATAAAGTAAATGCACATTGATATGATATTAAAAGAATGAGAAAACCCTAGAACATAAATGAGAGTCGATTAGGGTTTGAAGCTAAGTATATTAATTCGTTATTTCATGTGTGAGTTATGACGTTTAAACCATTTTTCACATTTAACCCTAAACTTTAATAAATGATATAATGAACCCTAATCTACGATTTTGTTTATAAAACACTTAAGTCCATTTAATTATAAAACTCTAAAGTATTAAGATCACTGAATACATTGAGTATAAACACCAAATATTAAAAGATCATTTCGAAAATTATGGAATCATAAATAACATGTACGACCGTTAATGTGTATAGGTTCTGTGAAGAAGGAGTAATCCTTTGCTTTCCGTATTTCTGCTTTTTGGTCATTTGCTTTGGAATAAGGTACAAATATTCTGACCTTTTCAGTAAAGGTTCCTTATAACGTTTTCTTTTCGTTAACTTTTATATTAGGGTTTCCTAAGCCTTTGCTATGAACCCCATTTTGTTTGTTTGAGCTGTTGCTTATCTGAACTTTGATTTTTGAACTATGAAACATCTGATTTTGAACTATATGATATGAAAACTTTGATTTTGAAAACATGATTAATCTTCTGATAAAGTATGATCTGTGTCAGTTTTGACATTCTGATTTGACCTAAGATAGTTTGACACCCGAGCCAAATATTAACTAGTCATGGGGGTTCCATGTCCGTGTCAGTGATGCACCTCTCACATGACTCTAGGGCAGTAGAGTGAAGTTCTGCCACGTCCCTTATCTGTTATCTGTTATGAGCTCAAGTTATATTATATGACCAATATCTGTTTGTGGGGCGTATGGATGCATCCTAGATCTGTTATATGTTATATGTTATATCTTATATGTTATATGTTATCTGATGATTGATGCTGCGTGCATGCACGTCCTTCATAACTCTGGTAGGTCTCCCCTACAAATGTTGCCTTGTGTGAATATGAATATGAATATGAATATGATCTGATATTTGTTTTTGGGCTCGAGGTAGTTAACTATAAAACTTATTCAATAATTCTGATTTATACTTAGAAAATGATTATGATTTTGCTATCTTTCTTTCATTATATTCCGTATTCGTTTTCGTTTCGTATTCGTTTTGCTTGTATATCTGTTCACTGGGCTTTTGAAGCTCAGCCGCATTTCTTTTCTTCCGCGGCAGGTATCTAAGCATTGGAGCTGGGTTTTGCTTTGGGATGAGTGCTGAGTGGACTTACCTTAGAGATATTTAGCTTTGATCTTATGATGCCATTTAAGACTTACTATTTCAGATATTTTATTGGAGTTTATTTGTCAGTTGGGACCTATGTATTGAAGTCATGTTGACTTGAATTATTTCAGTATTTATGCTAAGACTTCTTTTGGATATTTGTGTTTGCTTTGATATGACACCATTATTTGTGATTCCTTTACCCTTGTCGGGTCGGGGCGTTACAGTTCTCAATAATTCTCGCCTAGGTGGTCGAGTGACAAAGGAGTCTCCCTTGTTGGAGCAGTGCAAAGTCTCCCATGTTCGGAGCATCCCTGAATTATTATATAGGTGGTGCAATATTGTGAATTATTATGGTAACTTTTACTCGACTACTATACACACTATATTTTGTGCAATGGGTTGTGAACACACAGGTTGCAAGTTTTGTATGGGCGGGACTTGGAACTGAGTGGATTTACAATGCCTTTGCTTTGTGTCCTCATTTGACAACGTGTGCATGAACATAAACTAGACATATTTTGGCAGTGGGTTGTGAACACACAGGTTGCAAGTTTTGTATGGGCGGAACTTGGAACTGAGTGGATTTACAATGCCTTTGCTTTGTGGACTATTCTAAATGACCAAAAACTTTGCCTTTGTTGCATGAACGCTCTTTAAAAGCTTTACTTGTTAACCAAACTCTATGAACTCACTCAACCATTGTGTTGACACTTTTAGCATGTTTTATCTCAGGTATCTAAGGCATTCACTTCATGGCATGCATGTGGACTTATCATAGAGTCACGGTGTCGACGCGTCTCACCTATATTTTATGCACTTAACTATCGTTTGATTGTAACAAACTCGTTTTGATATATTGGAAATCTTTTGGGACCTAATGTTTGTAAACTCTGATTATTTTAATGAATCAAACGATATTTTCAAAACGACACTTTAGGTCGTTCGATATAACTGTAACTTTGATGCTATGACAGTCCTCCCCAAGGTATTCCATTCCGCTGTAAAACAGGTAATTTGGGGGTGTGACAACATTAATTATAAATGTTGACCAATCAATATGTGTACGTGCTATGTAATAGTTTAGTTATCATATGACATGTCATATGATTAGAGGTTGTTCAAGCTATGGCTTGAGGTTAATGTGACACTCAGTCACATTCCATTGTTTTTATCGGAACTTTTGGGTTATTAATATATTTTACCGGGGAATCGTCCCTTTTACCTAAAAAAAATTGTACATATAGCTTAAGTAGTTGTATTTGCTTAAAATCTATATATGAAAATATAAAAAATTAGAAGAGAGAGGGTCATCCCTTTATTATAAGTAGTATAAATAGATACTATAGAGTAAAAACATTACTACCCTTAATAAACTTGACCTAGTTTAGTTTTAGATTTGAACCCGGCTGGCCACTAGTACTATATAAAAATGCTACGACCTTTACTTACGAATTCTCGACAACATCTTACTCCAGCGTTAATCTCGTTTTCAATATCAAAAATCCCTTGGCCTAACTTTATGCGAGTGACCAAACAATTTAAAGTTTGTAGCTTCGAGTCTGAGATGTGATTCGTGAAACATTCAGTGTAGTTTGTAAAAAAATCCGAGTTATTTATTTATTTATTTACTTTATATGAAATCCTAACAAAAGAAACCCATCATGTAGGCTCAATGTAAGAATTCTGTCAATTGGTCAAAATTTTGCAATTACTGTAGCATTCTACTACTAGTACAGTATTATATATAGTCGTCTTTCTTGAAATATACATGACGATTTATTTGAGTTGCTTCAAGGAAACCACACGAAGCCCACAAGGAGCTAGCAAATGAAATGGTCCCACTTGAACATAACATACACATTAAATTTTCTGAACATTTTAATATAATATCATACTTCTAAAAGTCTTTATAATAATAGTACATTTTTTTTGCCCCCGTGATCTCTCCATGTTGAATAATTTTTATCACTATTTCGACATAACCACGACACGTTATTTGCGTAAAACAATGACGATGAAATATTTTTTGGTAATACTTATTAGTTCTTGACAGTTTTAGATTGCATATAAACAAACATAAAATATCTTATATATAACAAAGAAACTTCAATGAAAAAATAAGGTTGAGAATTATAATCAGACTAATGGTAGTGAAACATTATGCATATATGCAGGGGCGGAGCAAGGATATTTTCTTAAAGCGTTAGGTAAAGTTGATGCCGTAGGTGGTGCCATTAGTTGTGCCGTGAAAAAGTCGTGCCACCTCTGCACTTTTTTTTCATGACACCAGATTTCTCTATAACACCAAAACACCCCTCCCTAGCTATAACGTCACTTTTTGGAGCCATCAATTTTTTTTTCCATTTAATACAAAAAATATATGTAACTAAAATTTAATTTCATTAATTAAAAAAACATTACATAAATTAAAAATACAACATTGAAAAAAAAAGACATCAAATTAAAACAATACTTTAAATAAAACAACATATATACTTAAAATTAATTTTTCATTAATACAAAAATACATTAAAAAGTACCGAAAATAGTGAGTATGTCATCAGGAGTTTTTTAGGTGACTATAGTAATTTGAAAAAGTATTTAACAAAGTATGTAGTTTTAAAAATAATTAATAAAATGCTTAAGTAACTATATTTTATATTTTTAAAAGATCATAAAAACCGATTTGGCTCTTCACCGTTCTAAAAGCATCATCCTCATTTGCATAGACATCCTCACTATGTTCAACCTCGTCATTTCGGACTCTTTCACTAGCCATGTTGATGTAGGACATTGATTCTTATTCCCCGAAGCCATCGATCACTCGGACGAATATTATGTCATGTTTCGATAATTTGGATGTCAACACGATTCCGATATATCGTCTAAAGGAACAACGTAAACAAACAAGTAGCCGACTGTTACCACCACAACAAATACGATCAACTAAACCAAATGTCATAAGAAATACCATTGTTAGCTCTCAAGTTCACACCGAACGTTCGTGATGAGCTTAAATACATCGGAAATGCCCTGAAGTCAATCGGAATACTTTGAATAACACCGACGGAGATGAGAACTATGCCGTAGTCATCATCGTCACGGATGACGGAGTCGGCAATGATACTGACATAGGAGATCATGACGAGAACATAAAGATGAAGACGACGGCTATTATTTTTTAATTCTTCTCTTTTGGATTTGATAACATATGAAAGAACGTGGGTGATTAGTTTGTTGCTAATAAATAAATCTTTCATGATGCTTACGATATAATTTTATATGAAGGAAAGATTTACAGTATGATTTTTTATAAAAGAAAGAAAAGAAAAAGAAAAACACTAAATATTTATTTAAATACTTTTAAAAGCACATACTTCGTTAATTACTTTTTCAAATTACTATAGTCATCTAAAAAACTCTGTCATCAGTTGAAACAATATAAAGCCTACTATTAATGATAGAGCCCAATATGACCACCATATAATAAACTCAAACAAACACACACTAGGTCATCTCTTCCGCCCTCAACACCTGGTCATCAACAGCTACAAACACTATTTGACAAAAGTGAGTATTTTTTCTTTCCGCACCATTTACACAACTTTTAAAACACAAATACGACAAAAAAAAAAAAAAAAAAAAAAAAAAAAATCCAAAAATCCCACCGCGTGGGCTGTTGGTGGTGGCGCGAGAGGTTAACAGCCGAGATGGGGTATGGTTTGTGGCGCCGTCGGTTGGTGTTGTCGGCCATGACTTGAGCCAACAACCACTGTACCTAGGCCTCTCAGAGGGGGCAATTTTTTATTTATTTATTTATTTGTTACGACAGGTCGAGAAAGAAAAATGAGTGTGTGCAAGAGGGCCACAAACTTTTTTTTCCCCCACCAAACTGATAACTAAAATAAATACGTCAAATTAATCCAAATAAAACTAAAAATCTTATATTTTGGGACAGGTGACATATTATCACATACAGTAGTTTACCATTAATAACCAGTATATAGTATAAGTTACACGGTATCACATGTTTATGTGACCAACATTTCATGTCAAAAGTATTTAGAAACTTTTCGTATAAAATGTTAATAGTTCACTAGTAATAATAAGTTTTTTTTCAACGAAGTAATAATAAGTTTGTAAAACTTAAATTCGTATGTCCAAAAGCCAAAAGAAAATATAGAAACAAGTGACCAAGCGATTAAGTGAACATACTTTTACGTAGCTTTACATAACTAGTGAACAACTTCTATGTTTTTCTTTTTTATGTAAACTAAGTATATTTATGCAAGCTAAGTAAAACAATAACAAAGCCACAACCAAAAGGAAAACAAAAAATTGAAAAAGAAAAATCAGTATCTTTTCCCATTTTCCTATGCTATTATGTGACCAATCACAATCACAAGAAGAGAGAGAATCTTAGAGCACTAGGTGTCACGACAAGGCCTCCCCTCTTCGTCAGTGTCACCTCAGCGTCACATCAGCATCCCACTTCTCCACAACTAACCACAACAAACCCCATTCTCACTCATAACAAACCTCAACATCTTCATTTGGGGCCCACCACTACCACTTTATTTTTTTTATTCAATTACATTTTTTTTATTTTTACATTTTCATATATATCCAACCATATATCACGCGCGAAAAAAAAAAAAAAAAAAAAAAAAAAAAAAAAAAAAATCTTCTTCTTCTCCATATGTTCTTCTGCACCATACAATACCACCACCACCATCTATAAAAAAATCCACCATATCTTCTTCTCCAAATATATATCTAACTCACACACACAAACATACGCTGCACACACACACAACCCACCAACCATTTATAAAAATTGAAAAAGAAGGATTAATCTCACACTTGGGCCCACCTTTGTCAACACATTTGCTCGTCGTCACCACGAAGAGGTAACCGACGGCTCCCGACGGCGAGGGGGTCGGTGTCACGGCGGGGGACGGCGAGCCCCCACGACAAGCCGATATCGTCCGCTCTTATCTTCTTTTTAACCTCTTTCTCCTTCCACTCTTCTAGTCAACTGTAAATTATTTCCGGCAAGAACAAATTTTTCCTCTTCAGTCGATTGTTATTGTGGTTCCGTCGTTCCGATTCTGTCATGAATGTTCAGCTTTGACTTCATTTCATTTACTTGTAAGGGGAGGGGGGGGGGGCAAAATGAGACAAACACGAGAATCTCAAAAAAAATTACACTACCCCATAAAGTTTTGAGGGGGCACGTGCCCACCGTGCCCCCTCCGTAGCTCCGCCCCTACATATATGGCAAAATTGAAATATTCTATTGGTCAATAAAAGTCAAATTGAAAATTCAATTGGTCAAACTTTTTAATTTCGTTCGATTTTTCAAAATGTGCTAAAAATATATTTGTCGATTGTATAAAAAACTTAAAGATGAGCAGTAATTAATAAAACTTTATTTGTTAAAATTTAAATAAATTATGTTGACTTAGGTAGGGGTGTCATATGGGTCGACCCGACCCGACCCGAACCCGATAAGGCCTTATAGGGTCGGGTTGATTCGGGTCCAATATACCTTATCGGGTTTATCGGGTCAACCCGATAACCTTATAGGGTCGGGTTAGGGTTTTAGCTAATTTGTTATCGGGTTATCGGGTTAACCCGATAAACCTTATAAGACCCATTAATAGATTTAAACATCTTTAACAATTCAACTAAAGCCCATTTAAAGTAGTCCATTTTTTAACTAATTAACCCACTTAAGTAATATGTACTTGCCCTACTCAATCCTGATCATATATTGATACGCATAACATAAGTGCATAACCATTCATATTCACAATTTCCAAAGCAAACCCATCCCACGAATGGATTAGATCATATTTGCTTATTTCAAAAGTGCCAAAATTGTCATTCAAGAGAAGGTAATTGTTTCATTTTTAGTTGTATGTTAAAATTATGCATATATAATTGAATGGATACATGGTAATTAATTGGTATCTAAGTGACGTTAATGGGGAGTGAAATTGAGGTGATGTTGCATTATTTAGTATTATCAATATTACATTACATATACTCCTAAGGAACTTTAGTGTTGTAATTATTAGTATTTTGCATACATATGTTCTGTTACAGAAACTGAAGAAGTAGCATTAATAAATTCATACATTATACTTATATATTAGTTCATTATTAAATGGATACATGTTTGAAACAATAAGTACATATTTGAAACAAGAAGTTATGTACTATTAATTATTTTTTGATTATTGCTACTTGTTACTTTGTTTGTTTGGTAGATGTCTTCAAGTTCGATTGAAATTTCTGATGAGCCACCAGTGGAGGTTAAGGGTGGTAAGAAGAACAAAGGAAAACAACTTGGAAAACAACCAAAAACTCGTAAAAAAAGATCGTCGGTTTGGCTACATTTTAAGCTACAGGATCTATTAGAAGGGGAGTTGCCCGAAGACGTGAAAGCTAAATGCTTGCATTGTGAGAGTTTGTACCTTTGTCACACAAAAAAGCATGGTATTTCTAATCTCAAGGACCATCTTGATAGGTTCAAACCTTACCTAGCTACAATAAGTGACTCTCAAACTAATATTATTTATGAGGGTGGTGATGCAAATAAAATGATGGCATGGAAGTTTGAACAAAAAAAAAGTAAGAGGGCTTTAGCTCACATGATTGTTGTAGATGAGTTGCCATTTAGCTTTGTTGAGAATTTAGGCTTTAGGCATTATCAAAAAATCAACCAACCTCTATTTGATGTTCCATGTAGAGGTACAATAACACAAGAGTGTTTGAAAATGTACATAGAAGAAAAATGTAAGCTTCGTGAAATAGTTAAGAAAAACATTGGTAGGGTTTGTTTGACTACCGATTCTTGGACATCCATTAAGAAAAAAAGTTACATGGCTCTTACGGCTCACTTTATAGATAACGAATGGAACTTGGTAAAAAAAAGTTTTGAATTTTTGTGTTCTTGATGGTCATAGGGGGTAGACATAGGAAAGGGGATAGAAAGTTGTTTGAATGAGTGGGAATTTGAAAATATTTTGACTATCTCGGTTGATAATGCTAGTTCAAATGATGGCGGTTAAATGGATAAAAAGTTGATAAGTCGATTGAAGGTATTAGATGTGCGGTTAAATGGATAAAAAAATCGGGTTCTAGAATTGAAAAGTTCACTAAATGTGCCCAAAGTGCTAGATGCGATAGCACTAAGAGTTTGGTACTTGATTGTCCAACTAGGTGGAACTCCACCTACAATATGTTGGAAGTGGCTCATGTATATGAAGAGGCTTTTGCTAGGTATGATATAGAAGACGCGGAGTTTGGTAATCATATTAGGACACAAGGTCATTCGGTTCTGACAACGGAGGATTGGAAAAAAGCCAAAAAGTTATGTCATTTTTTGAAAACGTTTTATGAGATTACTTTGAGAATTTCCGGGACAAAGTATGTGACATCACATACACTTGTCAATGAATTAGCCACTATCCGTGTTCTTTTAAGAAAACAACTTGATTGTGATATTCATGGTGAGTTACCTACGGATTCACATCTTTATGATATTGCAAAGTCTTGTTGGTGTACTTTGCATTCATACTTGATCCGAGGAACAAGTATGAATTTTTGCATGTTATTTTGGATGATCACTATGGAAGGGAAGGAATATCGATTGTGACAAAAAAGGCTGCTTACATTGAAAATGAAATGAAGCTTTTTTATGAAGAATATGTGCGAATTCATGCTCCATCTTCTACTTCTTCATCTTCTTCAACATTAGGCAAAAGGCAAAGGACAACCAACATTAGCGATGAACCCGATCATGGAGATATGTTGAGAAGTAGGATGAAAAATGGTTCATCGTCTAATTCATCAAGTAGTGAATTGGATAAGTATGTTGGTGAAACTCTTGAACCATTTAATAAGAATGTGAATTTTGATATTTTGCAATGGTGGAAAGTTAATAGCCCAAGATTTCCTATTCTTTCTTTAATGGCTAGAGATTTGTTAGCCATTCCAATCTCAACGGTGGCTTCCGAGTCGGTATTTAGCACTAGTGGTCGAGTTTTGGATTTATATAGAAGTTCTTTGGGTGACAAGACGATTGAATGCCTAATTTGCACTCAAGATTGGCTTCGTATTGGCTTGAATCCGGAAAAAAGTGAAGACATGCATATAATATCACAAATGGAAAAAGGTATGTTCATTTTATCTTTAATATTGTATAAAATGTAGACAATTTATCTTTTCACTGCTTATATTTTTTTTTATATCAAATTATGTAGAGTTGATGGAGCTAGAAAGTGCTACTTCGAAACGACATTGAAGAATGAAGAATGTAGTTTGAAGACTAAATTAGTTACTGGAATGTCTATATTTTGGAATGGAATTGGCAAGCTATTGTACTAAAATGATCAATGATCCATGTTTTGTTAAAAAGAATTGCTAGCTAGTAAGCTACTGTATTGGATACATTGTACTATTATAGAATCTTGTTAGTTTATGTTTTCTAAAACTATTGCCAACTTTCTGTTCTTGCTTTTATGTTTATAGCAACTTGTTATTTTTTATCTAGCATATTGGTCTATATTTTTTGAAAGAGTATGAGAACTTATTATGTTCTTTAACAACTACCAACAGCTCCATAGTTTATACCAACTTGGTATTGTCATTTTATTTGTATAACTTAAATTTGTTGTTCGAACTTCTAATTTTTGAGGATCAATATATGCCAACAAATCCATAGTTTTTAAATTTTGGTTTTGGGCCACATGCAAATCCCACATCAGTAAACATTTTTATACCAACATTTTGAGCTTGATTAAGTGTCTAACCCGATAAGCCCAACCCGATAAACCCGATAACCCGATAGACCCAAACCCGATAACCCGATTCCTTAACGGGTCGGGTTGCGGGTTAATTTCTATTTTTCGAAAACCCGATAGACCCGACCCGATAGAGGCTTATCGGGTCGGGTCGACCCATATGACACCCCTAGACTTAGGTATAATTATTAATTTCAGGTTTTTAATAACTTTATAAAGTTAGTAAATACAAATATAATTTATTCTCAATATAATTTATATTTTATAAAAAATACAACAAAATATTGTTGTTATTTATAAATATTGTTGTCACCATATATTAACCTGATGCATTTGCACAGAGTAATAATATATAAAAGAAAACACGAATTACTATGAGATGTAATTGAATACATGAGATTATAAATATACGAATGACTCATTTTATTTCTCTTTATGAAATTAAGTACTGATATCTACAAAATTTTATTTTTTAACTGTCCACATCTAATCATGACACATGTTATTCTCTTTATAATTTTAATATGCGCGTACACGAGTATAAAAATTAAATTCGATTAAAATTAAAAATATTAACCAAAATATAAATATCAAAATGAAGGCACGACCTCACGAGTTACTATAAGATAAAAATAAATAGACGAAATTGTACATATAGCAATGACACTTAATTTTTCAAGAGTCATTATGTGCCACTAAACACACATAATGTATAGAATATATTATCAATACTTAAATTTAAATAAGATTAACATAAACACCATTTAAGTTAAAAAAAGTTCAAATCTTTCGTGCAATTAAAATGTATACCAAATAATAATCAATTAATATATAATGAAAACTTTTGTAAAATCATGTGTATGCACGAGTATTATAAGTATTATATACTCCCTCCGCCCCAAATTATAAGTCCACTTTGACTTTTTTAAAGTCTTTTTATATCAACTTTGACCTTAACTATTTTTTTTAGTGTTATATAATACTTGACGCAAAATATATAAATGGACTTGTGTTTTAAATGCTTTTTCATTGGTATACTTTTCATCAAGTATTATAGAACACGAAAAAAAATAATTAAGGTCAACGTAGGAAAGAAAAGACTTTGAAAAAGTCAAAATGGACTTATAATTTGGGACGGAGGGAGTAATTTTTTTTTCTAATTAAAAAAATCTTAGATATTACTATAAGGCGTTATATGACGTATATGGACTTACCTATACGACGTAATCCATTTTTTGAAAATTGTACTTTCTTCACTTTTAGTTACTTCACATTCATATAGACATAACAAAATTTACACAAACTAGTTAACGTTATTATACACCGTCGCCGTTATATGTGGTAATCGTCTAATCTTAACAAAAGCACAAATTAAAAAAACTAGTGAGAAAATATTCTTTAGTCCAACTCCCAAGTAACTTTTTCATTTAAATCCAAAATTATTTTGAAAACGTTCTTAAATATTTATTTTTAAGAAATATTTATTTTTAAACACTAAGTTAACGATAATAATATCGATCACCGTCAAAATATTTATTTTTAAACACTCGTAAGCAATCAGAGTACATGTCTCAAAGTAAAAGCATAACCATATAAGTTCCAAACACCCCACAAATGCACAAATCAAAAACCGTTGAGAATTCTTTTTTAGTCACAAAATCCACAAAAAAAAAGAAAAAAAAAAAGGAAAAAAAAAGGAAAAAAAGAATCCAATTTCTTAATTTGAAATATTGCTATCTCCCTTGCCCTTCTTACCTTCCATATACCCGGTTTATTGACAGAACAAGACAATTTTCGCTCATTTACTACTTTTAACTTGTTAAAATTTATATTTTATGTTTCGTATTTTTTTCAACAATTTATCTATTTTATTAAAAGGACAAGATACTCTTATATGGTTTCCTGCTCCATATTTTTTTTATGTTTTACTATTTTTAACTTATCAAACTTTACATTTTTTATTTCGTTTTTTTATTTAAAGGGTTTATAATAAAAAGACTAAAATACACCGTTGGTCCCTAAACTTGTTGCTGTTCATCGCGATGGGACGAACTTCGCCCTTTTCATCGCCGGGGGTCCCTATTTCAAGGTTTTCACTCGCTACAAGTCCTTTGACCAAGTCAAAGTCTGATTTTTGTTTTGTAGTCGAGGGTATTTTAGTCCATACACATTTATACTTTTATAACACATTTAATTTTTACCCCTTCATCTTTCATCCTCTTCATCATCTACCCAAATCATTCATCTCCCATGAATGTATGTATTTAATCTCTTGATTTCTTACATGTATGTATTTGATCTCTTGATTTCTATGATGGTCACGTGTTTTTTATGGGGTCATCTTGCATATGTTAATCACTAGAAAATTGTCACAGTGGCAGTGAGTTTCAAGGGTCAACCATAGCCATGGGTTCAGTGGAGAGACAAATTTAATAGCCTTCTGGTTCTAAAATGTGTGTATAAGTGTAGAAATAACAACAGGTTTATTTTTCAGAAGTTAGGGTCTTTTTGAGCTGTTGGGACCTGTAGCAAGATTTTGGCTTTTTAAAGATCCTAGTTGTGGGATCAATAGATGCAAGTGAAGATGAAATTATTTGCTCTTACCATTAATTTCAGCTCCAAGAGTGTTTTGCTAGCAGAAATACCAATCTTATATGCTAACTTCTTCCTGCCACCATCATTGACCATCTAGTATGTTTCGGAAACTAAACATGAGTACTTTTTTAGCGTAACTGAAATAACAACCATATCCATTTGGTTACAACAAATTATGTGAAATTACTAAGCATTAAGAAAGATCTAGACGTTAAATGTGTGATACAGTTCCTGCAACATAGATTATTGTTGCTTAGTCGAACTTTACGGTTCATCCCAGTTTATATAGTTTTAGTTCCCTTTATCATTTAATCATCTTGTCATCTGTTTACTGAATCAACTTTGGTACAAGTAGATGTCATTCTCGTGCTTCATTCCATCATAAGTATTTGCATTTAAATATATTGGTACTTTGGTAGTGACCTTTACATTTCAGTAGGTTACAGTTCAACTATCACAACAATGTATTAAATTTCAAGAGGTTAGAAACAAATGAATGTGTTAGCTTACTATCATTTTATGAATAACTGATTTGGACATATTTACTTATTGGAGAAAAGGGCAACTAGACGGGTCAGATTGTACTTTTGACGTTATTGAAAATTTGCATCCCACACAAGTTAAGCAATGAGAACCCATGTTTCGTGATGATATTTCTGCTAGATAAGTACTATTGATAGTTGATTCTCACACTAAAAGCACAAAGTTTTATGTTCACTTGCATTTATTTATCCCAATTCAAAAACCTGTACAATGCCAAAATTACACAAGTCTTAAACAGGTTCAAGAAGGATCCAACATTCAACCCAAAATTTCCTGCCTCTAGTGTTTACACATGCATTCCGGGACTGGAAATGTTATTACATCTCTGTCTCTCCTCTTAGTCCTCGGCTGTGGCTGCCCCTTGAAAATTCGGATCTCAAGGGATTGTTATAAATCAAGAAAGCCAATAACCAGTGAAAACGCAAACTTCATCATGTCATGTATAAGAAATTTTGTTTCCAATATCAACAAAAAACGCATTATAGTGACTGACTATACATGCTACCGTGTTCCCAAGTGATCATTGAATTGTCAAAATACCACACAAAAAAGTTTAAGGCCTTGTTTGTTTTTTCAAAGAAGCTCTTCTTTGCCTCTTTTGTCTGCAGGCGCGCAGACGTATTCCTTGAAGACCGTTTGTTTTTTTTCAGACATAAGAGGCTAAAATCTCTTATTTCCTCTTCTACCATGCAGACATAATTTATCTCTTCTTTTCCACTTCTTACCTCTTCTCACAACCCCTACATCTCTTTCTCAATATCTTACATCTCTTTTACGTTTCGTCCGTCTTTTTACGTTTTCGTCCGTTTTTTTACGTTTTCGTCCGTTTTTTTACGTTTTCGCCCATTTTTTACGTTTTCGTCCGTTTTTTTACATTTTCGCCTTTTTTTTACGTTTTCGTCTGTTTTTTACGTTTTCGTCCGTTTTCTTATATTTTCGTCCGTTTTTTTACGTTTTCGTCCGTTTTTTTACGTTTTCGCCTCTTTTTTTACGTTTTCGCCCATTTTTACGTTTTCGTCTGTTTTTTTACTTTTTCGTCCGTTTTCTTATGTTTTCGTCCGTTTTTTTACGTTTTCGTCCGTTTTCTTACAATTTCGCCTGTTTTCTTAAGTTTTAGTCCGCTTTATTACGTTTATGTTCGTTTTTCATGTTTTCATCCGTTTTTTAATGTTTTTGTATGTTTTTTTATGTTTTCGTCTGTTTTTACGTGTTCATCCGTTTTTTACGCTTTCGTTCGTTTTTTACGTTTTAATCCGTTTTTTATATTTTCATGTGTTTATTTTACTTTTTCCTCCATTTTCATATGATTTTATAAGTTTTTTGTACGTTATTTTATCTTACCTAACAAAACGTAAGATAATGTAAGAAAACGAAAGAAAACAGACGAAAACATAAAAAAAAAACAGACGAAAACGTAAGAAGATTAAAACGGACGAAAACGTAAAAAAAAAGGAAGAAAACGTAAGAAAAATGATGGAAACGTAAAAAAAACAGCCGAAAACGTAAAAACATACGAAAACGTAAAAAAACAAACGAAAACGTAAAAAAGATGTAAGCGTAAAAAAACAGACGAAAACGTAAAAAACTGGACGAAAACGTAAGAAAATGGACTAAAATGTAAAAAAATGACAAAAACATTAAAAAACAGACGAAACATAGAAAATGGAGGAAAATGTAAAAAACAGACGAAAGTGTAAAAAAACTAGTGAAAAAGAAAAAGGAAAAAAAAAGTTACTTTAATAGCACAAAAAATACTAGTGAAAAAGAAAAAAGAAAAAAGAAGAAAAAGAAGAAAAATGAAAGAAGTACTTTAATAGCACAAAAAACAAACGGTCTTCTTGTTGCAGATGAAGAGCTTAAATGTACCTCTTCTTTTGCAGACATGGTTTGCAGATGAAGAGGTAAAAGCTCTGAAAAAACAAACGACACCTAAGTGTCCAGTTTGTGAAAGTCTTCTTGAAGATGAAGTACATTGGGGGAGATGAATGATTTGGGTAGATGATGAAGAGGATCAAAGATGAAGGGGTAAAATATAAATGTGTTATAAAAGTATAAATGTGTATGGACTAAAATACCCTCGACTACAAAACAAAAATCAGAGTTTGACTTGGTCAAGGGACCAATATGGCATTTAATGGCTACTGTTTGGACCCGTGGCGATGATTATGCCCGGTTTCGTCCCATCGCGATCCTCCGATACAAGTTTAGAGACCAACGGTGTATTTTAGTCTAATAAAAAGTTATCAAACAAATAGGGTTGGATCAGTTGGAAAACCCATTGCCTCTCAACCGAGAGGTCAACATTGGGCGTTACTTTACTTTTTTCTAATAAAAAGTTATCAAAATAAAAAATATGTCACGGGTGAAAAGTGAAAACATCTTTACACAGGCACCATGCCGCCACACATTTCACTTCTATAAAAACAAAACCCACCAAACAAACATTATTTCCAAAACCCCTAAAATTCAAAAAACTCACAAAACAAGAATCAATAAATCAAATCCATCATGATAATCACATTAATCAAACCCTAAACACTTTCAATTCACAATACAATTAATCATTTAATCATATTGTGTGATTTTGAAGCACCTTCATTCTCATTGGGTTTCGACTTCGATTTCGACGATACACCCGAACCCCAAACCACACCGAATAACACATCGAATCGTGATTCGGTAGATGTTCCAGTAGCTGCTGATGTGAAGACAGTTGTTGATGGTAATAATAATGACGAGGAGTTTGAGATTGAGACGCTTACTGTTCCTGATTCGGATGAGGATAATGAGGTAAGGCCAAGATTAATTGAAGCGGTTACGGCGCGGGTGTAGTGTCAAGGATAGGGGGTTGTCGGGTTCGGCTACGGTCGATTTGGGTTCGGTTGTTGATGATGATATCGAGGACTTTTTGTCGGCCGAGTATAATAATGCTAAAGGTAAAAGTGATTATTTATTATAACTGCTTATGGTTTTGTAAATGATTTGATTAATGTGTTTTGAGGGTGTTTGGGTCTGCTTACTTTTATTTCGTAAGTGAAGTAGCAAATTAGTAAGTAGTAACAGTTTTTCGGAGCTACCCTTTAGTTGTGCCGGTGTTACTTTTGGTTGTGAGTTTTTTTATATTTGATTTATTGATTAGGGGATTGAGTTGTTTGTTATCTGTTTATTGCGGTTTCATATAGTCAGTATGAACAATGAATAATTATTGTACCTTTTTGTGCGTAAAATAATCAGAATCAGTTAGTCAGCATGAATAAGCAACTTTGAATTAGTTTGTCTATAATTGATATCATGATCACACTCAGTTAACATCCGTCCAAACACTAAACATTTAACTAATTGTTTGCCATTTCAAAACGATACTAAACGCCACTAATGCTTTTTCCAGTAGGTTCAATTTGATTTCCTAAAGATACTGGGATCAGTTTGGCAGCCAATTAGATTATTTTGAACTCTTGTAGCAACGAAAAACTGGACTTATTTTATCTATGTTGTGGGTGGATGGACTTACGAGTAACCCTTGATAACTCCATTGCGTCTATTGCGTAATATATATAGTTATTCTTATGATAATGTAGCAAGTCTAGTGTATTTAGGGAATTCGGGCCATTGGGCACTCGGGCTATAACTTACAACCCCTTTGGACTGTGATTATACACCCTTACTTATGTATTAAGATAAACAAGAAAGTTGTAGTCGTTACCAATGATTTATAAGATTCCATCAAGTAGCAGTCACACGTATTATAAACCAGTGTGCTAATTACTGTCACGTGCGCTTGTTTATCATTCCCATATTCACTGGTTGCTATTATTGCTAAATGCAGATGAGATTTTCCAACACAACACTATTCAGTCAGTAACAGTTCCAAATTCCCGCTTACCGGACTAGGTGTTTTGACCAGAGAATCAGGAAAAAGAAAGCAAAATCTCTCAAATATCTCAAACGCGCCAGAATCCGTAATCACAAACTGCAGCAAACAACAGTTTCCAAAGTTAACCGTCAGTCCTCTTAGAAAGTTTCAGCTGATTGATTCCGAGTCTGATTCTGATATTTCTTCAATCAGTAAACTTGCTACTAACAAGACCAACATTAAGTCGGAATCTTATTTGAACAAGGAGCATTCTATAGGTTAAAATCAACTGAGAAAAGTAAATGAGTCACTCAATACTTTCACCAGAAAAGATTTGTGGGAAGATTTTGAACACAAGAAGAGTTTCCATATCCCGACGCCAGCACTCGATGAGGTATGCGAGGAATATTTTAGTTCCATGAAAGAAAAAAGTAAAGTTCAGAGTAATATTGGTAAAAGTAACCGTAATAGTCATGTTATGGACAATGTAGTAGATTTGGGTGACCCTCGCCCACCAGCTCATCAATATTTTTTCCATAATGATTTGAGGATCCAAGAGCTTGTTCGAAACCGTTTGTGCAACTTTTTCCCGTTAAATGCAGAAAATAGAGGTTCTGAGCTTCCCAGTACATTGAATATCGATTACATGTAAGTTAATTCTGCCATATTATAGATAGTTTTTTACAGTGTTATTTGCATTAAAGATTAGCTATTTTTTCATAATTTTTTTTTATCATGATTCATGTTTTTTGTGTCGCATTTCTTGTGTTTCTAGGGGTCAATTTAGCAGTGGCGACAAAACGAAACATGCTGCTAAAACTAATAAAGCTGAGACAAGCTCATTAAGGAAAAATTCAAGACAATCAAAGACTCAAGAAACGTCACAAGGTTTCATGGATCCAAATGTTAATACTGCGAAAGGGATCACAAAAGATGCTGGCAAGAGAAGGGTTCAAGCTGATGGTCAAGCGACGGGGCATTGGTTCACAAATGGCGATGGGAAGAGGGTAAGTTGGAAAGGTCTTGTTCTGTTATAGTCATTTTGAAATTAATAAGCTGCTAGAACCAAAAAATTCAAGTCGGGTTTGGGTTTGGATTGGCATGTCCCAACACCTTTACCCGAGCACGACACGTTTAAGTAGTTAGGTCAGTTATGTCAATCCTAACCCACTAACATATAACACGAAGATTGCCTATTCAACCCGTTTTTCTAAACTAGTGGGTGGGTCGACCTTTATCAAATAACACGAGATGAATAACAAATAAACTAGTGGGTGGGTCGATTAAATCAAGGTATAGCTATTAAATTCAAAAGTGTAATGATCAAAGTAACTTGTATAAGCAGTTTACATATTTGAAGTTTAGATATGTTAACTCATGGAGTTCAGATAACACAGTTGACTTTTCAGAAAGTCAACTGTGCTCGTGATGAAAATGATTGGATTTTACATGATGTTGGAGATAATCATGTTATAACCATATTCACTGAAGTTTTGTAAGTAATTTAAAATCATATACAAGTTTTGATTTGCATAAAAAATATCTTCTACATTGGGACAAAATGGTGAACCATTAAAATATTTGACTTTTGAGTCAAACTATTGACTTTCATCAAATTCACAGAATAATCAGAATCAGTTAGTCAGCATGAATAAGCAACTTTGAATTAGTTTGTCTATAATTGATATCATGATCACACTCAGTTAACATCCGTCCAAACACTAAACATTTAACTAATTGTTTGCCATTTCAAAACGATACTAAACGCCACTAATGCTTTTTCCAGTAGGTTCAATTTGATTTCCTAAAGATACTGGGATCAGTTTGGCAGCCAATTAGATTATTTTGAACTCTTGTAGCAACGAAAAACTGGACTTATTTTATCTATGTTGTGGGTGGATGGACTTACGAGTAACCCTTGATAACTCCATTGCGTCTATTGCGTAATATATATAGTTATTCTTATGATAATGTAGCAAGTCTAGTGTATTTAGGGAATTCGGGCCATTGGGCACTCGGGCTATAACTTACAACCCCTTTGGACTGTGATTATACACCCTTACTTATGTATTAAGATAAACAAGAAAGTTGTAGTCGTTACCAATGATTTATAAGATTCCATCAAGTAGCAGTCACACGTATTATAAACCAGTGTGCTAATTACTGTCACGTGCGCTTGTTTATCATTCCCATATTCACTGGTTGCTATTATTGCTAAATGCAGATGAGATTTTCCAACACAACACTATTCAGTCAGTAACAGTTCCAAATTCCCGCTTACCGGACTAGGTGTTTTGACCAGAGAATCAGGAAAAAGAAAGCAAAATCTCTCAAATATCTCAAACGCGCCAGAATCCGTAATCACAAACTGCAGCAAACAACAGTTTCCAAAGTTAACCGTCAGTCCTCTTAGAAAGTTTCAGCTGATTGATTCCGAGTCTGATTCTGATATTTCTTCAATCAGTAAACTTGCTACTAACAAGACCAACATTAAGTCGGAATCTTATTTGAACAAGGAGCATTCTATAGGTTAAAATCAACTGAGAAAAGTAAATGAGTCACTCAATACTTTCACCAGAAAAGATTTGTGGGAAGATTTTGAACACAAGAAGAGTTTCCATATCCCGACGCCAGCACTCGATGAGGTATGCGAGGAATATTTTAGTTCCATGAAAGAAAAAAGTAAAGTTCAGAGTAATATTGGTAAAAGTAACCGTAATAGTCATGTTATGGACAATGTAGTAGATTTGGGTGACCCTCGCCCACCAGCTCATCAATATTTTTTCCATAATGATTTGAGGATCCAAGAGCTTGTTCGAAACCGTTTGTGCAACTTTTTCCCGTTAAATGCAGAAAATAGAGGTTCTGAGCTTCCCAGTACATTGAATATCGATTACATGTAAGTTAATTCTGCCATATTATAGATAGTTTTTTACAGTGTTATTTGCATTAAAGATTAGCTATTTTTTCATAATTTTTTTTTATCATGATTCATGTTTTTTGTGTCGCATTTCTTGTGTTTCTAGGGGTCAATTTAGCAGTGGCGACAAAACGAAACATGCTGCTAAAACTAATAAAGCTGAGACAAGCTCATTAAGGAAAAATTCAAGACAATCAAAGACTCAAGAAACGTCACAAGGTTTCATGGATCCAAATGTTAATACTGCGAAAGGGATCACAAAAGATGCTGGCAAGAGAAGGGTTCAAGCTGATGGTCAAGCGACGGGGCATTGGTTCACAAATGGCGATGGGAAGAGGGTAAGTTGGAAAGGTCTTGTTCTGTTATAGTCATTTTGAAATTAATAAGCTGCTAGAACCAAAAAATTCAAGTCGGGTTTGGGTTTGGATTGGCATGTCCCAACACCTTTACCCGAGCACGACACGTTTAAGTAGTTAGGTCAGTTATGTCAATCCTAACCCACTAACATATAACACGAAGATTGCCTATTCAACCCGTTTTTCTAAACTAGTGGGTGGGTCGACCTTTATCAAATAACACGAGATGAATAACAAATAAACTAGTGGGTGGGTCGATTAAATCAAGGTATAGCTATTAAATTCAAAAGTGTAATGATCAAAGTAACTTGTATAAGCAGTTTACATATTTGAAGTTTAGATATGTTAACTCATGGAGTTCAGATAACACAGTTGACTTTTCAGAAAGTCAACTGTGCTCGTGATGAAAATGATTGGATTTTACATGATGTTGGAGATAATCATGTTATAACCATATTCACTGAAGTTTTGTAAGTAATTTAAAATCATATACAAGTTTTGATTTGCATAAAAAATATCTTCTACATTGGGACAAAATGGTGAACCATTAAAATATTTGACTTTTGAGTCAAACTATTGACTTTCATCAAATTCACAGAATAATCAGAATCAGTTAGTCAGCATGAATAAGCAACTTTGAATTAGTTTGTCTATAATTGATATCATGATCACACTCAGTTAACATCCGTCCAAACACTAAACATTTAACTAATTGTTTGCCATTTCAAAACGATACTAAACGCCACTAATGCTTTTTCCAGTAGGTTCAATTTGATTTCCTAAAGATACTGGGATCAGTTTGGCAGCCAATTAGATTATTTTGAACTCTTGTAGCAACGAAAAACTGGACTTATTTTATCTATGTTGTGGGTGGATGGACTTACGAGTAACCCTTGATAACTCCATTGCGTCTATTGCGTAATATATATAGTTATTCTTATGATAATGTAGCAAGTCTAGTGTATTTAGGGAATTCGGGCCATTGGGCACTCGGGCTATAACTTACAACCCCTTTGGACTGTGATTATACACCCTTACTTATGTATTAAGATAAACAAGAAAGTTGTAGTCGTTACCAATGATTTATAAGATTCCATCAAGTAGCAGTCACACGTATTATAAACCAGTGTGCTAATTACTGTCACGTGCGCTTGTTTATCATTCCCATATTCACTGGTTGCTATTATTGCTAAATGCAGATGAGATTTTCCAACACAACACTATTCAGTCAGTAACAGTTCCAAATTCCCGCTTACCGGACTAGGTGTTTTGACCAGAGAATCAGGAAAAAGAAAGCAAAATCTCTCAAATATCTCAAACGCGCCAGAATCCGTAATCACAAACTGCAGCAAACAACAGTTTCCAAAGTTAACCGTCAGTCCTCTTAGAAAGTTTCAGCTGATTGATTCCGAGTCTGATTCTGATATTTCTTCAATCAGTAAACTTGCTACTAACAAGACCAACATTAAGTCGGAATCTTATTTGAACAAGGAGCATTCTATAGGTTAAAATCAACTGAGAAAAGTAAATGAGTCACTCAATACTTTCACCAGAAAAGATTTGTGGGAAGATTTTGAACACAAGAAGAGTTTCCATATCCCGACGCCAGCACTCGATGAGGTATGCGAGGAATATTTTAGTTCCATGAAAGAAAAAAGTAAAGTTCAGAGTAATATTGGTAAAAGTAACCGTAATAGTCATGTTATGGACAATGTAGTAGATTTGGGTGACCCTCGCCCACCAGCTCATCAATATTTTTTCCATAATGATTTGAGGATCCAAGAGCTTGTTCGAAACCGTTTGTGCAACTTTTTCCCGTTAAATGCAGAAAATAGAGGTTCTGAGCTTCCCAGTACATTGAATATCGATTACATGTAAGTTAATTCTGCCATATTATAGATAGTTTTTTACAGTGTTATTTGCATTAAAGATTAGCTATTTTTTCATAATTTTTTTTTATCATGATTCATGTTTTTTGTGTCGCATTTCTTGTGTTTCTAGGGGTCAATTTAGCAGTGGCGACAAAACGAAACATGCTGCTAAAACTAATAAAGCTGAGACAAGCTCATTAAGGAAAAATTCAAGACAATCAAAGACTCAAGAAACGTCACAAGGTTTCATGGATCCAAATGTTAATACTGCGAAAGGGATCACAAAAGATGCTGGCAAGAGAAGGGTTCAAGCTGATGGTCAAGCGACGGGGCATTGGTTCACAAATGGCGATGGGAAGAGGGTAAGTTGGAAAGGTCTTGTTCTGTTATAGTCATTTTGAAATTAATAAGCTGCTAGAACCAAAAAATTCAAGTCGGGTTTGGGTTTGGATTGGCATGTCCCAACACCTTTACCCGAGCACGACACGTTTAAGTAGTTAGGTCAGTTATGTCAATCCTAACCCACTAACATATAACACGAAGATTGCCTATTCAACCCGTTTTTCTAAACTAGTGGGTGGGTCGACCTTTATCAAATAACACGAGATGAATAACAAATAAACTAGTGGGTGGGTCGATTAAATCAAGGTATAGCTATTAAATTCAAAAGTGTAATGATCAAAGTAACTTGTATAAGCAGTTTACATATTTGAAGTTTAGATATGTTAACTCATGGAGTTCAGATAACACAGTTGACTTTTCAGAAAGTCAACTGTGCTCGTGATGAAAATGATTGGATTTTACATGATGTTGGAGATAATCATGTTATAACCATATTCAGTGAAGTTTTGTAAGTAATTTAAAATCATATACAAGTTTTGATTTGCATAAAAAAATATCTTCTACATTGGGACAAAATGGTGAACCATTAAAATATTTGACTTTTGAGTCAAACTATTGACTTTCATCAAATTCACAGAATTTTTTCCTATCCAAGTCAATAACAGACGCTACCTAAAATGTTCCGGGAATAAGACTTTATCATCAGAGAATGGTTTGGTAAAATCCATGTTTGGACAGAGTTTGAAGCTGGGAACACGAGACGAACATGAACTTTATCAAATAACACGACATGACAGCGGAATGTTCATATCAATTTGGTCTCAAAGGCATGGATACGGGTGCCGGGCTTTGCTTACCTATAATGAATTTGTGATATTCTCTATTTATGTAAATGTGCACGCTCTCATTTATGTTTTTGCTCCATACCATGCCGCTACACATTTCATTTCAACAAAAACAAAAACCCGCCAAACAAACAGTTCAAAAACCCCCAAAATTCAAAAAACTTACAAAACACAAATCAATTAATCAAACCCTAAACACTTTCAATTCATAATTCTAATAATCAATCAATCATAATGGGTGATTTTGAAGCACCTTCATTCTCATTAGGTTTTGACTTCGATTTTGACGATACACCCGAACCCCAAACCACACCGAATAATACATCGAATCGTGATTCGGTAGCTGCTGATGTGAAGAGTGTTGTTGATGGTAATGATAATGATAAGGAGTTTGTGATTGAGACGCTTACTGTTGCTGATTCAGATGAGGACAATGAGGTAAGGCCAAGATTGAAGCGTTTACGGCGCGGGTGTAGTGTTGAGGATAGGGGGTTGTCGGGTTCAGCTACGGTGGATTTGGGTTCGGTTGTTGGTAATTAGGGTATATCCGAGACTCTTTCATAAGCTTGGTTACTTATCTAATTAACGTGTTTTGAGGGTGTTTGGGTCTGCTTATTTGATTTCGTGAGTGAAGTAGCAAATTACAACTTACAAGTTCTGATAAGCAAATTAGTAACAGTTTTTTGGAGCTACCCTTTAGTTGTGCCAGTGTTACTTTTGGTTGTGAGTTTGTTATCTGTTTATTGCAGTTTCATATAGTCAGTATGAATAATGAATAAGTATTATACCTTTTTGTGCGTAAATTAATCAGAATCTGATAGTCAGCATCAGATAGTTAGTGTGAATATGCAACTTTGAATTAGTTTGTCTATAATTGATATCATGATCACACTCAGTTAACATCCGTCCAAACACTAAAAATTTAACTAATTGTTTGCCATTTCAAAACGATACTAAGAAGCAATCCTAAACGCCACTAATGCGTTTTTCAGTAGGTCAATGTGATTTCCTAAAGATATCGGGATGAGTTTGGCAGCCAATTAGATTATTTTGAACTCTAGTAGCAACGAAAAACTTGACTTGTTTTCTGTATGTTGTGGGTGGATGGACTTACGAGTAACCCTTGTCCCTTGATAACTTCATTGTGTCTAATGTGTAATATATTTAGTTAATCTTATGATAATGTAGCAAGTCTGGTGTATTTAGGGAATTGGGGCCATTGGGCACTCGGGCTACAACTTACAACCCCTTTGGACTGTCACTATACACCCTTACTTATGTCTTAAGATAAACAAGAAAGTTGTAGTCGTTACCAATGATTTTTCATATCTGAATATCGAAATGTATTTATGTATTTAGGCTTTAGCTCAGACATAAACGCTTGTGATTCTTTGTAATCCAAGAAAGATCACATAAATATCCACGAAGCAGCACCACCGAATCAGTTTGCTCCCGTTGATTAACTTAGCGTAAAAGAGATGGTATTTGTGCTAGTTTTATGATTTATAAGATTCCATCTAGTGGCAGTCACACGTATTATAAACCAGTGTGCTAATTACTGTCACGTGCGCTTGTTTATCATTCCCATATTCACTGGTTGTTATTATTGCTAAATGCAGATGATATTCTTCCAACACAACACTATTCAGTCAGTAACAGCTCCAAATTTCCGCTTACCGGACTAGGTGTTTGACCAGAGAATCAGGAAAAGGAAAGCAAAATATCTCATATGTCTCAAACGCGCCGGAATCCGTAATCACAAGCTGCACCAAACAACCGCTTCCAAAGTTAACTGTCAGTCCTCTTAGAAAATTTCAGCTGATTGATTCCGAGTCTGATTCTGATATTTCTTCTATCATGTTATGGACAGTGTAGTAGATTTGGGTGAATGATTTGAGGGTCCAAGGGTTTGTGCGAACACGTTTGTGCAACGTTTTCCCGTACATCGAATATCGATTACATGTAAGTTAATTCTGCAATATTATCTATAGTTTTTTAAGGTGTTATTTGCATAAAAGATTAGCTCTTTTTTCATAAAATCCTATATCATGATTCATGTTTTTTGTGTTGCATTTCTTGTGTTTCTAGGGGTCAATTTAGCAGTGGCGACAAAACTAAACAAGCTACTAGAACTAATAAAGCCGAGACAAGTTCATTAAGGAATAATTCAAGAAAATCCAAGGCTCATGAAACGTCACAAGATTCTATGAATCCTAAAGTCAATACTGCGAAAGGAATCGCAAAAGATGCTGGCAAAAGAAGGGCTCAAGCGGATGGTCAAGGGACGGGGCATTGGTTCACAAATGGTGATGGGGAGAGGGTAAGTTGGAAAGTACGTGTTTTGTTATTGTAGTCATTTCAAATCGAGAAACTGTTAGAACCAAATATGGGTCGGGTGTGGGTTTGGATTGGCATCTCAGAACACCTTAACTAGAGAACGAATGTTTAAGCAGTTACGTCAACTATGTCAATCCTAACCCGTTTACACATATTCTGAACATCACCTATTCAACCCATTTTTCTTAACTGGTGGGTGAGTCAACTTGTTTAACACGTTTAAATTATTTAACCCATTTAACCCGTTACAAACATAATTTATCTAAAACTTTAAAAAGCTCAAACAGGTTGGCGGGTCAACCTGTTTAACACACACAACCCAAAAAGTGTTTAGACCAGATCCTATCCTGTTTATTTCCATGTTGGGTTCATGTTTCGTGTAAGGAATTTCCACCGTTTGATGGCATTTTTTTATGTGTTGTATTATATAAATAGAATTTTTTTCTTGTACTTTCAGGTTTATGTTGCTATAAACGGGCAAGAGATGATTGGCAAAGCTGCTTACATTCACTATAAAAAGGTGCTAACTTTCTCACCTTGTTTTGCTTCATTATAATAAACTTTATGTTTACTTATCTTTTGTGTGTAAATATGATATGAGCTAAATAAAGAAGCTTTTGTCCTTTAGCAAGTCTGATTTCTATTATCATTAAAACATTTGCTGTTTTGACAGGAGAGTGGAGGAGGATTTAAAAATAAAAAGGCTAAGAAAACTTCCACCAAGAAGAAATGAGTGTTGACCACTTGTCTTGAAATGTGAGATTGGTATATAATCATGTTGAGACATTAAGAGTATGATTTGGATTGTTCAAAGGCTATCAATCTACAAATGGAAACTTTCAGAAGTGTTGGTGAAGTTTCTGAGGCTGCTTGGTACCGGAAAACAGAGAATGTAAAGTGGAAGCTTTTTAAAATTTAAGTTGTAGTCCAGACCTTTTCTCTTACTAATAAACATATTTTAGATCTGGGTTTAGTGTCTCTAAAAGATAGTTTGAAGCTTTCTAAGAACTCTTACTGTTACAAATTGATATCACTCTGACAGAATGAAGTGTGAGTCTAAAGTTTGCTAATTTGAAGCTCGAGTTATGCAAAATCAGGAGTGTATTTGATGATTAAATATAAAAGGTAACATTTCATGGTGGTTTTGTAACAAGATGGAGCTTAATTTCGTCTGTTTAAAAATTCAGATCAAACTGGGTCATCATAGTTCACTGCAATGTTAGTTTTCTCCAAATTGTTAGAAGTTATACTTGCATGCTCTCAACTTGTAGAAAATATTTTTAACCATTTTTGAGGGCTCGTCATTTTAGTAAATATATAACATGGCGTTAAGCATCCCTAGCGGTACGAAAAGTAAAAAAATGTAAGATTAGAAAAAGACTTTATGTTGCCAGTGTAATATTTGATTTTACTCGTTCAAAGATCCATCAATTTCACTAAGATTAGTTAACATGTCTATTTTTTATTTTATTTTTTTTAATTTTTAGAACAGGTAATTTTAAGGAAGTAAAGTTCATATTGGTCTGGGAAAGTAATAAAATGGTATGTTGAAGTCAAAGTAAAAAACGAGTGATAGACGTGAGTTCTATATCCCTTAAATGAATCTTATCTTTCTTGACCAAATAACAGCCTTATGTTATTGAGTCTTTGTCTTCTCAATATACACTTGATAATCTTACCCATGTTTCTTTGCAAATAGTTAAGATAATTCTCTCAAAAACAGACCGATCCTTAGATAACAACTAGAATGGCTTCTACTTCATCTTCATCTATTCAAAAGAGCTTCAAGTATGATGTTTTTTTGAGCTTTAGAGGTGGTGACACCCGTAACAATTTTGTTGGCCATCTTTATGAAGCTCTTCAGCGCAATTGCATTGAAACGTATAAGGATGATGAGAAAATCGAGCAAGGAAAACCGATCAACGAGCAACTCATCAAATCCATTGAGGACTCAAGATTTTACATCATTGTTTTCTCCAAGACTTATGCATCTTCATCTTGGTGCCTAGATGAGCTTGTCAAGATTATGGATTGTAAGAAGCTGACTGAGCAGAATGTTTATCCTGTATTTTTTGATGTGGAGCCCACTGAAGTCCGCTATCAAAGTGGGCCAGTAAAAGAAGCCTTTGCCGAACACGAAAAGAAGGAGGCTGCTGGAAAATGGAGAGAGGCTATGAAAGAAGCATCAAATCTGGCTGGGTGGGAGTTGAAGGCCACAACTAACGGGTAATTCAGTTTCATTCAATTTTCTTCATCATCTATCGCTGTAATATTTTTCCTAACCTGCATTTATATATGTTAATCCTAATTGTTTATGTGCACTTTGAGCAAGCTAATAATTTAATCTTTATTTAATGATGCAGGGATGAATCTAAACTGATCCAAATAATTGTTGATGTTATTTTCGAAAAGAAATATTCCACTCTTTCGAACATTGATGAAAACTTGGTGGGTATGGATACCAGGATCAGAAATGTTCTTTCATCTTTAGATATTGGTACCGAAGATGTTCGCATGATAGGAATCAAGGGGATGGGAGGTGGGGGCAAGACAACTCTAGCGAGAGCTGTCTATGATCATATTTCTAATCATTTCGAAGGAAAAAGCTTTGTTGAAAATGTCAGGGAAGTTTCAGAACCTACTTTGTCCGGTTTAAAGAAGCTTAAAAAACGGATACTAAAAGATGTGTTAAATAAACAAGACATCACTTTTAGTAGTGTTTATGACGGGAAAAACATGTTGAAAGACATGATGAGTCGTAGAAAGACACTTGTTGTTTTAGATGATGTTGATCGTATAGAACAACTTGAGGCGTTAGCAGGCAAGCTTGACTGGTTTAAATCAGGAAGCAGAATTATCATTACCACAAGAGATGAGCAACTGTTGTTTGCCCACGGAGTGAACGAATTCGTTCATGATGTCAATCTGTTATCTCCCACGGAGGCAATTTGCCTCTTCAGTAGGTATGCATTTAAAAGAGAGATTCCAAATCGAGGGTACGAAGAGCTATCAGAACAAGTTGTACAATATGCTCATGGTCTTCCCTTAACGATCAAAGTTTTTGGTTCGTTTCTTTGTGGTCAAAGTGAACCTTACTGGGTAGATGCTATAGAAAGACTAAAAACAATTCCATTAGAGGCAACTATGAAAAGATTGGAAATAAGCTTTATTGGTCTAGAGAATGATTACAAAGAAATATTCTTAGATGTTGCATGCATACTAAAAGGTTGGGGCAAAGAAGATGCAATTAGAGTGCTTGAAAGCCGTGGATTTCGTGCTACATATGGTTTAAGAGTTCTTGAGCAAAAATATCTTGTAACTTATAATGAACATGGGTCCTTGTGGATGCATGATCATTTAGAAGAAATGGGAAGGAATATTGTTCGTCGGTCACACCCCGACGAACCTCAAAGACATAGCCGATTGTGGGTTAAGGAGGAAATTGAAGACATATTGACTAATGACCTGGTAAGAATCAAGTTAGTATGATTTAATAAAACTGAGAGTTAACTACATTTTTGGTCCACGTGGTTTGCTGAATATTTTATTTTGGTCCAATAGTTTAAAGTTTTTTAAGTTTGGTCTAAAATGAAACATCTGTTACATGTTTGGTCCAAATTTCTAACTCTGTTAGCATAACTATATTTGACCATTTAATAATAACTTACCAGTCACTTTTCTTATAAAAAACACATAACTAGTTTTCCCCAAATTCACTTTCTCTCTCTCATAATCATTCAAAAATTCATTAATTCGAATTGAATTATCATTCATTATGCGTTATTTCATCTTCATTCACTCTCAATTTGATCATGTTTTCAGTAATTTTGGGCGTTTTGAAATTTAGGGTTCCGACTAAAATTAAGGGTTTTTATCTTTTCTATTTCAGGGTACCCAAGCAACTAAATGTCTATGCTTCAATTCACCGGGTTTCAGTGCTGAAATTGCAGTAAAAGGTCTAGCAAAAATGAAGGATCTTAGATTTATTCACATAAATCTCCTAAAGGATTTGTATTTTAAGAGCAATATTGTTGAATTTGATAAAGTTAGCGAATACCTTCCAAGTTCCTTACGATTTATGAGATGGATTGGTTTTCCTTTTTCGAGTTTACCGAATACATTTCATGGAAAACATCTTGTTGGACTTGAAATGGATGAGAGCAATATTGTTCAACTTTGGGAAGATGGAGAAGGAAAGGTAGAATAATGGTTAATTTGTTGTTTTTCATGATTCATTATGATCCTATATATCTATTGGTTTGTCACTGCACAAATATTAATTCTTTTTTGTACTTATGTTAGGTTCTAAATAACCTCAGGTTCCTCAGAATCAGGTCTTCAAAGTTGAGGACCTTTGACCTTAGGTTGGCTCCAAATCTTGAGCAGTTGACTATTTCGAGATGTGATGATTTCGAAGAGCTTCATATGCCTGCTCATCATCATTCAAAGCTCGAATATCTCAACCTCTCTCATTCAAAGTTGAAGACCCTTCACCTCGGGAATACTCTGAATCTTAAGAAGCTAAAACTCAAAGTCTGTAATGATTTGGTAGAGCTTAAAATGCCTGATGAAAGTCCAAAGCTCAAAGTTATCAACCTCAGTGATTCAAAGTTGAGGACCCTTGACCTTGGGCTCACTCCAAATCTCAAAACGTTAAATCTTAACTATTGTTATGATTTGGTGGAAATTAATGCTCCCATTGGATGTCTGAAAAAGCTTCTCTTCTTAGACTTAAGTGATTGTGGGAGGTTCGAGTCTTTTGTGTTTGACAAATGGTCTCAACGAGCTAAGGCTGGTTCTTTATCTGAGTTACATCTGATTGCGGAACCCACAGATGTATGCCTACTGCACCCCGACAATAGTTTTCCAAAGTTTCGGTTTGAATGTTATTATGAAGAAGATCCAGCTTCATCGTTTGGAAATCTTGAAATGCTTATTTCGATGGGTCTATGTGCTTGTACAAACCTTGTGAATTTTTCAAGAAGTATTTGTAGTTTACGAGGTTTAAGAAAGCTTACACTTGAAGGCAGTATTCCAGAGGTACCCCGTGACCTTGACAAGTTAGAATGTCTAGAGGAACTAATTTTTTCATCTACAAATATCAGAAATCTTCCAGATAGCATTTGTATGTTGAAACATCTCAAATCTCTCGAACTTAAATCATCTTTACTTCTTGAGAAGTTACCCGATGATCTTGGCCGGTTAGAATCTTTAGAGAAGCTAATCTTAACCGACTGTAAGCTTTTACAAGATATTCCAAACAGCATTTGTAAGATGAAATGTATAAACCAGTTACATCTTCGCGGTTGCACTCGAGTTGTTGAATTGCCTGAGGATATTGGATGCTTAGAAGGTTTGAAAGAGTTAAGCATAGTGGGTACAGACATAACCCGTCTTCCACAGAGCATTTTTAAGTTGAGAGGTCTAAGTATTGTTGGGTCGATACGTCTTATTGATACATATGGTCTACTACTCAAGAGACGAAGAACCTCTGATGATGATGAAATAGTCTGCTACATATAACCCATACTAACACATGCCAAAGGAGCCAATACATGAAGAGCTATTTTAACAGGTACTTTATTTTGAAATTTTAAATTGATTATGGAAATATTCACTGTTTCTGCAATTTGTGTGTTTTACCATGATTTTAACAATCCATTTTCTGCTATTAGGAGGTCCGATCAGCAGGAAGCATTCGTCTATCAGCGCACAACTGTTAACCAAGTGAACTCCTATCGGGTAAGTCATTAAGCAATTTCTCAACTCGAATAGATTCAGTAGGGTATGGTTTATCATAAAGATTTTACGTTTTTGTAATATTTTGTTTCAACTTGATCTTTCAAGGTCTAGTGAGCAGGAAGCAATTGCCACTGAGCTAAGAAGGTGATCTAAAGCTCATATTAAGAGTTTTATTGTATTAGATATTTCCGTTTTAGTACTTTTAATACACTGTTAGATTAAGCTCATATCTCTGCATCTATTCTCATGTTTTGGTCATTGATAGTTTTCTCTGGCACACTCCCAAAGTATGATTATTTGTAAAGAAGTGTTTAAAATTATGATTGTCTTTTATCTTTCAACACTGTTAGATTAAGCTATAATACCCTAATCGTATGTTGCGGTAATTGCATAGAACCAATGAAGAAATTCAAGTCAGATAAGTTAATTCATGGAGTTCAATAAACACAGTTGACTTCTTAGAAAGTCAAACTTTGTTCTTGATAAAAATGGTCTGAATTTTACAAGAGGCTGCAGATGATCATGTAAATAATAAACTTAAGAAAGTGTTATAAGCTATATATGATCATATACAGGTTTTGTTTCACATAAGTAAGCTCTACATTTGGATGAAATCATTAAACATAAAAGCATTTGACTTTTTGTCAAACTGTTGCCTTTCATCAAATTTTGCTGAGATCTTTATGAAATTGAACCGACAAACATATATCAGTGATAAGAAATTATCAGGGCATCAAGTGTTTGTATTCTTGAAAGCCATTGAGTAGTCATATGTTGTCTTTTAGACTACAAACTGTAGAATGTACAATTCAGACAATAGTTTGACATGGTAAAATTGAAGTAACACAGAACGTTGCTTATAATTAGAACCACGTCCGTATTGACCATATACACGTACAGAACATGACACCAAGCTTTGTTGCTAAAAACTCACCTTCTTTAACTGGTTTCATGTAACAAAGTTGACTTGTTGAGAAAGTCAACTGATGAAAAAGATGCGATTTTGACATGAGTTTGGATGTCAAAAATGAATTCATTAACAGATGATATGACGTAAACCAGTTTTAAAGGGCCTATTAGGTTAAACACTTGTACCTCCAAACTCATTAACAGATAGATTTATTAAACTTTGAAGCCCTGTTTCAATCTTTATTGGGCAAGGTGAAATAATTGTTGATAAGATAAAACTGATACTTAAACCTCGTTTAAGTACATCACTACCCCAGAGAATTCTAAAACCCTCCAAACGTGGTTTGGTTTGGGTAGAAAACGGGTCAGAATCGTAACCCGGTTAAAAAGTGGTTACTTTATTTGAGTTTTGTTTCTTCACACTTTGGCCACAAGGTTTTAATAAAAGGTTTATTCATCTGCATTTTGGCCAAACGGCTTATAAAAAGTAGTGTCATATTTTATTTAAAATTTGGAAAACAATTTGTTTTGGTTAAGCGTGTCATTGATCTCTCAACGTTCTTTATGACTATAGATTGACCTCATGTTCTCTTTATTTAGCATCTAAGATGAACGCTTTTATAGGATAGTCATAATATTTAACAAAATCAGAACCATGAATTCTTGAGTAGAACTTGGTCAAGACAGACTAGTTGTGTTGACTCATTCTCCAATTTTACAAATTACACGGGGTTGTCAATTTTCACGTGATTTTGGCTTTATCCCATTTTGGTCATTGTTAGTATTGTCTGGCACACTCTCAAAGTATGATTGTTTGTAACGATTACAGTACTACTTTTTAAATACGCGCTATGTTAAGGTATAGCCCCAACATGGGAGCTGTGAGCTCAATAGATGTCGTTGACTTTTTAGATAGTCAAACTGTGTTCTTAATGAAAAATGGTCGGATTTTTATATGATGCTGGAGATGATCGTACTAACAATAAACTTAAGGAATTGTTTTTAAGTTATGCAAGGTCATATTACATAAAGAAGCTCTAAATTTGGATCAAATCATTCAGCAAAAAAATTAAAATTTTGACTTTTTTTTTAAGTCAAACTTTGGCTTTCGTAGATGTCGATGAGATTTACAAGGAACTGTATCGACCAACATGTTTCAGTGATAAGAAATTATCAGAGCATGATGCGTTTATATTTATGAAAGCCATTGAGTAGTCATATCGTGTTTTTCCATGGTTGGGCTACAAAACACAGAATGTAGAATTTGGAAAATAATTTTGACATGGTAAAACTGAGCTGACACAAACCGTTGCTTATAACTAAAACCATATCACCATTGACCACTTAAGTGATATTGTTACGAAGGTAAAACTGTCTAAAAGGTTTGTACTTTTATCATAAAATTGCGGAAGATGATACCGTACATGACATGGCCCCAAGCTTTGTTCCTGTAACATGTGAGATGAAATAATGATAAACTCGTATCATCGTGTTCTTTCATTTTGGGAATCGAATCTCAACTAAATGAGTTGACTTAGTCAAACTGCATGGATCCTTTACGAAAAAAGGTTGGATACTATGGTTTCATAATAAGTAAATGTAAGTGTCATAAAGACATAAACAGGTTTTAAAAGCTACCCACATATCTGAAAATTTGAACCTACAGTATTGTAATAATAACAGCTGGTGTGAGAAATAAATAAATAAAAGGAAAGAGATGAAGGACCTATTATCTCATACTTCCGAATTCATTACAAGTTTGATGGCATCTCCTTCATGAACTCAGTCTATTCAAAAGAGTTTTAAAAATACATTTTCATTAAGACAATTAGGTTTCGATTTGCATGATACCCCAAATCAGACTGAATAATATATCGAATCGGGTTTTGGAAGCTGTTCCAATACCTGCTGATGTGAAGAAGAGTTGTGTTAATGATTGTGACAATGAGGAGGAGGAGGAGGTAGTAAGGCCGAGATTCAAGCGTTTAAGGCGCGGTTGTTGGGTTCGGCTACGGTGGATTTGGATTTGGGTTTGGTGTCTGGTAAAGGTAATTTATTCATTTTCGTCAAGTGTTGATTGGCATGCATAATTCTCGGACATCAATTTAGGCACAAAATTAGTCATACTATTAGGCCTCCCGATATTTTTTAGGTATATTTCAGGGTTGAAATTATTTGATGACTAGGGGATGAGTTTTGAGGGTGTTTGGGAATTGGGATTGCTTATCCAAACATGGTTATACGATTTTGTCAAGTCATTTTAAGTTTAGCATTCAGAAAGTGGCTATCTGAAATAAGTTTTTTTGAAGGCGATGAGCAATTTCTTATAGGACACCTTTAATTGTGCTAGTGTTTGGTATTGCTGATTATTTAATGAAATCTTTAAGGTAAAATAATTAGAATTAGATAATCAGTTTGATTAAGCAACTTTGAAGCTCAGTAGTTTGCTCTTACATAATCATACATCACAATCATTTACCCTTTGTCCAAACACTAAAAAAAATATTTATATTTTATTTCTAAGCAACCCCAAACACCCTCTAAGGGCGAATAATTCTCGCCACGTGAGCAAACGTATCACACAGACCATTACTCATTTACTTGCATAGGTAACATGATTTTCATCAAGAACCTTTGATCCCAAATTTGTCAAACGATCTGCTAGGTTAATTATCTGTAAGAACTTGGTAATAGATGAGTCGACACAATCAAGGTTTAGTAACTTGTTGTTAAGCTGAATGGTTCCGTTGTGCTTATTTCGTGAAAGATCTTTTTCAGATGCTCCCACAAGTCTTGGCTTTTGCATCCACGACACTTACTTCCTCACCATCTTAGTATCTTACACATTTCTAGACTCCCAAACCAAAACTTCCCCACCCTCTTCATCAGGGACGGAACCAGGGGGTCTCCCGGGGGGTCACGGGACACCCATGGATATTTGTGTCGTAATGTTAATTTTGTTAAAAAACATCGATTTTTCTTAAATGCACCCGGTCCTTAAAAATTGTATTTGCAATATTGTTTAGTTTATTCCAAGTGCACCTGGTCACATCGCGTCCTGGTTTCGTCCCTGCTCTTCGTAATCCATCTCCACCTGAACCAAAGCGGAAGCTTTTTAAACTTTAACTTGTAGTCCAGTCCTTTTTTAGTAATAAACATATTTTAGACCTGAATTTAGTGTTTCTAAATGAGAATTTGTTGGTAGAACTTAGAAGTGAGTTTGAGCCTAAAGTAGAATTGTTTTAGGTTACTAATACAAGTTTACTTTATTGAATATATGTATAGTTAGAAGTTAGACTAGTTATTTAATGGAATACAGTCAAAATATTTGACTTTCTCCAAAGTCAACCGTGTTTTTGATGAAAATGCTGGGATTTTGATATGAAGATGGAGATGATCATGTACAAATGAATCTTCGTACGTTTTACAAGTGGTGTAGTTCATACACAAAAGTATCGTTCTATGCTCTTTGGGTTAAAATCATCAAAAACAAAAACATTTGACTTTTTTAGTCAAAGTATTGACTTTCTTCAAATTTACTGATATTTTATTCAATGTAATGAACATAGAGTGTTTATTACTTCTGTTATTGTCAAATAAAAAAAGAAAGTTGAGGGGCCTGTGATGACAATACTTTATATATTTTATGACTCTTGGTAATTTAGTTATTTGCCCTCAACACCTTAATAAGAGACAAGTTTTGATGAAAAAATTGAAGAATGGAGTTATGATTTCATCAAATATGATACAAGGCAAAGTTTAAGGTAAATTGTTGCTTATACCTTTCATTTGTATTTTTAAACCTTTAATTAGATAGTAAGACATTTGAGCTTTAATTTCTATCGAATTGAAGCTCCATTTATGCATGATTACTAATGTATTTGATGGTTAAATATATAAGGTTACATTGCATGTTGATTTCAGTAAGAAAATGGAGCTTGATTTTATTTGTTTATGAATTTGGATCTTACTTAGGTCAAAACCAGGTAAAGAGATGACCCATGCGGTTACAGTGAGATCTCAGATTGAAGAAGGGGGCTTTCCCTTTTCCAGCTACAAAAGAGGGTTGCTTCCTCTGTCGTCGCCGGGGGAGCTCTTGGCGAGGAGACCTTAGGATAAAGACAAAACTGAAGTTTTGATTTTCACATATTGACCACTCATGTTTTAAACAATCAAGTTTATTTCAAAGTTAGGGTTAATTGAAGCTCCTAAACAACTTATTAAATGCTTACTTAGCCACTTTGTACTTTCATATATGCCATATCTATAAACAAGTTAGTTTTAATAGATATAATAATGAATGTACGAAAGCCCTCAACAACATCTTATGGTGTGTTTGGTATTAGGGTGTTACAATCAAAGAATGTATTGATTTCTGATAATTGTTGTTTGGTTTTTATTTAGGAAATGAGATTTGGAATCATGGAATGAATAATCAATCCGGTTATATTTGGAGGGTTTTATGATATCTTTCAAGTATTTCTGACAAAGTAGGCCACATACCTATATTTGTATGGATATAAATTGTGGATTTTTGATAGTGCCATTATCTATTACTATTTTAAACATTTATATTATACTCCAAAACTAAATCAAAATCCAAATCCGAATCTGAATCCTAAACCCATATATAAACCAAACGGACCCTTAAACACCTTTTTAGCCATTGTGTACTTTTCAAATATACCATTTCTAAATATAATCAAATTTAAACATCAAAATGCCATATATACCCAAATACATGTTTTGAATTCATGATGTATAATGTATTTAAAGCATGGGTGTCATTCGGGCCGACCTGACCCGAGGCAATTCAGGTCGGGTCAATCGGGTTCAAATTATATTCGGGTCAATTGGGTCAACCCGAATTGACCCGAGTTATAAACAAGGTCGGGTTCGGGAATGTTTTTTTAGCCTTGACCCGACCCGAACCCAACTAACCCGGCTCAACAACACTTTTACAATGTAAAATACTCGGGTTGACCCCGAACCGGAATTGACCCGACCCGATTGACCCGCCCCGAGTTGACCCGAACCCGAATTGACCCAAGTTCTAAACAAGGTCGGGTTCAGGTATGTTTTTTTAAAGCTTGACCCGATTTGACCCGACCTGGGTTGACCCGAACCCGACCGGGTCAACTCGAATAACACCCCTAATTTAAAGTATGTTTTGGGTAAATATGACATTATGGTGTTTTAATTGGCCATATATGGAATTGACCCCTTCCAATAAATGTGTTAATTTTATGAAGAAATATGTGACAAATTGCAAATAGAAGTCGATAAAATCAAGTTAGCACTATTTCTTTAAAATTAAAATATGTACATACTTCAAGATGGTTAAGGTGTTACAAATGCAATTTAATAAGATATGATTACAAGAGTTTGGATGTTAATGAGCTATGTCAATGTATTTGGCATTAGAGTATGCAATGGGGAATTTATGTTCATTTCGAAGTAAAATACGATGATGATGATCAATCCAAGAATCTTCGAGTATAGATTTCTTCGAATAATAGACTATGACTAACCACTACTCCCTCCGTCTCAAAATTATTGTCTACAATTGACTTTTTTAGTCTTTCTTCTTTAACTTTGACAATAGCTATTTTTGTTTGTGTTATATAATACTTGATGAAAAATATATGAATGTATTGGGTTTTAAATGTATTTTTCATTGGTATAATTTTCATCAAGTATTATATAACACAAATAAATATATTAATGGTCAAAGTGGAACAAAAAAGACCGGTCAAAGTTAAAGTGGACAATAAAAATGAGACGGAGGGAGTATATTTCTTAATCATTAGTGACACGAATATTTGCCAATATATATGTGGGGAGAATGAGAAGAACAGGCACAAGTGGATCAAAAAGGTGCTTATCTTTATATCTAAAAAGTATTATTTTTCATGAATTGTAGTACATAAAGTTATTTGATTGAATTTTGTAAATCAAAGGCTTGCATGTGATGTGTAAAGTTCATATGAGATATTTTCATGATTTAATGTGTGCTTCAATCATGACGAAAGGAATTTTAGTCATGATTTTTTAATATGGTCTTTTTCTTTGTAATTTCCATTAGCAAAAGGAGTCATTTGTTATCCCCACCACATTCGAATGTTTCCAATGAACAAATCTAGTTCACACTTATAATCACATTCCAATTTGAGTGTGTGCGGTGGAAAATCTAGTGATTGGTCGGATAAAAGGTCATAAACCATGATTGAAAAAGAGAATCCAAAAATCATCGCTTCAAGGAATATATATAATGGTTCAGAAAGTTACTTAATTATAAACCTAGAATAATGTTATATGAAGGGAAACAAGTGATAAGTTTTTGAACCATCATTTTCTATTTTTTGTACCAAATTAATCAAATTTTACACAATATGCCAAAGAAAAACGAGCTGCTAACCAACACGCGATTTTAGATCGAAGCATGAAGCAAGGAAAAAAAGCGCAAAACAAATGAAATCAGTCCTTTGAGCACGTAAGTGATATGTCGTGATATTGTTATGATACTAGAATCTAAAAGATTTGTACTTTTATTATAAAATTGTGGAAGATGATACCGTACAAGGACGTGACACCATGTTTTGTTTCTGTAACATGTGAGATGAAATAATCATAAACTCGTAACATTGTGTTCCTCATTTTGGGACTCGAATCTCAACTAAATGGTTGACTTAATAAAAAAAGTCAAACTACATCCTTTATGAAAAAAAGTTTGGATACTATCATGTTTAAAATAAATAAAATTAGTATGGTTACATAAGTAATGTAACTATCATAAATAAGTTTTAAAAGCTACCCACATCTAACCCCAACGGGTGACTCAACGGTAAGAATATCAGTCTTTCAAAGAGAAGGTCAAGGGTTCGAATCCAACTGGGAGAAAATTAATCCCTTGTGGCCACGGAGGTCCACTTGCGCCGACTTTGGGCCATCCAAAACGGTAGTCGCATTGGGATTAGTCGGCTTGCAATGTCAAGTCGGAAACTTAGGTAACCAAAAACATAAAAAAAACTACCCACATCTGAAACTTGGAAGACCTGTTACCGAGATAAAAAATATATAGAAATTCATTGAGGTGAGTTCATCTTATTATCTAGTAGTATAGCTGATATCAATATACACGCATATTCCATTCTTAACTACTTAAGTGAAAGTTTAATGCATATCTGACATTCACATATGTGGATGGCAATAATACATGCAGAATAACTGTCCGTTATTTGTTAAAGTTTGAAACTTTATCATACAGCACATGGATAGGTACGTATTTCTGGTAATCGATTGTGTATATGGAAATTTTTAAATAACTAGTAATTATTAAAATATTTAGGAAAGGAATGCTTTATAACCACTACAATGGTGATGATTAAATAAAACAAGCCTAGTCAAAAAGCATTCGTATGGGTCTTTTGTCTATGTCTGTTTGCACAAAAAGAGTCTTTTGTGACCCTATCTGATTCCAAAGTTTTCCACACAAAAAGATCACATTCAGATTGACCATTGACCCTTAATATATGTAGCAACATCCTTTATATAAAATGACGGGTATATTTTGTTGTAATGTTTTTTTTTTTTTTTTTTTGAACGGCGAGTTAGTAGTTAGTAATTCAAGCCCACAGTGACATCCAATTGGGCAGTATGCAAGCCTCGAACCTTTCTCCTTAGGGGATAAACCCCACTCCTGCTTCTATTTATTTTGGGCCCCTGAAGGTGCATGGTGAGACTCGAACCTGAGACCTCTCCAAGAAAACCTCCCCAAGGTTACCCTTTGTGGCCAACTCAGCTAGCCCAGTTGGTTATATTTTGTTGTAATGTAATCAGCTTAGCCTAAAAAATGAACGAATTGAACAATCTGTGAGAATATTAATACAAAAACGAGTCTTTGTATAACCTCTTTATGCTTATTCATTTCATCCAAGTCCCCGCCCCCCCCCCCCCCCCCCCCCCCCAAAAAAAAAGTGAATTGTTAGTATACCTTTGTTATTGTAGTGACAAGTTATGTATGCAATACATTTAAGCCCCTCCTAAAATTGTGAAAACAAGTTCTATCCTACCAATATAGCACTATGAGCTTATTATATGCTCCTCTTCTTTTCTATTGTATAAACATTGTATATTACGTCTAGTTTGTTTAATTCTTATATAACTAAGTCATTGTTCTTCACTTCGGAGAGTAAATTTGGTATTTTTGGTTTCGTACATACTATTATGTACTTCGTTTCACGAACGCATTATACATGGAAGAATCATTTCTATGTTGAAACGAATACGTCTTAAATGTAAACTTATAACAAGTTCTTAAATATGCATAAAAAAAATAACAACACTACGTACAATCAGTGTTGTAAAAATAGCCTAGGCGGGCCGATTAATCAATAACAATATTTGAAGAAGTAGGAGTATGTATACTTTTGGATCAATGCTCTAGAGATTAAAAAATATTAATTAATTGCAAAGAGGCGGCAATAAACAAGTGGCAAGGGCCGCCAATAACGTTCTAGAGAAATATAAGAGCCAATTCAAATATATAAAATATTTGAAATATTGTTGGTCGTCAATAGGAACATGTGGTGTAACATCATTCGTATTTTGATAAATAGACCCAAATCCCGGTTTGTGGGTTTTGGGCCTATTTATCCAGTAATAATGCGTACTAATTTTATTTTCTTTGAAGAATTTAAATCATTCAGATTTGAAGTTAATTTAAAAAAGATGTTGCTGATGTTAATCCATGTTACAAATAAATCCAATGAAGGTATGTATAATCTATATATCATACACAAGTTCCAATTAACATGTTATGAATTCTGATGAAGTTTTAACTATCATTGATAAACTTTATGGTTAATAGTTCAATAGCTAATGTGTTATAATATCATTAAGTTTGATTGATGAAAACGACAAGGAAATTTCCAAGATGTATTTTTTTCATAAACAAATTTTTCGATGAACTTGGCTAAGAATTTAGAGGATGTTTCTTTTATCATCACATACTTTATGACCAACTAGCTATAGAATTTTGTAAAGTATTCTTGTATTATTGTAAATCATAAGAAAATCTATTGCGTCAAATTTATTGGAATTGAATGCATGATAAGAACCAAATGGTCCTTAATGGTACACAAAGACATTTTTTTCATTTGTAATATATTTTACATCCCTGTTTCCATTACATCCTACCAATTATTAAATGACTTAATATTATCATCAACATCATAAGGATTTATATGCCATTAAGTTGTGCTTGTCGTAGAAAATACTCATGTTAATATTGAAGTTAGAAATAATGCTAGTCAACAAAAGTCTATATGAAGAATTTTCATATGTATTAACATATTTTTTGTTAGCCGATATGGCTAGGAATTTTGAGGATAATCCTCATTAGAGACTTTATGACCAACTAGCTAAGAATTTTAATTCCATGATATCTCTGTATTATTGTAAGATTAAGTAGTTATTTTATTTAGACAAGTAACTATAAGAATAATTTTTAGAATACAATAATTAAAGTTATGATTGCAAAACTTATACCAAAAAACTAGATTTATAAATTAACAAACTCTGTCATAATGTGAAGAAGTGAATAAAAAGTTTGAATGTTCAAACCGTGAATCTTTATCTTTTTTTTTTTTCATTGACCAAAAGACCATATGAGTGGTTTTTGTTGCTCATCCATCATCATCATTCCACAAACACAAAACACTTTTTTCACACAAACTCTTTCAACCAAACTTCCAATGGCTTCTACTTCAGTTTTATCCATTCAAAACAGCTTTAAGTATGATGTTTTTTTGAGTTTTAGAGGCGAAGACACTCGAAAGAACTTTGTTGATCATCTTTATTACGCTCTTAAGCATAAAGGTATTGTAACTTACAAAGATGACGAAAATATCGAGAAAGGGAAAAGGATCAATGAGCAACTCATCAAGTCTATTGAAGACTCGAGATTCTATGTTATTGTCTTCTCTAAGAACTATGCTTCCTCATCTTGGTGTTTGGATGAGCTGGTTAAAATTATGGAATGCCAGAAGATGACCGAGCATACTGCTTACCCAATCTTCTATGATGTGCAGCCCACTGAAATCCGGAAACAAATTGGGGCAGTAAAAGATGCCTTTGCCGAAAACGAAAAGAAGGAGGCTGCTGGAATATGGAGAAAGGCTATGGAAGAAGCAGCAGGTCTGGCTAGCTCGGTATTGGAGGATATGCTTGATGGGTAATTCCTTCCTTAATATATCTGCAATATAATTTCATTAGTTTCTTTTTGGGGTGAGTTATGTGATAGATATAAATCTGAAATTAAGTATTCTTTTCATCTGAGAATTGCAAAACAGCTAATTGTATATATCTTTAACATACAGGCATGAAGCTAAATTCATACAAAAATTTGTTCAAGACATTTCACGAGATTTGCATTCTGTTGACTTCATTTTAGATGAAGAGTTGATAGGCATGGAGACACGGATAAGGGATGTGGTTTCATCTTTAGAAATTGATGTTGATGATGTTCGCATGCTAGGGATATGGGGGATGGGTGGTGCGGGGAAGACAACTTTAGCCAAGGCTGTTTTTGATCAAATATCCTTTCAGTTTGAAGGTAAAAGCTTTGTTGAAAATGTAAGGGAAGAATCAAAACCATCTTTTTCTGGTTTAAAGTCATTGCAGAAACAAGTACTTTCAGATATTTCAAATGATCAAGGCGTCACCGTAAGTGGTGTTCTTGATGGGAAAAACAAGATGAAAAAAGCGATGGGTGGTAGAAAAGTACTTGTCGTTCTTGATGATGTCGATCATAAAGACCAGCTTAAGGCGTTAGCTGGTGACTGTAATTGGTTTAAGCCGGGAAGTAGAGTTATTATTACAACAAGAGATAAGCAAGTACTGGCAGCCCACGGAGTAGTATTGATTCATAATGTGACTTTGTTATCTCAAGCGGAAGCGGGTTGCCTCTTCAGTAGGCATGCGTTTGGAAGAGAGAATCCGATTCAAGGGTACAAAGAGTTATCAAGAAAAGTTTTACAATATGCTGATGGTCTTCCCTTAACGATCAAAGTTATGGGTTCACATCTTCGTGATCTAGATGAGTCTGAATGGAAAAATGCCATAAAAAGACTAGAAAAAATTCCATGCAAGGATACTATGGAAGTATTGGAATTAAGCTTTGATGGTCTAGATAATGATCACAAAGAAATATTCTTAGATGTTGCATGCATACTAAAAGGTTGGGGCAAAGAGACTGCAATTAGAGTGCTTGAAAGCTGTGAATATTATGCTAGATATGGTTTAAGAGTTCTTGAGCACAAATCTCTTATAACTTATGATAAATACGGGCGCCTAGGGATGCATGACCATTTAGAAGAAATGGGTATGAATATTGTTCGCCGTTTGTATCCTGATGAACCTAACAAACATAGCCGATTGTGGATTGATGAGGAAATTGAGGATATATTGACTAATGACCTGGTAAGAATCAAGTTATAATATAATCAAACTCAAGTTATAATAAAATCAAACTGAGATTTAACTATGTTTTTGGTCCGTGTTATTTGCTAGGTATTTCATTTTTGGTCAAATAGTTTGAAAAGTTTCGGGTTTGTTATGAAATGAAACACTCGTTGCGTGTTCGGTCCAAAATTTCTAACCCCCTTAATTTAACTATGTTTGACCATTTAATAAAGAGCCAAATCCATTTTTGTCCCAAAAATGAAACCATGGTTAAAGATTTGCCCCCCCCCCCCCCCCCCCAAAAAATGACTTCCATATTTGCCTCACCCAAAATTGTGCGACTCGACCAAAAAGTTGACACGTGTCCCCGAAAAGTACACATTTTGAATATTTAATTATTTTTTTGTTTGACTTTTTCGAAAAAGTTCAAGTCACACAACTTTTTGGTTGAGTTGAACAAGTCGCACAATTTTGAGTGGACAAATACGGAATTCAATTTTTTTTTTTTGCAAACCTTTAACCATAATTTCAGTTTTGAGGCATATATGGATTTGGCTTTTTAATAAAAGGATATTATTGTCTTTTTAAGTACTATATTAGACAAAATAATAAGTTACTGCACAATTCTCATCCTGCTCTATGTTTGTGTCTCTAAAAGTTTTCTCCAAATTCACTTTCTGTCTCTAATAATCATTCAAAAATTCATTAATTCGAATTGAATTATCATTCAATACACGCTATTTCATCTTCATTCACTCTCAATTTGATCATGTTTTCAGTGATTTTGGGCGTTTTGAAATTCAGGGTTCTGACAAAAATTAAGGGGTTTTATTTTTTCGATTTCAGGGTACCCAAGCAACTAAATGTCTGTACTTAGAGTCATGGCTTTTGAGTGCTGAAATTGCAATGAAAGGTCTAGCAAAAATGAAGGATCTTAGATTTATTCACATATATCTCTCAAATTTTTATTATAATGAGAGCAATATTGTTGAATTTGAAAAAGTTAGCGAATACCTTCCAAGTTCCTTACGATTTATGAGTTGGTCAGGATTTCCCTTTTCGAGTTTACCGAATACATTTCAAGGAAAAAATCTTGTTGAACTTGACATAAGTCGCAGCAATATTGTTCAACTTTGGGAAGATGGAGAAGGAAAGGTAGAATGATTGATTTGTTGTTATTCATGATTCATTATGATCCTATATATCTATTGGTTTGTCATTGCACCAATATTAATTCTTTTTTGTACTTATGTTAGGTTCTTCATAAGCTAAGGTTCCTCACCTTCATGAGGTCAAAATTACAGACCTTTGACCTTTGGTTGGCTCCAAATCTTGAGCAGTTGACTATTGACCATTGTTATGATTTCGTAGAGCTTCATATACCTGCTGATCATCATTCAAAGCTCGAATATCTTAAGATCAGTTATTCAGAGCTGACAAACCTTCACCTAGGGAATACTCCAAATCTTAAGAAGCTAGAACTAAGTTATTCAAAGTTGAAGACCCTTCACCTCGGGAGTATTCCGAATCTTGAGAAGGTTATACTCGAAGGATGTAATGATTTGGTAGAACTTCAAATGCCCGTTGAAAATCTAAAGCTCAAATATCTCGACGTGAGTCATTCAAAGTTGAAGACCATTCACCTCGTGAATACTCCGAATCTTGAGACGCTTATACTCTGAGGCAGTATTGATTTGGTAGAACTTCAAATGCCTGCAGAAAGTCTAAAGCTTGAATATCTCAATCTCAGTCATTCAAAGTTGAGGACCCTTGACCTTGGGCTCACTCCAAATCTCGAACTGTTAGACTTAAGTTGTTGCGGGAAGTTTAACTCTTTTGTGTTTGAGAAACGGTATCATGGAGATCAGGCTGGTTCTTTATCTCAGTTACATCTGAATGCAGAACCCACAGATGTGTGCCCATTGCACTGCGACAATGATTCTCCAAAGTTTCAGTTTTCATGTTATTATAAAGAAGATAAAGCTTCATCGTTTGGAAATCTTGAAAGGCTAATTTCTCTATGTCTGTGTGCTTGTACAAACCTTGAGAGATTTTCAAGATGCATTTGTGGATTACGATGTTTAAGAAAGCTTACACTTGAAGGCAGTATTCCAGAAGTACCCAAGGACCTAGACCAGTTAGTATTTCTAGAGGAGCTAAAATTTTCATCAACAGATATTAAAATCCTTCCAGACAGCATTTGTATGTTGAATCAACTGAAATCGCTTGAGATTGTATCTTGTTGGTTTCTTGAGAAGTTACCGGAGGATCTTGGGCGATTGCAATGTTTAGAGAAGCTAATCCTTTCGGATTGTAAGGTTTTACTGGGTTTACCGAACAGTATCTGTAAGATGAAAAGTCTAATATCTTTACATCTGAATGAATGTCATCGGATTATGAAGTTACCTGAGCAAATGGGACTTTTAGGCTGTTTGAAAGAGTTGGATATAACAAGTTCAGGCATAAGTTACCTTCCAACGGGCATTTTTCAATTAAAAGGTCTGCGTATTGTTGGGGAAGATCAGACGCAGCTTCGGTCATCTAGTTCTACAACAGAGATACAAATATCCAAGAATGAAGCAACTGTGACTATTACAGGCACACAAAGCAGTAGTCTCGTATCGCGTGCTCAAAGGAGAAAACGACTTAACTGGTACTTCCTCTGTTTTTCTGTTAATCATCGTATCATTATTTCAGTTTATTTTTCTTGTTTTTTTTTTTGAAATTGCTGAGATAGTAGTTAATATTTCAACCAAAAATCAAGAATTAATTAATTTTCACTGTGTATTTCATTACATTGTGCAACTTCAATCCTTCTCCTTTCGTCATGACATACCTTTTCCATGCAGTAATGATTGTTTTCATGTGCTTAGCCTCTGCTTCTCATCATCTGATTGAACCAAAGGATGATTCTCTCTTCAAATGCCGTAATGAGCTGGATGTTCAATCACCGAGCTCAATGGTGCCGTTCAATATTAATGTAAGCGTCAAAAGTTTGGAGTGTAATTGGTGTCGCTGTTTGAAATTCAATGTCAACTTCACTGTTGTATTATCTTTCCGCTCAAGTGGTCTCACGGTTGAGAAATATCAATGAAGATAGTTGTATAAACATCAATATACGATTCTTGGATACATTCCAAAAGTGCGATTGTTTTTATTTTTTCTATTAACAAATAGCACTATTTATACACTGTTGATGTATGATCTACTCCCTTAATTGGTTGATTCAATTATTATGTAACTGCTCTAAATCATTTTAAAATTTGAAGTAGTATAAGTTATTTCACAGCAGTTTACCAGAAAATAGTTGACTTCTCGATAAAGTCAAACTGTCTTCTTGATGAAAATTATTAGATTTGGATAAAAGGCTGGAAAATGATTTCATCGAAAATAAACTTAGGAAAGTCGTATTAGTTGTGCAAGATCATAAACTAGTTTTACTTTGCATTCATATGTTCTCCATTCTGATGAAATCATTGAACATAATAAAACATGGCTTTTGAGTCAAACTATTGACTTTCATCTAACTAAACAAGTTTTTCATAAACTTTGATTAGAAAACTTATTATGAGAATGTTCACAGATGTTAGGGTGCTATTGAACACGTTTCTGTAATCAGAATTTGTAAGATGATGGCTTTTAAAAAAAATCCAAGTTTAGACGGATAAAATAAAACCCATAGTGATGTTTTTCACATGACACCAGACACAAAAGAGTGAACTAAGTAACCTTGAGTTTTTCGAAATGTATATGAGCAACCCGGTTAAGTGTATCGTGTAGTTCCCACAGTTGTGCTATAGATTGTAAATTATGGGCATTTTATCGAGCATACGCAATGCTCAATCTTCTATAAACTGTTTGGCAAACTATCGGGTTTACTTCTTATTCATCGAGAAAACTAATTTTAGGTTAATATTACTTGTTGAGAAAGTCAACTGATGAAAAAGATGTGATTTTGACATGAGTTTGGATGTCAAAATGAATTCATTAACAGATGATCTGACATAAACCAGTTTTAAAGGGCCTATTATGTTAAACAATTTTACCTCCAAACTCATTAACAGATGGATTTATTAAACTTTGAAGCCCTGTTTCAATCTTTATTGGGCAAAGGTGAAATAATTGTTTATAAGCTAAAATTGATACTTTAATACTTTAAAACTGATAGTTTTCATGCGGTTAGACCCTGCTTCCCTTCACATTACCGCGCCATTGCTTATTGTTGATTATATTCAAGTGATTTTGGCTTTATACGTTTTGGTCGTTGATGATTTTCTCCAGTATACTCCCAAAAGTACGATTGTTTGTAAGGAAGTGTTTCAAAGTATGATTGTCATTTTACCTTACAGTATTAGCACTTTTTTGTTGTATACACTGTTAGATCAAAGCTATAACCACAACTTGGATGCTGTACTAGTACTCATTACTTTAAATCAATAAAGAATTGGAACTTTATTTTAATTCATGGAGCTGAATAAACACCGTTGAATTGTTCAGAAAGTCAAACCGTGTTTTCGATGAAAATGGTGGGGCTATGATAAAAGGTTGGAGATGATCATGCTAAAATAAACTTAAGTGTTGTTAGTGATGTAATATCATATATAAGATTTTGATTCACATAAATAAGCTCTACATGTGGATGGAATCATCAAGCATAAACTATTTGACTTTTGAGTCAAACTACTGGCTTTCATCAAATTTCATTGAGGTTTTCATAGAATTGTATGGACGCACATATTTTAGTGATAAGAAATTATGAGATCATGTACTGTTTGTAGTTTTGAGAGGCATTGAGCAGTCATATTGTGTCTTTGTCATGGTTGAGCTACAAACCGTAAATGTTAAGTTTCAGTTTATACTTTTTAATTGGTTTATACTGGAATTCAGTTTATGCAATATTGGTGATTGTTGATCAAACATGAAAATAGAACCCCAAAAATTAAATAAAGATCATAGGATAATCCAATTACTTGAAGTCTGGGAATTACTAGATAAAGGCCAATTCGAGATGGCTATTCTCCAATACACAAACCAAGTTTGCTAAATTAAAATAAACATGGACAAAAGACAAAATGCATGATACATAACTATTTAAACTAAACATAGGTGGGAGCAGTTAGCCCCTGATTTTGTGGATAACCTCCCAACTCCTAAATTTTCAAATATTTTCCCTCCACCCCTATGTCTCTTTATCCACCAGAACCGGGTTAAACTCATCCTTGGGTTCATATCAATACATCCTGCCCGGGGAAACGACTTGTCCTCAAGTCAGATAGTTGGGAACTGATTGACGACTGTCTCGTAAGGCGTCCATGTAGGTTCTTCCTAGTGACCAAGGCTCTTCTAAACAGGTCTGCAGTTCTGCTCGGGTCGGTGCCGCCCAGGCCACTACTAAAATATAACCCCACCTCCATGTCTTGTTTCTCTGTGTCCCTGATTTCTTCTCTGCTTCAGTTTGTTTATATCTCAATCCACTCTCTATTTGAATTTGATTTACAAGTTGAGCCCATATTACATCTTTTTCCTTAGAAATTAGGCATGGCCCGGTGATTTTTGATGATGGCAGTGAATCATTTGAGGGTGCAGTGAGGCGAGGAGGAATGTAGGTACCGGTGTAATTTAGTGGCGGGTTGATAATAGTTGGTAGGGGTGTAGCAGAAGGAGGTGGTGCGGAGGCTGAGACGGTTGAAGCGGTTGGTACGGTTCCTTTGACTAGATCTTCATCTTCATGTTCAGATTCGGCAGGGTTAATAGATTTGATATGATCAGTGGCTAGACTTGACTGGACCGGAGTAGAGGGTGTTCCATAAACTCGAGCCTTGATTGCTTCAACATCATTCTTCAGGGTTACAAAAATTGAATCCAGCTGCGCTCCAATGGCTTCTAATTGAGCAGTGATATGATCTCTGTAATCCCCGGATTTTTGATCCATCTTCTCTGCGATTCCCGGCATCGGAACCATTGATAGAACCCCAAAAATTAAATAAAGATCATTGGATAATCCAATTACTTGAAGACTGGGAATTACTAGATAAAGGCCAATTCGAGATGGCTATTCTCCAATACACAAACCAAGTTTGCTAAATTAAAATAAACATGGACAAAAGACAAAATGCATGATACACAACTATTGAAACTAAACATAGGTGGGAGCAGTTAGCCCCTGATTTTGTGGATAACCTCCCAACTCCTAAATTTTCAAATATTTTCCCTCCACCCCTATTTCTCTTTATCGAGCAGAACTGGGTTAAACTCATCCTTGGGTTCATATCACATGACCTCCAATTTGGTGTCAGTTATTATTTGGATTACACTTGGGTTAAAAACGGGTCAAGAAGAATGGCCTTGGATAAGAGTGAAGTTGGTATCTTATTCGAAAGTCGTTGTTTTTCACTTTGGCAACAACGCTAAGTTTATTTATTTGCATTTTGGCCACAACGCTAAGTTTAGCTACAGCTTACACATGCACCCATTGTACTTCCATTATTAACGATTCAGATGTTAAACATTACTGATAGAAAATTCTTTGATAGTTTTGATTTTAGTTTTATTGAATTTGTTTGTTAATATGATAATTGCTTTGGTTTGATATAGTTTTTTAGAATTTAGGATTGCTTATCCAAACATGGTTATTTGAAGCAAGTTGTTTTAACTATGAGCAATTTATTAGTTAAAACAACTTGCAATTCCAGTGGCCCATCTACAGATGGCCCTTCCTCAGCCCAAACACCTCCTGCACTCAAGGTCAGACACCTACTTCATCTGCGGCTCACACTCACACACCCAAGGTCTAGACACCTCGTGATATCCTAACTGGCATGGTGCAGTGTCATAGATTTCGGTGACCCTCGCCTGCCAGCACATCAGTATTTCTTCCATTAGATTTGATTATTCAAGAGCTAGTTCGAACTCATTTGTGAAATTTTTTCCCATTGAATACAGAAGATAGCTAGAGGTTCTTATCAGCCCAGTACATTAAATATCGATTACATGTAAATTAGTTCTGTCATATTATTGATAGGTTTTAAGGGATTTTATGCAAACAGCTCTTCAATAATTCATTTTTGTATTTCTTTTTATTTTTAGGGGTCAATTTAGCAGTGGTGACAAAACTAAACAAGCTACTAGAACTAATAAAGCTGAGACAAGCTCCTCAAGGAAAAATTCAAGAAAATCAAAGACTAAAGAAACATCACAAGGTTTCATGAATCCGAAAGCTGATACTGCGTAAGGGATCACAAAAGATGCTGACAAGAGAAGGGTTCAAGCTGATGGTCAAGGTTTCTGTGATTGGTTCACAAATGGCTATGGGAAGAGGGTAAGTTGGAACGTTCTTGTTCTGTTATAGTACTCATTTCTAATCAAGAAACTGATATCTCTCTGAGTTTGAATTCTTTGTTATAGTAGTCATTTTGAAATTAAGAAACTGCTAGAACCAAATTCAGGTCAGGTTTGGGTTTGGATTGGCATGTCAGAATGCCTTAACCCAAGCACGACATCTTTAAGTAGTTAGGTCAGTGATAATCCTAACCCGTCTACACATAACACAAACATCGCCTATTCAACCTAAACTTGTGGGTGGGTCGACTTTTTTAACCCGTTTAACCCATTATAAACATACATTATCTAAAATAATAAAACTCAAACGGGTTACTGATTAGACCAGACCCTACCCGTTTATTTCCATGTTGGTTTTGGGTCGTGTTTTGTGTTAGGAATTGCCACCCCTACTTTTTGATGGCATCTCTTTACGTGCTGTATGATATAATTAGAATTTTCTTGTACTTTCAGGTTTATGTTGCTAAAAAGGGGAAAGAGATGACTGGCAAAGCTGCTTACATTCACTATAAAAGGTACTTCTGCTTAAATATATCACCCAACTTTCTCTCCTTGTTTTGCTTTATAATCGATAACCTTCATGTTTAAAAATACTTTTCGTGAAAAATGATTTGAGCTATATAGTGTTGATTTTGTTCTTTAGCAAGTCTGACTTCAATTATCATTCACGAATACCTGTTGTTTGACAGGAAAATGGAGGATTTAAAAATAAAAAGGCAAAGAAAACTTCCACCAAGAAGAAATGAGTGTTGATTATGTGGCTGAAATGTGAGATTGGTATATACTTATGTTGAGACACTAAGAGTTTGAATGGGATTGCTCAAATACAGTTGACACTAGTCGCTTCAGAAGGGTTGGTGAATTTTCTGAGTCTGCTCGGTACCGGAAAATAAAGGACATAAAGCGGAAGCTTTTTGAACTTTAACTTGTAGTATGGACCTTTTTTTACTAATAAACATATTCTAGATCTAAATTTTAGTGTTTTTAAATGAGAAGTTGAAGCTTTTTAAGAACTCTTTGGATATCATATTGGTAGAGAAGTGAGTTTGAGCCTAAATGTTAATTTGAGCCGAAAGTAGGATTGTTTTAGGTTACGAATATATGTTTTACTTTATTGAATATATGTCTAATTAGGTGTTAGGGGTGTTTGTTTAAGCTTATAAGACATAAGCCGTGTTCGGCTTATATGACATAAGCCACAATTTTGTGGCTTACTTTGACACTTACGGGCAGTGACAAATAAGCCACAAAATTGTGGCTTATGTTATATAAGCCGAACTCATATAAGCTAATAAGCCTATACATAAGCCGAAACAAACACCCCCTTAGACTAGTTAATTAATCGAGTACAGTCAAAATAATTAACTTTTTTTTAAAGTCAACTGTGTTTTTGATGAAAATTATGGGAATTTGATATGATCATATGAAGATGGAAATGATCATGTACAAATGATTCTATATACAAGTATTGTATGATCATACACAAGAGTGTATCGTTTTATGCTCTTTGGGCTGAAATCATAAAAAACAAAACCATTTGACTTTTTTTAGTCAAAGTATTGACTTTCATCAAATTTAATGACTTTTTATTCAAATGTAACGAACATAGAGTGTTTGTTACTGCTGGTATTGTCAAATAAAAAAAGAAAGTTGAAGGGCATGTTATGACAATACTATATAATTTTATTTTATTTGAAGAATGGAGGTATGATCTCGTTGCTTGTTGATTTTAGTAAGAAAATGGAGCTTGATTTTACATGTTAATGGATTTGGATCTTTTACTTGGGTCAAAACTGGGTCAAGAAGATGACCCATGAAAAAAAAACGAAGTTTTGCTTTTTCGCAGATTGACCACGCAAGTTTTAAACAATTAAGTTTATTTCAAAGTCTGTTTTGCAAGTTATACTTGAAGCTCTTAACCAATTGTTAAAAAACCTATATAGCGACTGTGTGCTCTCAAACATAAGTGTTAGTTTTGTAGCGAAATACGTGACAAATCAAAAATATACATAGTTACATCAAGATAGAACTACTCTGAGTTGATTAACGTGTTGGAAATGTAGATAAAAATGATATACTTGTATAAGATATGTTTACGGACGTTATATGAACGTATCTGGAATTAGTGTTTGCACTGGAAATGTGCATGTGTATGTCGAAGTAAAATATATGATGTTGATTAAATGAAGAGAGCCTTGGAACAATTGACTGGGAATTGCCAACTTTTTACAAGCGAAGTACATTTTTATACAAGGGAAATTGTGTTATATGCACAAGGTGACGTTTAAAAGGAAAAATCTCTTATTGTGTGTAAACTACATTACTTCTCTTATTGTATGTATACTATTACTTTTGTGTAGTTGCCTTCATGTAAAAAAAGAAGAAAAAGTTGGAGGGCTTGTCATGCCATTACCCTTAATTCATGAACGTCGATTTTTATTCTCAAAAATCATAGAGAGACAAAAGGTCGATCAAGATTCATCAAACAATGGGAGTTATGGATCATCAAATTAACCAAAAGGTGCATGAAGACAAAATTGAGGGTAAATCATTGTTGTACGTTTGGTTGGTAGTTTAATCTTGCTTAGTTTGTTTTGTAGAACCTAGTTTAAGCTTAAACTTCGTTACTGCAAAATCACCTTAAAAAACAAAAAATGAAACTTTTATCACCTTAAATTGATCTTCTTGTTTCCTCTTCATCATGACTGATCCAATACCCACATCAATCTTGACCATTGCAGATAAATTGCTTACTGTAAACAACATAACCTCGCTTATACATGTCAAACTAGATGTTGACAAACTTAACTATTATTTTTGGGCTTATTTTTTAAAGAATATATGTGAAGGTTTTGAGGTTCTTAAATCTTAACCACCTAAAAAGTGAATCCACCAGTAGGGCTCGCTATTGCTGCTCCTCCTTCTGTTCACTCGTTGAAAGTTGACTCAATTGTGAAGTCATGGATCTTTTTTACTCTTTAATTCTCTTCAAGAACGCCCTCTTGTGATGAATCCCAAAAGTGCTAAGGATGTTTGAGATCATATTGAGAATAATTTTCTTGAAAAGGGGGAATCACAAATGCTACAACTTGGTGACCTAACCGTGGATGCATACTTTATAAAGATCGAATCCATCACCATCATATTGACTAGTCTTGGATCTCTCATTAGCAATGATAATGTTGTCACCTATGCTCTTAATGGGATAAGTGATAAATATGATCATGTTGTGGGCATTTTTGCACATAGGGCTCCTTTCACGGATCTAAACACGGTGAGATCTATGATTCCTACAAAAGATATGATATTGAAGTCAATCCCAAGCCTCTACACCCGATGCTTCATCTTCATTTCCTACTATTCTATTGGCTAAAAGCAATAATTGACGAGGAAATGGTTGTTGTGACAATCGTACGTCTCAGTGCTCATATGAGCCTCGGGTTTGTCATAATTTTGCTAAAGGTTTTTGTTGATTTGGTGCTACTTGAAAATTTGTGCATGATTCTTCCACTAATGCAAAGCAGAATAGTTATTCATCCCTTTGGTCACTACCTAATGTCCCACTGTTACTCCTATTGGACCCAGAGGGGTTTCAGAAGGGTGTGCAATAGGTGTCGTCGCACAGGGCCTCCACTTATTAGGGGCCACATTTTCATTAGTTTTTCATATAAATACGTATAATATTAAACATATATGAGTTATATAATTCAAGTTTTATATGTGGCTTGTGTTTAGTTTACAAGTATAACATGGCATTTTTGTTGTTATTGCACATGGCCACCTAAAATTACTAGACGGCCTAGGACCATCTATGCAAAAAAGAATGGAGTTTTGATATTACAGAGTCGGATCTTAGTTGGGTCTGAATGGGTCAAAATAATGTTGCATGACCAAATTTAGGGTTTACTTTTACCTATTTTGATTGTTACATATATTTGAAATTTAGGGTTGTGGAATTGGGAATTAAGGTTTTGGTGAGAATTGGGAGAAAAACATAATTGGTAAAGTGTTTATTGACCTTTGTTAGGTCAAAGTCTTTTAATAGGGTTTTAATAAAAAAAATATCTATTAAGTTTTTTATTCACTCGTACAATAGTAACCGGTTGCAACCGGTCACCAGTTGCAAATATGGACAATATGGGTAATATTTGAACAAATTTAGGAGTTTCATAGGTGATAGTAGTACTTTACAAAGTTCCTTACCATAACCAACAATTGGAATTTTTTGAAAGTTCATGGTCAATTTATGGACTTAACCCATTTTTTTACCCATGAAAGCTGAAAAGCCTAAAAAATACATGTACTACAAGAAGTTCTAGAAGGGCCAACACCCTATTTAGTCTTGAAGTAGCTCGCCTATGCACATATGGCTTTCCGTTATCTACTATGTGTGGTACGCCCCTACATGTAAATGCATACACACCATGTCACCATGCATGAGATTTGTAAGTTGCACTTGAACCCAACCGAATGTTTCAATAAACTTAACCTATTTTAGTTTTTGTTTTTAACCCACTAGTACTATAGAGTAATGTGACAACTCGTAATTTCAGGTCATTTTGCAAACTTTGAAAAATTAACTATTTCATCATTTTTCGTAAACTAGATTTATGAGTATCAAATACGCGTAACCTGGAGGGTTAAGCTGCGTATTCATGGAATATCATCGAGGACATTTCATATAGACTAGATTTAGTCTACATATCATTAGTAACATCATTTCATATCAATATTATGCATGGGTTTGCATTTTTCATTAAACGTTTATTTTCCTATTAAATAAACGCTATCGCGTAAACATTTATTTTGAATATTGATCCGACACTTTCAAAAATTATCATAACATATTTTTATACTCATTTTAAGACTATAAAAATTATATTATTAGTTTACCCGGTGTTTTAAATTTATTTAGTATATACATTGTTATATTTATATAATTACGACGGTTTCCGTAAATACTACTCGATAATTACTATTTCACTAAATTTTTGTAAGAAATGTATTTTTATAATTTTTATGACATCAGTATATTTTATTTTGTTCCGTTAAAATCGATTTCTTGCCAACGCTACATTAAATAATTACTTTACTTATCAAATAAACACTACAATTACTATATAATACTTTTACATGAGAAAATTTTCATCACTTCTCTTTCTTTTATACTTTGGTCGACTAAACATAGTGACTCAACATGGAATTGATAAATATCTTTCACTAACTTTCACACCTATGCCATATTATATTAACACTTGTCCATTTTAATTATATACAAAGTATTTACACATAGTAGCACATATCTAAAGTGTAAAAAAAAAATATCACTCTTTCCTTTCCTATCTTATGAACCGCCATGCTTGATGTATCAAGAGAAATTCATAAGTTTTCAAGGTCCAAGTGTTTACAAGTCTTAGAAATAATCTAGTTAAGGTTTTGAAATAAAAACCTCAAGATTATTAAGCATACTTTGCTCAAAAATTCATAATCATTCAAGTAAGCATTTCATGATTTTTATTACTCTTTCATATTCATCTTTATGTTATTTCATCATTTTTGCAAGAAAACATGCAAGTTATATGATTATCTATACCACTTTTGTTGTTTTTATTACTTATTATGAAATATAATTATCCTATAATTAATCCCTTGAAACATATCAATTTTGATGATGTCTAGGAACCCATGACACCCTAAGAAGGTGTATGGTAGGTTTAGAATAGCTTTGGGGTTGATTTGAAGTGATTGAAACAAGTTTTACGCGAGAGAAATCATTTTCGACAACTATAAAATAGGGTCTGTTGGTTTTTGTGAAATCTGGAAAATCCGACAGTTTGTAAAATATTTTGGGCTAGATATTCAGAAAATACACTTTAAAATGAAAACGTGGCCGCTTGAACGGGTTAAAACGGAGTTATAACGAAGAAGTTATGCTATTTTCAAGTTTGACGACGAAAACTATAAATTCAGAAAATTCAGCATATTATCTCAACTTTTTACGAGTCAAAAATGAATCTTAAGTGTTATTAAATGTGTCGACTTATCAAAAATATATTAGTATATGTTAATACGAAACCGTGGATATAAAGAACGTAGAAAACGGACTTAAAACGAAGAAATTGTGGCCAATTAAAGTTTAACGAAACTTATATTTTTTTTACAGCAACTTGTAAAAATATACATGCTGATATGATTTTAAATCGAGGTTTTGACCCCTTTCGAGTCCGAATTGGCTTAAGTGTAAAACACGAAAGTTGTCCGAAATGATGTTTTACTATTAATCGCGAGATTTTTAAGCTTAAAAGTGTAAAATGAGAGATTTAAGCATGGTCAAAGACGGACGATTTTTCTGAAAAAGTCAAAGTACCCATTGCTGATGGGAAATAAAATTGGTGTTTTTAAGCGTTTTCGAGTCCGTTTGAGCTTTGAAAACTTTACCAAATACTATTGTATCACCTATAAATTATTAGGGAACGTTAGAAACCTTATAAAAACGATATTTTATAAGCACAAGGGTTTATTAAAATATAATGGAGTGTTTGGATTGCTTACTTAAATTACTCATTTTAGAGTCCATAAAGGAGCGTTTGGATCGGTGTTGTTTTAGCACACGAGGCTAATCCTATGGATAGCTTGTTGTAGCTTAACGAACCGGATTAATATATTTTGAATGTGTAATTGTAATTGGGATAAATTACGACTATCGTAGGAGGTTGTTTCAACGTAAATACTTGTAAAGTATTTTATAATATGACGAGATGTCATAAACATATATTTCGACGATAAATATTATTTTCAAATGTACAAGTGGTATGGATATCATATGAGTTTGCATGCACGACATTGTTTCATGATTTACATTAGAACATATCATTCATAATAGGTCACGGTCAGAGGTTGCGCCTCATTTCAGTATTGCCATTATATCATCATTATCATTGCAACATGTGAGTTTTCATAGCCCCGATTTATTCAAGTTTTTACTTTATTTCAAACCTACGGGGGAGAATACATTGCACTTCATTTTTATTACGATACCAAGTATATCATATTCATTACATTGCTTAAGTTACCTCATTGCCAGTTAAATGTCCCCATTTCATAATCATGAACCGTTAATTTCATAGAAGCGAGGGTGAGTGGATAGATCTATCGAGGGTGACACCTCCATCCGGGTTGGTGGATTCCAACCGGACGGATGCATTTCATTTCATTATCATTATTTGAGTTGTTTGGCAAAACACTCTATTGTGGCGAACATCATGATCAGTCAAGCTTCGGTGTCATGTGCTTAAGCAATTGTACCATTTTTGTGACATATTTGTCATACATAATTTATACTTGTGGTAGTCGTATTAAACATTTACATAAACTCTATGAACTCACTCAACCTTTGTGTTGACACTTTTAGCAATGTATTTTCAGGTAACTAAGGCCTTCACTTCATGGCATGCATGAGGACATATCATAGAGTCGCGGTGACGACGCGTCTCACATGGGATTTATACACTTTAAAAACATCGTTTGACTTGTACCAAACTCATTTTTCCGCACATGTTGATTTTAATTTGGGACCTATACTTTGTAAACTCTGATTATTTTATTAAATCAAGCGATGTATTTTCCAAACGACACTTTAGGTCGTTCAATATAACTGTGATTGTGGTGCAATGACAGTCATCCCCCAGGAATTCCATTCCGCTGCAAAACAGGTAATTTTGGGGTGTGACAAGTAATACGTTACTACCCTTAATAAATTTGAACTAGTTTAGTCTTAGATTTGAACCCGATCAACCATTAGTACTATATAAAAATCGCTACCACCCATAGTTACGAATTCTCGACAATAAGTTAAAAATGCTAAAAATGTCAGAGTTAAGTGAATCCCGTACAACCTAACCCGGCTTTAATTTGGTTTGGGCGATTTCTTTTTGAATTTATAAATGAATCATTTCTAATACCAAAGATCTTTTGGCTCAACATTATACGAGTGAAACAATCTCAAAGTTGTGAGTCCAAGTTCGTGAGATATGTGATATAGTTCGTAAAAATGTGTGAGTTAAAAAGAAAATTGATGAAATCCTAACAACGCGAAACCCATCAAGTGGGCCCAATGTAAGAGTTCTGCCAATTTGGTCAAAATTTTGCTCAATGTACCTTAATTTCTACCGAGTATTATATATGGTTGTCTTTCTTGGAAAGTACATGCCGATTTATTTCGACTTGTTTCAAGGAAACCACAAGAAGCCCACAAGGAGCTAGCAAATGAAACTGAATTTAACATGCACATAAAATTTTCTGAACATTTTAATATGATATCATACTTCTAAAAATCTTTATCATTCAATAATTCTTTTTTATTGCCCCCGTGATCTCCATGTTGAATCAATTTTTATCGCTATTTCAACATAACCACGACACGTTATTTGCTTAAAACAATGACGATGAATAAAAATTTGGTAATATTTATTATTTCTCGACAGTTTTAGGTTTTATATAAACAAACATAAAATATCTTTTATATAACAAAGAAAACTCATTGAAAAAATATGGTTGAGAATTGTAATCGGACTAACGGTAATGAAACAATATGTATATGTGGCAAAATTGAAGAATTCTATTGGTTAATGAAAGTCAAAACTGAAACTCAATTGGTCAAACCTTTTTAATTTTCGTCTATTTTTCAAAATGTGCTAAAAACATATTTGTCGATTTTATAAAAAAAACTTAAAAATGAGCAGTAACTAATAAAACTTTAAGTGTTCAAATTTAAATAAATTGTGTGGACTTAGGTATAATTATTAATTTCATGTTTTTAATAACTTTATAAATTTAGTAAATACAAATAGACTTTATACTCAATATACTCTATATTTTATAAAAAAAAATATAACAAAATATTGTTGTTATTTATAAATACTGTTGTCACTATATATTAACCCAATGCATTTGCATAGAGTAAAAAAAACAAAAACAAAAAACAAAAAAAAACCGAGTTACTTTGAGATGTAATTGAATACACAAGATTATAAATATACGAGTAACTCATTTTATTTCTCTTTATGTGATTAATTACTGATATCTACAAAATTTTATTTTTATTTTATAACTATATAAGTATAAAAGTTTATTTTATTTATTTATTTATTTAATATAGAAAAATCTTATACATCACACTATAAGGCGTTATACGACTTATATGGACTTACTTGTACGACGTAGTATATTTTTTGAAAACTGTACTTTCTTCACTTTTAGCTACTTCACGTTCATATATATACATAACAAAAATTACACAAACAAATTAACGTTACTATTCACTGTCGCCATTATGTACGTTAATCGTCCAATCTTAACAAAAGCACAAATTAAAAAAGGGTAGTGATATGCGCACGGGCTTTTTTACTTGGCACACAGAAATTTAGTATGTTATGACTACTATACCCATACACCTCATAATTTTCCGTTTTTCTTTTTCCATTGTTTGAACTTGAACTTCTTAATTACCAAAGCCTCTATTGTTCGTGAAACCACAATCTTCATCTACCGTCTAAGGCGACACATCAATCGCCTATTTTGATATGACACCCACATAGTTAGTTTCCGTTAATTGTTGGATACACAATCTCGATCCACCGTCGTCGATGCCTCAATACTGAAATTTGACTGCAACGGCATATTGTACCTATCATCTAATAATTGTGATGACGGCTTCGAGACTATGTACCGTGAACTTGACGATAATGGTGAGACAGACTTGTTAACTTATTATGGAGTAGAAAATCATGAAATAGTAACCAACTTTTAATTTTGTTTCAATTTAGTCACTGTAATTTTCTTTTGATTATAAAATAAATAATCAAGTTAAGTGTTCCATTTTAGTCACTCAAACTTTCAATAGTGTTCTATTATTATGTAATTTTTATGTTTGAGTGACTAAAACGAAACATCTTTCAAACTTGGTTATTTTTTGCATGTGCATAAGTTGGTTGTACATTAAGTTGGTTGGGGTTAATGAAATTCAAGAGGTGTGTATTTATTGTTAAGGTACAACTAAACGATACACATATGAATATCTTAAAGATAATTTTTTTAACAATTACACTATATTTTTTAACAATTACACAAAAATGAAACAATATTGAAACTTGAATGATTTTTGTGGTTAATTTAAAGTTTGAGTGACTTAATTGGAACACTTATCAAATTTTTTTACTATTACACAACATTTTCCCTTAATATTTCAAGTGAACACTGCCATGGCTTGTGCTACCAACATCTAGGATGATTGCCTTAGAAAATATGAGCAAACGTATCTAAGATTCAAATAGGAACACATGTTAGATGATATCCGTTTTTTTCTATAATCGATGATTATGAAAAGATAATTAAGATTTTTTTTTCTATAACTAAGGCTATAAGCAAGTTGATTAGTGCTAGCTATGCAACATGAGACATAGTTGTAGCCTTGTAGGGATGGAAATGCAGCAGCTTCATGGACTAATTACTACTATCCGGTAAAAATGAAAGAGAAAGCAAAACAGTAAGAAGAAAAGAAATTTGTGAAGGCTAAATATATGTAAGAAATTTTTTCAAATTAACCAATATACATAACATACTTATTTTATTCTCAAGATACGTAATAAATTTTTAAATACTTACCAATATACGTAATATTGACAGGTTACCAGTTTTTAAAGTTACATTAATGGTCCCTGTCGTTTGCGTTAACTTTCACCGTTAGTCCTTTGACATTTTTCACTTAAAAAGTTACAGTAATGGTCCCTACGGTTTGCTTTGACATTCACCCTTAGTATTTTGACTTTCATCTTTTTTATAGACGTTTTTATATATGATTTTATACACATTTTTATATACATTTTTATGCACATTTTAAAACACGCTTTTTATACACGTTTATGCACACATTTTTATATACGTTTTTACACGTTTTTATATACATTTTTTATACATTTTTATACACGTTTTTTTACACACGTTTTTGTATACGTTTTTTACACGATTTTATGCACGTTTTTATACATGGTTTTATATACTTTTTTTACACGTTTTTATAGATGTTTTTTACACGTTTCTATACACATTTTTATACACGTTTAAAAAACATTTTTAAAAACGTGTATAAAACAGTGTTAAAAAACGTGTTAAAAATGTATATAATCCGTGTATAAAAATGTGCATAAAATCGTGTAAAAACGTATATAAAATGTGTGTAAAAAATGTGTAGAAAATGTACATAAAACCGTGTATAAAAACGTGTTAAAAAACATGCATAAAAATGTGTAAAAAACGTATATGAAAACGTGTGTAAAAAAGTGTAAAAAGCGTATATAAAAATGTGTGTAAAAACGTGTAAAAAAATGTGTAAAAAACGTGTTTAAAAACATGTAAAAAATGTATATGAAAACGTGTAAAAACGTATATAAAAACATGTGTAAAAACGTGTGAAAAACGTGTATAAAAACGTGTAAAAATGTATATAAAAAAGATGAAAGTCACAGAACTAACAGTGAAAGTCAAAGAAAACAACATGGACCATTTCTGGAAAAATTTTAAGCGAAAAATGTCAAAGGACTAACAGTAAAAGTCAACGCAAACAACATGGACCATTACTATAACTTTTTAAAGTGGTAACCTATCAATATTACGTATATTGGTAAGTATTTGAAAGTATATTACGTATGTTGAGAATAAAATAAGTATGTTACGTATATTGATTAATTTGAGAAAGTTTGTAACATATATTCAGCTATCACAAAAAAAATAGTAAAAAGGTTAGTGGGGGCAAAAAAGTCTTAACAATTTAACTCTCCATGTGCAAGTAAAATTCCAGTGTACATATCATTTCCCATTAAAAAACTAGTGAGAAAGAGTATTCTTTAGTCTCAACTCCCAAGTAACTTTTTCATTCATGGACATAAAAAAAAATAAATAAACAAATAAAAATTGTCAACCGGATCAAAAGCCCATCTAGACCCGACTTAACTCATTTAGATCCATGTTTCTAGAAAACTCGTCTAGACCCGGATCTGCCCAAACCCAAACCTATCTATACTCATGACCCGACCTCATCCACCATTTTTGCCACCTCTATCTAGGTGTGTTTATGCTTAAATGTTTACACACTCCAATAAATGATTGAGACACTCAAAATTTAGAGTGTTTGGATACAAGATGAACTTGACTACAAGTAATGTGAGAATATATATGTCAAGACACTCAAATTTGAGTGTGCCTATAAATTGTGAGAGTGTACAAATCATCTCCCTTTTTATTTATCTAGTGAAAATAATTATTCAAATGAAAAGAGTAAAAAGAAATTGTAAACACATAATTTAAATAAAAAAAGACAAATAATAAGGAATTGAATCTATTTTAGAAATTAAGATCCTATCAAGTTTGTTATAACATGAGAGATCATGTTGACTAATCACAAAAGATAAATATACAAAAGTTCTTTCTTTTTAATTAAATTCATTGGTTCACTTTTTTATTTCATCTCAGAATCCAATACGATCTATCATGTTAGGACCAATCGAAAGAATACATCCTTACTTTTGTAAATGCATCTAAAATTTATAATTTTAGTATATTCTCATTTATATTTCTCATCTGATTATAACTCATGTTTTACTAACATGTTGTTCTCTAAAAAAAAAATACAAAGGAAGGTTTACTAGATTTATAATTTTTTTAAATTATGAAAACAACTTTTACATCTATGTTTATAAAATCTGTTAGAGTGTTGGACTCAGTTGTAATTCTTTTAATAAATAGGAGTAAAACCTTATTTTACATTTAACTTTTGAAGTTTAATGAATTACCTTTTATTTTTAAGGGTGTTTTTTTTATTCCTTTGGCAATTTTTTTTCTTTTTCTTTTCAGTTTTCATTTTTTTCAAAAACCAATTTAAGTTAAGTCGGAGTTTTATTAATCAACCAATTTACTTGATTTAGTCACTGTGAAGAAATCGAACTTTTATATTTGTTCAATTTTGTTTTTCCTTTAAAACAAAAATCAGTTGTTTGCCCGGGTTTACACATGTTTTACTTTTCAACCAATCATCTAAAAAAGGACTCAAAATAAATAGGCAAAAGTGTTTGCTTGGCATTGAAATAAGCAGATAAAACAACCCACCCAAATGATTGGTGATGTGCATCATATTTTTTTATTCTTTCGCCACTAAATCACACTATTACTACACACAGTGCAACACCACTATGAATGGTTGGTGATATGCACATCACTTTTAGTGGTGTGCATATCACCCCCTTTTGCAAATACAAAACAAGATAAAACCAAATCAACATTCCCAAAATGCTTACTTGAATATATTGGTTCATTTGGTAAGACGGAATGAAATATCGAATGAATGAAATAAATGATATAATGTAATGATTCATTACCGTTATTAATCATGTTTGGCTGGTAAGATATGACGAAATTGAATCAATAAGAAAAAGACTAAAACGCCCATTGATGATAGAAAGTTTATTTAATAATAGAAATCTATGTATTTTTATTTCATTACAAGACTAAAAATAATAATAATAATAAAAAAAAATAAAAGAATCTTTAGTAAATAAAAATTATTGTTTTTGTTATAAGGAATCATTACATTTTAGAATTGTAAACAAACAAGATATTTTTATTTCATCAAAATAATCATTTTTCTTATAATATGTTGAACACTGCGTAAGAGTAAAGCTCCAAAGTTAAGAATGACTAAAGTATATTTTTGTAGGCTCCTTTTTTTTTCTTAGAGCAGGCTTATAAAGAAACAGCCCAAATTGTATTTGTATATAATCCGAGCTTAACTTAGAGTCCAACAGCTTGTTAACACAACAGTACAGCACAGCCCCTAGGCCCACTGTATTTGGGCTTATTAAACATTCATAAATAAAAAATAACTTGCAAATGAAGAGATTCAAACTTGAAACCTCTTTATTTTATTCATCAACAAATTTGTGTTTATAAATGGCTTTGAAAAACAAAAAATTTGAATATATGGCTTTTGTTTTTATATGTTGAAGTATTATATGATATGATATATACATGTAAATAACTAAATAAGGTACAAAAAATATCCATTTTTTCACCCTTAAAGACATGATAACAAATATGCTCCCCTTTGATCATAACCGATCGTTAACCGGAAATTTAGGTGAACAATTGAACTTTGAATGAAAAAAATGTTGGTTCAAAGACTTTTAATGTAAATCAATTCAATCTCACAACAATAAACAAAACACAAATTCGACATACCTTATTTTTTTTTCATACATATGGTTCAAATCTCTTCTTAATAAAGTTCGACTTTGGTTCACATTTCATTTTCGTTCTTTTCCGTTGGCTTTTTTCGACGTGGGTCAATTTATGCATGATCTTGTGTTGATAACGCTAAACTATCAAGTACACTATATTGTCCCATGCAAAACTCGTGGATGGATTAATAAGTACTACGTAAAGATGGTAAATATGTCTTTGTCATATTTTCGTTAATGCATTCATATATTTCCTAAACCAATTGACATAGCTCAATTGGTCATCTGAACTCCTACTGAAGTTCGGGGGTGGTTTTATCCAGGGTTCGACTCTCACAAGAGACAAAAAAAAAATTATGTTTTTCTCCTATTGCGAAGCCGTGAGTTCTAGGGGTTTCCCTTCACGGGTCTCTTTTAGTGGTTCGGACATGAGCAACTCGACTAACCTTAAATCTTACTGTTAAGATTGGGTTTTGAGAGAAAGTTTATCTTTATTTTGGTTTCGTGCTGACACGAATAACCGAACCTCTTAGTAAGCTCGAATTTATGTAAATTGTTTATTCTCCGAAACCAGAATAATAATCCCGACTATATGCATGCTTCTAAATCCTATCATAATGTAAACTTTGAGACTATATACATAGATACTCCTGATCATAAAATATAGGATTAACTAAAGAGCCAAATTTAGAAACTAAAAAAAAATTCTTTAAAAAAATACAATACAAATTTCATGACAAGGAACCCACCAAGAAACCACATGACAATTGCAATAACTTTTCTTTTCATATCCTCAAAAGAAGATATTACTGTATTGTCACATCATGTTCCCCATCCCAAACCATGTAAAAATATCACTTGTACGACTCACATATGCACTTATTTTCATCAAAAACACGTTTTTCACCATACTTCATCTCTTTAACTTTCAAAATCTTGAACCCTGCTTTCATTAATGGCGTCCACTTCCAGTTCATTGATTCAAAAGAGCTTCAAGTATGATGTTTTTTTGAGCTTTAGAGGTGGTGACACCCGTAACACTTTTGTTGGCCATCTTTATGAAGCTCTTCAGCGCAATTGCATTGAAACGTATAAGGATGATAAGATAATCGAGCAAGGAAAACCGATCAAGGAGCAACTCATCAAATCCATTGAGGACTCAAGGTTTTACATCATTGTTTTCTCCAAGACTTATGCATCTTCATCTTGGTGCCTAGATGAGCTTGTCAAGATTATGGAATGTAAGAAGACGACCGACCAGAATGTTTATCCTCTCTTTTTTGATGTGGAGCCCACTGAAGTCCGCTATCAAAGTGGGGCTGTTAAAGAAGCCTTTGCCGAACACGAAAAGAAGGAAGCTGCTGGAAAATGGAGAGAGGCTATGAAAGAAGCATCGAATCTGGCTGGGTGGGAGTTGAAGGCAACAGCTAACGGGTAATTAGATTTCATTCAATTTTTATCATGATAACTACATTTATATAAATGTTAATTCTTTTATGTTATAAATCCTCACTGTTTATGTGCGCTTTGAGCAAGCTAATAATATAAACTTTAATTAATGATACAGGGATGAATCTAAACTGATCCAAATAATTGTTGATGTTATTTTCAACAAGAAATATTCCACTCTTTCGAACACAGATGGAAACTTAGTGGGTATGGAGACCCGAATCAGAGATGTTATTTCATCTTTAGATATTGGCACCGAAGATGTTCGCATGATCGGAATCAAGGGGATGGGAGGTGGGGGGAAGACAACTCTAGCCAGAGCTGTCTATGATCAAATTTCTAATCATTTCGAAGGAAAAAGCTTTGTTGATAATGTAAGGGAAGTTTCAAAGCCTTCTTTGTCCGGTTTAAAGAAGCTTCAAAAACGGATACTAAAAGATGTGTTAAATAAACAAGACATCACTTTTAGTAGTGTTCATGACGGGAAAAGCATGTTGAAAGACATGATGAGTCGTAGAAAGACACTTGTTGTTTTAGATGATGTTGATCGTATAGACCAGCTTGAGGCGTTAGCAGGCGAGCCTGACTGGTTTAAAGCGGGAAGTAGAATCATCATTACCACAAGAGATGAGCAAGTGTTGTTAGCCCACCGGGTGAACTTCGTTCATGACGTCAATCTGTTGTCATCTATGGAAGCAATTTGCCTCTTCAGTAGGTATGCATTTAAAAGAGACATTCCAACTCAAGGGTACGAAAAGCTATCAAGAGAAGTTGTACAATATGCTCATGGTCTTCCCTTAACGATCAAAGTTTTGGGTTCATTTCTTTGTGGTCAAAGGGAGAATTTTTGGACAGCGACCATTGAAAGACTAAAAACAATTCCATTTAAGGATACTATGGATAGATTGGAAATAAGCTTTGATGGTCTAGAGAAGGATTACAAAGAAATATTCTTAGATGTTGCATGCATACTAAAAGGTTGGCGCAAAAAAGATGCAATTAGAGTGCTTGAAAGCTGTGGATTCCATACTGAAGTTGGTTTAAGAGTTCTTGAGCAGAAATCTCTTATAACTTATAATGAAGATGAGGAATTGTGGATGCATGATCATTTAGAAGAAATGGGTTGGAATATTGTTTGTCGGTCACACCCCGATGAACCTCAAAGACATAGCCGATTGTGGGTTAAAAAGGAAATCGAGTATATATTGACTAATGACCTGGTAAGAATTAAGTTATGATTTAATAAAACTGAGAGTTAACTACATTTTTTCCTTGTGGCTTGCTAGATATTTCATTTTTGCTCTAGTAGTTTAAAAAGTTTTGGGTTTGGTTTAAAATGAAACATTCGTCACGGGTTTGGTCCAAATTTCCTAACTCTGTTAGTTTGACCATATTTGACCATTTAATAAAAGGATATTATTTTCTTTTTAAGTAATATATTTGACCGTCACTTTTCTTATAAAAAACACGTAATATCATCTTTCTCTCTCTAGTAATTACTCAAAAATTCATTAATTCAAATTGAATTATCATTCAATTCGCTTTATATCATCTTCATTCACCTTCAATTTGATCATGTTTTTAGTGATTTTGGGTGTTTTGAAATTTAGGGTTCCAACAAAAATTAAGGGGTTTTATTTTTTTGATTTCAGGGTACCCAAGCAACTAAATGTTTATACTTCGAGTCACCTGGTTTCAGTGCTGAAATTGCAGCAAAAGGTCTAGCAAAAATGAAGGATCTTAGATTTGTTTATATGAATCTCTCTAAGGATTATTATACTGAGAGTAATATTGTTCAATTTGATAAAGTTAGCAAATACCTTCCAAGTTCCTTACGATTTATGAGTTGGTGGGGTTTTCCTTTTTCGAGTTTACCGAATACATTTCAAGGAAAATATCTTGTTGATCTTGAAATATATGACAGCAATATTGTTCAACTTTGGGAAGATGGAGAAGAAAAGGTAGAATAATGGTTAAATTGTTGTTTTTCATGATTCATTATGATCCTATATATAATATCTATTGGTTTGTCATTGCACCTATATTAATTATTTTTTGTACTTATGTTAGGTTCTTCATAAGCTAAGGTTCCTCGCCTTCTATAGTTCAAAGTTGAGGACCTTTGACCTTAGGTTGGCTCCAAATCTTGAGCAGTTGACTATTTACGATTGTTGGGATTTCGTAGAGCTTCATATACCTACTCCTCATCTAAAGCTCGAACATCTTGACCTTACTGATTCAAATTTGAAGACCCTTCACCTCAAGAACACTCCGAATCTTGAGAAGCTAATACTCGAAGGGTGTAATGATCTGGTAGAACTTCAAATGCCCGTTGGAAATATAAAGCTCGAAGAGCTCAACCTCCGTCATTCAAAGTTGAGGATCCTTGACCTTGGGCTGACTCCAAATCTCAAAAGGTTAAATCTTGAAAATAGTTATGATTTGGTGGAAATTAATGCTCCCATTGGATGTCTGAAAAAGCTTGACTTCTTAGACTTAAGTGGTTGTGGGAGGTTTAAGTCTTTTGTGTTTGACAAATGGCATCAACCAGCTGAGGCTGGTTCTTTATCTGAGTTACATCTGATTGCAGAACCCACAGATGTTTGCCTATTGCACTCCGAGAATGATTCTCCAAAGTTTCAGTTATCATGTTATGATAAAGAAGATCCAGATTCATCGTTTGGAAATCTTGAAAGGCTTATTTCCATAGGTCTGTGTGCTTGTACAAACCTTGAGAGTTTTTCAAGAAGCCTTTGTGGATTACAATGTTTAGCAAAGCTTACACTTGAAGGCAGTATTCCAGAAGTACCCCGGGACCTTGATCAGTTAGAATGTTTAGTGAAGCTAACTTTTTTATCTGCAAAGATTAAATATTTTCCAGATAGCATTTGTAAGTTGAAACATCTCAAGTCTTTCAAAATCAAATCTTGTTGGCTTCTTGAGAAGTTACCTGAAGATATTGGCAGATTAGAATCTTTAGAGAAGCTAATCTTAACCGATTGTGAACTTTTACAAGATATTCCAAAAAGCATTTGTAAGATGAAATGTATAAACAAGTTACGGCTCCGCGGTTGTATTCGAGTTGTTGAATTGCCTGAGGATATTGGATGCTTAGAAGGTTTGAAAGAGTTAAACATAGTAGGTACAGGCATAACACGTCTTCCACAGAGCATTTTCCAGTTGAGAGGTCTGTGTATTTTTGTTGGGTCGATGCAGCTTCTTGATACATCTGGTTTATTAATCAAGAGACGGAGAACCTATTATTATGATGATGATGATGATGATGATGAAATAGTCTGCTACATATAACCCTTACTAACACATGCCAAAGGAGCCAATACATGAAGAGCTATTTTAACAGGTACTTTATTTTGAAATTTTAAGCTGATTATGGAAATATTCATTGTTTCTGCAATTTATGTGTTTTACTATGATTCTAACAATCCAATTTCTGCTATTAGGAGATCATTCGTCAATCAGCGCATAACAGTTAGTCAAGTGAAATCTGATCGGGTAAGTCATTAAGCAATTTTTCAACTCAAATGGTTTTCTAGATTTTATGTTTTTTTTAATATTTTGTTTCAACTTGATCTTTCAATGTTCGGTTTGCAGGAAACAATTGCCACTCAGCTCATATCTCTCCGCATCTATTCTCAGGTGCATTGAAATCAATTGTAGTGATTTTGGCTCAATCCATTTCGGTCATTGATAGTTATCTTTGGTACACTCCCAAAGTACGATTGTTTGTAAAGAAGTGTTTCAAAGTATGATTGTCATTTTACCTTACAGTATTAGCACTTTTTTGTTGTATACACTGTTAGCTCAAATCTATAATCCCAAGTTCCCAACTTGGATGCTGTACTAGTACTCGTTACTTTAAATAAAAAAAGAATGTGAACTTTATTTTAATTCATGGAGCTGAATAAACGCAGTTGACTTGTTCAGTAAGTCAAACTGATGAAAATAGTGGGACTATGATAAAAGTTTGAGATGATCATGCTAAAAATAAACTTAAGAAAGTGTTAATAGTGATGTAATATCATATAATAAGATTTTGATTCACATAAATAAGCTCTACATGTGGATGGAATCATCAAGCATAAACTATTTGACTTTTGAGTCAAACTACTGGCTTTCATCAAATTTAACTGAGGTTTTCATAGAATTGTATGGACGCACATATTTTAGTGATAAGAAATTATGAGATCATGTACTGTTTTTAGTTTTGAAAGGCATTGAGTAGTCATATTGTGTCTTTGTCATGGTTGAGCTACAAACCGTGAATGTTAAGTTTCAGTTTATACTTTTTAATTGGTTTATACTAGATTATTCAAGAGCTTGTTCAAACTCATTTGTGCAATTTTTTCCATTGAATACAGAAGATAGGTTCTTATCAGCCCAGTACATTAAATATCGATTACATGTAAGTTATTTCTATCATATTATCGATAGCTTTTAAGGGGTTTTATGCAAATAGCTCTTCAATAATTCGTTTTTGTATTTCTTTTTATTTTTAGGGGTCAATTTAGCAGTGGTGACAAAACTAAACAAGCTACTAGAACTAGTAAAGCTGAGACAAGCTCCTCAAGGAAAAATTCAAGAAAATCAAAGACTCAAGAAACATCACAAGGTTTCATCAATCTGAAAGCTGATACCGCGTAAGGGATCACAAAAGATGCTGGCAAGAGAAGGGTTCAAGCTGATGGTCAAGGTTTCTGGGCATTGGTTCACAAATGGCTATGGGAAGAGGGTAAGTTGGAAAGTTCTTGTTCTGTTATAGTACTCATTTCTAATCAAGAAACTGATATCTCTCTGAGTTTGAATTCTTTGTTATAGTAGTCATTTTGAAATTAAGAAACTGCTAGAACCAAATTCAGGTCAGGTTTGGGTTTGGATGGGGATGTCAGAATGCCTTAACCCGAGCAAGACATCTTTAAGTAGTTAGGTCAGTTATAATCCTAAGTTCCTAACCCGCCTACACATAACACAAACATCGCCTATTCAACCTGCTTTTCTAAACTTGTGGGTGGGTCGACTTTTTTAACCCGTTAAACCCATTATAAACACAATTTATCTAAAATAAAAAAAACTCAAACGGGTTACTGATTAGACCAGACCCTACCCGTTTATTTCCATGTTGGTTTTGGGTCGTGTTTTGCGTTAGGAATTGCCACCCCTACTTTTTGATGGCATCTCTTTATGTGTTGTATGATATAAATAGAATTTTCTTGTACTTTTCAGGTTTATGTGGCTAAAAATGGGCAAGAGATGACCGGCAAAGCTGCTTACATTCACTATAAAAGGTACTTCTGCTCAATTATATATATCTCCCAACTTTCTCACCTTGTTTTGCTTTATAATTGATAAAGTTTGTTTTAAAATTTTATTTTTTGCGTGTAAATATGATTTGAGATAAATTGTTTCTTTTGTCTTATAGCAATCTGTTTTCAACTTTCATTCATTTAAATCCGTTGTTTTGACAGGAGAGGGGAGGAGGATCTAACAATAAAAAGGCGAAGAAAACTTTCACCAAGAAGAAATGAGTATTGATTATGTGGCTTGTTTGTTAAATTTTTTTATTAAGTCATATTTAATTAAAAAATGACTTAATGCAGACAACTTCAATTTTATTACTTAATATTTTCAGTTATCTTTCTCTATTAAGTCACAAACAAACAGTTTTCATATGACTTAATTAATTCAGTTTTTTTTCATATTAAGTCAAAATCAAACACCCCCAAAGAATTTGAATGGGATTGCTCAAATACAGTTGACACTAGTAGCTTCAGAAGTGTTGGTGAAATTTTTGATTCTGCTCGGTGCCGGAAAATAAAGAACATAAAGCGGAAGCTTTTTGAACTTTAACTTGTAGTATGGACCTTTTTTTTACTAATAAACATATTTTAGATCTAAATTTTAGTGTTTCTAAATGAGAAGTTGAAGCTTTTAAGAACTCTTTGGATATCATATTGGTAGAGTAGTGAGTTTGAGCCTAAATGTTAGTTTGAGCCTAAAGTAGGATTGTTTTAGGTTACGAATATATGTTTTACTTTATTGAATATATGTCTAATTAGATGTTAGGGGTGTTTGTTTAAGCTTATAAGACATAAGCCGTGTTCGGCTTATATGACATAAGCCACAATTTTGTGGCTTACTTTGACACTTACGGGCTTATATAACATTGACAATGTTATATAAGCCCGTAAGTGACAAATAAGCCACAAAATTGTGGCTTATGTTATATAAGCCGAACTCATATAAGCTAATAAGCCCATACATAAGCAGAAACAAACACCCCCTTAGACTAGTTAATTAATAGAGTACAGTCAAAATAATTGACTTTTTTAGAAAGTCAACTGTGTTTTTGATGAAAATTATGGGAATTTGATATGATCATATGAAGATGGAAATGATCATGTACAAATGATTCTATATTATACACAAGAGTGTATCGTTTTATGCTCTTTGGGTTGAAATCATAAAGAACAAAACCATTTGACTTTTTTTAGTTAAAGTATTGACTTTCATCAAATTTAATGATTTTTTATTCAAATGTAACGAACATTGAGTGTTTGTTACTGCTGGTATTGTCAAATAAAAAAAGAAAGTTGAAGGGCATGTTATGACAATACTATATAAATATTTTTTTGAAGAATGGAGTTATGATTTCATTGCATGTTGATTTTAGTAAGAAAATGGAGCTTGATTTTATATGTTTATGGATTTGGATCTTTTAGTTGGGTCAAAACCGGGTCAAGAAGATAAACCATGAAAAAAAAACCGAAGTTTTGCTTTTTCACAGATTGGCCACACAGGTTTTAAACATTTAAGTTTATTTCAAAGTCTGTTTTTCCAGTTATACCTGAAGCTCTTAACCATTTGTTAAAAAACCTATTTAGCGACTGTGTACACTCAAATATAAGAGTTAGTTTTGTAGTGAAATACGTGACAAATCACAGATATACATTAGTTACATCAAGATAGAACTACTCTGATGTTAATCTGAGTTGATTAACATGTTGGGAAGGTAGATAAATATGATATACTTGTATAAGTTATGTTTGCGGACGTTATATGAACGTATCTGGCATTAGTGTTTGCAATGGAAATGCGTGTGTGTATGTCGAAGTAAAATATATGATGTTGATTAAATGAAGAGCCTTGGAACAATATTGCCAACTTTTTCTTTATCATTGTTGACAAGCGAAGTACATTTTTACACGGGGGGAAATTATGTTATATGCACAAGGTGACGTTTAAAAGGAAAAATCTCTTATTGTGTGTAAACTAACTACAGTACTTCTCTTATTGTATGTATACTATTACTTTTGTGTATTTGCCTTCATTTAAAAAAAGAAGAAAAAGTTGAAGGGCTTGTCATGCCATTACCCTTAATTCGTCACCGTCGATTTTTATTCTCAAAAATCATAGGGAGACAAAAGGTCGATCAAGATTTCATGGAGTTATGGATCATCAAATTAACCAAAAGGTGCATGAAGAAACAATTGAGGGTAAATCATTGTTGTACGTTTGGTTGGTAGTTTAATCTTGCTTAGTTTGTTTTGTAGAACCTAGTTTAAGCTTAAACTTCGTTAATGCAAAATCACTAGTCTACGTATTTGATGATCTATACAAGGTTATGTTAGTGGGTTATTATTATTAGATTAGAATTGCATTAAGCCTATTGTATTCTTATAAGTAGGCCTATCCCGTTTCATAGTTCTTTATATTGTATGAACACTTTCAAAATTATTCAAAAAACACACTTACAATAAGAGGTGAGATCAATAGAAAACAAATCTAATCTAAAGAACAAACCATAAGATCTCAACCATCCATCTTCTTTTCATCTAATAGATGAGATGAAAACAAAAATTTAGAAAGAAAGGTTAGAAATGTAATTCTATAAAAACCCACTTTTCACCATTTTTTTAAAAACAACATATTTTTGCAAACGGTAAATAACCGAATAGTTGAACAAACCTAACCCAAGGAATTCGAAAATGTGGTTTGTTTTGGGTAGAAAGCGGGTCAGAATGGTAACCCTGTTAAAAAGTGGTTATTTTATTAAAGTTTTATTTCTTCACACTTTGCCCACAAGGTTTCAAATAAAATGTTTATTTATTTGCACTTTTGCCACAAGGATTATGAAAACTTGTAAAATTCTGTCTAAGAATAACATAGCTAATATTTTTACAAAAGGTCTGAGTTGTGCAGATCACAAAAGGTTGTGTGGTTTGTTGAAACCGGTGGATGTATTCAGGGTTATCTTAAGGGGGTGTATTGAGAATATCTAAGCTAAACTTGGATTATGTAAGTCAAGGGGGTGTAACTGACATTATTGTATAGTTGTTTTCTAGTGTTTCTTTGTTGTGTACATACTTCAAGATGGTTAAGGTGTTAGAAATGCAATTTAATAAGATATGATTACAAGAGTCTGGATGTTAATGAGCTTTATGTCAACGTATTTGGCATTAGAGTATGCAATGGGGAATTTATGTTCATGTCGAAGTAAAATATGATGATGATCAATCCAAGAATTTTCGAGTACAGACTTCTTCGAATAATAGACTATGACTAACCACTATATTTCTTAATCATTAGTGACACGAATATTTGCCAATATATTTGTGGGGAGACTGAGAAGAGGCACAAGTTGAAGTCCAGATCAAGAAGGTGCTTGAGGTTAGTTTATCTTTATATCTAAGAAGTATTATTTTTCATGAATTGTAGTACATAAAGTTATTTGATTGAATTTTGTAAATCAAAGGCTTGCATGTGATGTGTAAAGTTCATATGAAATATTTTCATGATTTTATGTGTGTCGTAATCACGACGAAAGGAATCTTAGTCATGCTTTTTTAATATGGTCTTTTTCTTTGTAATTTCCTTTAGCAAAAGGAGTCATTTGTTATCCCCACCACATTCCAATGTTTTCAAATGAACATATCTTGTTCACACTTATAACCACATTCCAATTTGAGTGTGTGCGGTGGAAAATCTAGTGGATTGGTCCGATAAAAGGTCAAGAACCATGATTAAAAAATAGAGAATCCAACGATCATCACTTGTTGGAATATATATAATGGTTCAGAAAGTTACTTAATTATAAACCTAGAATAATGTTATCTGTAGGGAAAAAAGTGATGAGTTTTTGAACCATCATTTTCTATTTTTTGTACCAAGTTAATCAAATTTTATACAAAATGCCAAAGAAAAACCAGTTGCTAACCAACACGTGATTATAGACCGAAGCACCATGCATGGAAGAAAAACGCAAAACAAATGAAATTAGTCCTTTGACCACGTAAGTGATATGTCGTGATATTGTTATGATACCAGAATCTAAAAGATTCTAGTAACATGTGAGAAGAAATAATCATAAACTCGTAACATTGTGTTACGTTCTTTCATTTTTGGACTCGAATCTCAACTAAATGGTTGACTTAATAAAAAAGTCAAACTGCATCCTTTATGAAAAAAGTTTGGATACTATCATGTTTAAAATAAATAAAATTAGTATGGTTTCATAAGTAATGTAACTATCATAAACAAGTTTTAAAAGCTACCCACATCTAACCCCAACGGGTGACCCAACGGTAAGAATGTCAGTCTTTAAATGAGAAGGTCAAGGGTTCGAATCCAACGGGGAGAAAATTAATCCCTTGTGGCCACGGAGGTCCACTTGCGCCGACTCTGGGCCATCCAAAACGGTAGTCGCATTGGGATTAGTCGGCTTGCAATGTCAAGTCGGAAACTTAGGTAACCAAAAACATAAAAAAAACTACCCACATCTGAAACTTGGAAGACCTGTTACAGAGATAAAAAATATATAGAAATTCATTGAGGTGAGTTCATCTTATTATCTAGTAGTATAGCTGATATCAATATACACGCTATATTCTATTCTTAACTACTTAGTGAAAGTTTAATGCATATCTGACATTCACATATGTGGATGGCAATAATACATGCAGAATAACTGTCCGTTATTTGCTAAAGTTTGAAACTTTATCATACAACACACATGGATAGGTACGTATTTCTGGTAATTAATTGTGTATATGGAAATTTTTAAATAACTAGTAATTATTAAAATATTTAGGAAAAGAATGCTTTATAACCACTACAATGGTGAATTATTAAATAAAACAAGCCTAGTCAAAAAGCATTCTTACGGGTCTTTTTTGTATGTTTGTTTGTACGAAAAGGGTCTCTTTTGTGACCCCATCTCTCATTCCAAAGTTTTTCCACACAAAAAGATCACGTTTACATTGACCATTGATCCTTCGTAGCAACATCCTTAATATAAAATAATGGATATATTTCGTTGTAATGTAATCAGCTTAGCCTAAAAAATGAATGAATTGAACAATCTGTTGGAATATTAATTCAAAAACGAGTCTTTGACTCTTTTGTGTCCCCGTCCCATTACAAAGTTTTTATAACACTACCTTAATTCTTGGTATAACCTCTTTAGGCTTATTATTGTAGTGACAAGTTATGTATGCAATACATTTAAGCCCCTCCTAAAATTGTGAAAACAAGTTTTGTCCTACCAATATAGCACTCTGAGCTTATTCTATGTTCCTCTTCTTTTCTATTGTATATATTTTTTCAAACATTGTATATTGTAAAATGTCACAATGGTCAAACACCACAACTGTATTAGTTTACCTAATACGTCTAATTTGTTTAATTCTTATATAACTAAGTCATTGTTCTTCACTTCGGAGAGTAAATTTGGTATTTTTGGTTTCGTACACACTATTATGTACTTCGTTTCACGAACGCATTATACATGGAAGAACCATTTCTATGTTGAAACGAATACTTCTTAAATGTAAACTTATAACAAGTTCTTAAATATGTATACAAAAATAACAACACTAATCAGTGTTGTAAAAATAGCCTAGGCGGGCCGATTAATCAATAAAAATATTTGAAGAAGTGGGTTTTTGTATACTTTAGGATCAATGCTCTAGACATTAAAAAATATTAATAATTTGCAAAGAGGCGAAAATAAACAAGTGGTAAGGGCCGCCAATAACGTTCTAAAATATAAGAGCCAATTCAAATATATAAAATATTTGAAATATCGTTAGTCGTCAATAGGAACATGTGGTGTAACATCATTCATATTTGGATAAATAGACCCAAATCCCGGTTTGTGGGTTTTGGGCCTATTTATCCACTAATAATACGTACAAATTTTATTTTCTTTGAAGAATTTAAATCATTCAGATTTGAAGTTAGAATATATTGTTGTTTAATTTAAAAAAAGATGTTAGTGATGGTAATTCATGTTACAAATAAATCTAATGAAGGCTTGTATAGGGGAGGGTTAATGTGAGATCAAGCTTAAAGTTGTAAAAATAAGATCAAATCTAAAAAACCACTAAAACATTTATAAATAACAATTTTAGCAATCATACACAAAAAAATTATATTTTAATATAAATTAACATTTTAGCAACTAATAACCAAATGATACATGAGTTTGGATTAGTGATACACCTGATACACATTACACTAATAAATATTCCAAAACCTGATACACATACAAAAACCTACAAAAACCTGATACACATTAAACTTCTAATCAAAGTGTATCACCTAGGTTTCGTAAATTTTAAAAAGAAATCTATCGAAACTTTAACAATTTTAGTTGTAGTAAATAAAAAAATTATTTTTATTGTAAGGAGAGTATCTCTTGTCAAATTTTAGTTCGATCTCATTTTAACAACTTTAAGTATGATCTTATTTGATCTAGATTCGGCTTGTATAATCTATCATATATATCATAAACAAGTTCTAATTAACATGTTATGCATTCGGATGAAGTTTTAACTATCATTGATAAACTTTATGGTTAGTAGTTCAATAGTTAATGTGTTATAATATCATTAAGTTAGAGTGATGAGAACGACAAGGAAATTTCCAAGATATATTTTTTTCATAAACAAATTTTTCAATGAACTTGGCTAAGAATTTTGAGGATGTTTCTTTTATCATTACATACTTTAAGACCAACTAGCTATATAGAATTTTGTAAAGTATTCTTGTATTATTGTAAATCATAAGAAAATATATTGCGTCAAATATATTGGAATTGAATGCTAAGAACCAAATGGTCCTTAATGGTACACAAAGACATTTTTTATTTTGTACGGAGTAATATATTTTTCATTCATGTTTCCATTACATCCTACCAATTATTGGTCTCTATCAATGTTTAGAAATAGTCCACAAAATTTTCTAACATGATTAACTCGACCGAATAAATTTTCTAACATGATTAACTCGACCCGAATCTCTTTATAAACTCGACCAGAATAGTTTTATAAGGGTTTGGCTCGGGTCGGCCTTTTTAACACTAAATGATCTCATAGGATATCGTATTCTTATCATTATCTGAGTCCATGATTTAAATAATAATATCATTTTATAACTCGATTAACCCAATCGGCAAAATGATCTCAACGTTCTCTAATTCTTAGCTTGTTTTCGTTGTTCTTTAGTTCCCAAATAATCAATTTTTTTTTTAAAGAAGTTTGATTATATCCACTCTCAAGTAACATAGTTCATTTGACATCATATATTTGCGTAATAGTTTCCTGGTACTAGAATTGTAAATCGTAAAGGATATTTGAAGGTTTCTTAAAAGTATATATTTGCGTAAATGTTTAGTGAAAGACTTTCATAAATGCTAGCTTACAAATGTTTTTAAATGCTTACTACCATGTCGAAAAACTATAAAAGCTTATAGATACTAGAAATAGGGGTCTCAAGAATATTCAAACCCGAGCAACTCGATTAACCTTAACTCTTATTAAGATTGGGTTTCGAGAGAAAGTTTTATCTTTATTTTGGTTTCGTGCTGCCACGAAAACCGAAACTCTTAGTAAGCTCGAATTTATGTAGATTGTTTATTCTCCGAAACCCGAATAATAATCCCGACTATATGCATGCTTCTAAATCCTGATCATAATGCATGCTTCTAATCCCGACTATATAGATACTCCTGATCATAAAATATAGGATTAACTAAAGAGCCAAATTTAGAAACTAAAAAAAAATTTCTTTAAAAAAAGTACAATACAGATTGCATGAGAAGGAACCCACCAAGAAACCACATGACAATTGCAATAACTTTTCCTTTCATATGCTCAAAAGAAGATATTACTGTATTGTCACATCATGTTCCCCATCCCAAACCATGTAAAAATATCACTAGTACTACTCATATATGCACTTATTTTCATCAAAAACACGTTTTTCACCATAGTTCATCTCTTTAACTTTCAAAATCTTGAACCCTGCTTTCATTAATGGCATCTACTTCCTCTTCATCCATTCAAAAGAGCTTCAAGTATGATGTTTTTTTGAGCTTTAGAGGTGGTGACACCCGTAACAATTTCGTTGGCCATCTTTATCAAGCTCTTCAGCGAAGTTCCATTGAAACTTACAAGGACGATAAGAAAATCGAGCAAGGGAAACCGATCAAGGAGCAACTCATCAAATCCATTGAGGACTCAAGGTTTTACATCATTGTTTTCTCCAAGACTTATGCATCTTCATCTTGGTGCCTAGATGAGCTTGTCAGATTATGGAATGTAAGAAGACGGACGAGCAGAACGTTTATCCTGTCTTTTTTGATGTGGAGCCCACCGAAGTCCGCTATCAAAGTGGTGCAGTAAAAGAAGCCTTTGCCGAACACGAAAAGAAGGAGGCTGCTGGAAAATGGAGAGAGGCTATGAAAGAAGCATCAAATCTGGCTGGGTGGGAGTTGAAGGCCACAGCTAACGGGTAATTCAATTTTCTTCATCATATCTCTGTATTATTTTGCCTAACCTGCATTTATATATGTTAATCCTAATTGTTTATGTGCAGTTTGAGCAAGCTGATAATATAATCTTTATTTAATGATACAGGGATGAATCTAAACTGATCCAAATAATTGTTGATGTTATTTTCAAAAAGAAATATTCCACTCTTTCGAACACTGATGGAAACTTAGTGGGTATGGAGACCCGGATCAGAAATGTTCTTTCATCTTTAGATATTGGCACCGAAGATGTTCGCATGATCGGAATCAAGGGGATGGGAGGTGGGGGGAAGACAACTCTAGCTAGAGCTGTTTATGATCATATTTCTAATCATTTCGAAGGAAAAAGCTTTGTTGATAATGTAAGGGAAGTTTCACAGCCTTCTTTGTCCGGTTTAAAGAAGCTTCAAAAACGGATACTAAAAGATATGTTAAATAAACAAGACATCACTTTTAGTAGTGTTCATGATGGGAAAAACATGTTGAAAGACATGATGAGTCGTAGAAAGACACTTGTTGTTTTAGATGATGTTGATCGTATAGAACAGCAAGAGGCATTAGGAGGCAAGCCTGACTGGTTTAAATCGGGAAGCCGAATAATCATTACCACAAAAGATGAGCAACTGCTGTTAGCCCACGGAGTGAACAAATTCATTCATGACGTCAATCTGTTATCTCCCACGGAAGCGATTTGCCTCTTGAGTAGGTATGCATTTAAAAGAGACATTCCAACTCAAGGGTACGAAGAGCTATCAGGACAAGTTGTACAATATGCTCATGGTCTTCCCTTAACGATCAAAGTTTTGGGTTCGTTTCTTTGTGGTCAAAGTGAACCTTACTGGGTAGATGCTATAGAAAGACTAAAAAAAATTCCATTAAAGGCAACTATGGAAAGATTGGAAGTAAGCTTTGATGGTCTAGAGGATTATTACAAAGAAATATTCTTAGATGTTGCATGCATACTAAAAGGTTGGGTCAAAGAAGATGCAATTAGAGTGCTTGAAAGCCGTGGATTTCATGCTGAAGTTGGTTTAAGAGTTCTTGAGCAGAAATCTCTTATAACTTATAATGAATATCGGGGCTTGTGGATGCATGATCATTTAGAAGAAATGGTTTGGAATATTGTACGTCGGTCACACCCCGATGAACCTCAAAGACATAGCCGATTGTGGGTTGATGAGGAAATCGAGTATATATTGACTAATGACCTGGTAAGAATTAAGTTATGATTTAATAAAAAAGAGAGTTAACTACAATTTTTTTCCTTGCGGTTTGCTATATGTTTCATTTTTTCTCGAGTAGTTTAAAAAGTTTTGGGTTTGGTCTAAAATGAAACATCCGTCATTTGGTCCAAATTCCCTAACTCTGTTAGCATAACTATATTTGACCATTTAATAGAAGGATATTATTGTTTTTTTAATTGTATTATATTAGACAAAATAATAAGCTAGGTCACTTTTCTTATAAAAAACACATAACAAGTTTTCCCCAAATTCACTTTGTCTCTCTAATAATCAGTCAAAAATTCTTTAATTCGAATCAAATTATCATTTAATTCATTTTATATCATCTTTATTCAATCTCTATTTGATAATGTTTTCAGTGATTTTGGGCGTTTTGAAATTTAGGGTTCCAACAAAAATTAAGGGCTTTTATTTATTCGATTTCAGGGTACCCAAGCAACTAAATGTCTACGCTTAGACTCAGATGATTTCAGAGCTGAAATTGCAGCAAAAGGTCTAGCAAAAATGAAGGATCTTAGATTTGTTGTTATGAATCTCTTTAAGGATTATGAGAGCAATATTGTTCAACAATTTGATAAAGTTAGCGAATACCTTCCAAGTTCCTTACGATTTATGAGTTGGTATGGTTTTCCTTTTTCGAGTTTACCGAATACATTTCAAGGAAAATATCTTGTTGATCTTGACATAAGTCTCGGCAATATTGTTCAACTTTGGGAAGATGGAGAAGGAAAGGTAGAATAATGGTTGATTTGTTGTTTTTCATTGCACCAATATTAGTTGTTTTTTGTACTTATGTTAGGTCTAAATAACCTCAGGTTCCTCACAATCGAGTATTCAGAGTTGAGGACCTTTGACCTTAGGTTGGCTCCAAATCTTGAGCAGTTGACTATTTACAGATGTGATGATTTCGGAGAGCTTAATGTACCTGCTGATAATCATTCAAAGCTCAAATATCTCGACGTGAGTCATTCAAAGTTGAAGACCATTCACCTTGGGGATACTCCGAATCTTGAGAAGCTAATACTCGAAGGCTGTAATGATTTGGTAGAACTTCAAATGCCCGTTGAAAGTCTAAAGCTCGAAAAGCTCAACCTCAGTCATTCAAAGTTGAGGACCCTTGACCTTGGGCTGACTCCAAATCTCAAAAGGTTAGATCTTGAAAATTGTTATGATTTGGTAGAAATTAATGCTCCCATTGGATGTCTGAAAAATCTTCTCTTCTTAGCCTTAAGTGGTTGTGGGAGGTTTAAGTCTTTTGTGTTTGACAAACAGTCTCAACCAGCTGAGGTTGGTTCTTTATCTGAGTTACATCTGATTGCAGAACCCACAGATGTTTGCCCATTGCACTCTGACAATGATTATCCAAAGTTTCTGTTTGAATGTTATTATAAAGAAGATCCAGCTTCATCATATGGAAATCTTGAAAGGCTTATTTTGATGGGTCTATGTGCTTGTACAAACCTTGAGAAATTTTCAAGAAGTATTTGTAGTTTACGAGGTTTAAGAAAGCTTACACTCGAAGGCAGTATTCCAGAGGTACCCCGGGACCTTGACCAGTTAGAATGTCTAGAGGAGCTAGTATTTTCATCTACAAATATCAGAATTCTTCCGGATAGCATTTGTAAGTTGAATCATCTCAAATCTCTCGAGCTTAAATCATGTTTGCTTCTTGAGAAGTTACCCGATGATCTTGGCCAAATAGAATCTTTAGAGACGCTAACCATAACCGATTGTAACCGTTTACGAGATATTCCTAACAACATTGGTAAGATCAATTGTGTTATATCACAAAAGGTCTACAAGCGCTATACTCATGGGAAATATAAGCAGCGGTGATAAATGATAGGTACATCCTGTCTCTATTGTTGTGTTGATCGCCTTACATGACAACAACTTTTGTGTCTGTGTTATATATGTTTTATTATCGATTCTAACACTTGTACCACTTTTTGTAATTAGATGGTTTGGTAAGTCAGAAGCAATGCTAATCAGCACACAAGGTAATCTACCGAAACTCATCTACGGTTCATAGTTGATGTTCGTGTTTACATTTACTTATTAACATTCAGTCATTATTTTTTCTAACTTGAAATAATTGTTTATGATTTTTTTCCCAGGCATTGTTGATTGTTTTCATGTGCTTATACACTGTACCCCGTCGTTTAAATGAAGCAAAGGATCGTTGTCGCTCAATCTGTTTTGGTCATTGATAGTTTTCTCTGGCACACTCTCAAAGTATGATTTTTTGACATAAATGTTTAAAGTTATGTTTGTCATTTATCTTTCAATATTAGCACTTTATAATACACAGTTAGATTAAGCTATAATTCCCTAATTGGATGTTGCACTAATTACTTAAAACCCATATGGAATACAAGTCAGATAGTTTAATTCATGGAGTTCAATAAACACACTTGACTTCCTCATAAAGTCAAACTCTTTTATCGTTCAATATTGCTATATTAGTACTTTTTATTACACTCTTAGATTGCAATATAATCCCCATCTTGGATTTTGTACTAATTACTGTAAATCATAGTAGAATTTGAAGTTAGATAAGTTAATATATGGAGTTCAATAAACTTAGTTGATTTCTAAGAAAGTCAAACTGATTTCTTGGTGAAAAAGAAATGAAATCTATACGATGCTGGAAATGTTCATATTAATAATAAGATCTTTATGAAATTGAACTGAAAAACATATGTCAGTGATAAGAAATTATCAGGGCTTGAACCGTTTATGTTTTTGTAAACCATTGAGTAGTCATATTGTGTTTTTCCATGGTTGGGCTACAAAATGTAGAATGTACAATTTGAAAAACAGTTTTGACATGGTAAAACTGAGCTAACGTAAAACGTTGCTTATAACTAAAACAATGTCACCATTGACTACGTAGGTAATATGTTGTGATTTTGATATGATACTATAGAGTCTAAAAGGTTTGTATTTTTATCATAAAATTGCGGAAGATGATACCGTACAGGACATGGCCCCAAGCTTTGGTGCTGAAACACTTCTTCATTACATTATATCGAACTTCTTTATAGGCACATAGTGAAATAGTCCGGAACAAATGATTTTAGCCGTTTATTTGTGCTGTTTTGTCAATCAAATTGTGCAATTTTTGTTGTTCTTCTTGTTAAGCCTAGTTCCAGCTTTACTCTAGTTGAAACCCGACATGACTTTGCTGATTCAAAATGCGACATTTCTTATTCATGCATTGTAATCTAGATCATGTTAATTATGTTTATGCTCATTAATGGAAGTTGATTAATTATAAACATGAATGGCCTTTTTGTTTTTTCGTGTGCTAAAGTAGGGATGAAATTAATACAAAAATTGTTTTAACATTTTTTTTTGTTTTTCGTGGTTACAGCTTATTTTAACATTCAATCGCTTTTTTTTCAGCTGGAAATAATTTGTTTATGATTTTTTTCCTCAGGCATTGTTGATTGTTTACATGTACTTAGACTCCGAATCCCGTCACAGTATGGAAGAAAAGGATCATTGCTGATTGGAGATTATGGTTATTGATAGTATTCTCTTGTACACTCCCAAAGTATTATTGCTTGTAAAGATTTAAGAAGTGTTTAAAAGTGTTTTTCAGTAGTACTTTTTTAATATGCTGTTAAATTAAGGTGTAGCCTCAACTTGGATGTTGTACTAATCTCTTTAAATCAATACAGAATTTGAACTTAGTTTAATTAATGGAGCTCAACAAACTGTGTTCTTGATGAAAAAGGTCAAAATTTTATTATTAAACTTAATAAAGTGTTCTAAGTGATATAAGATTGTAATAAACTTTTGATTTACATAAAAAAAAATCTCTACATTTGGTTGAAATCATTAAACATAATAATTATTTGACTTTTGAGTCAAACTATTGGCTTTCGTAAAATGTCCCTGAGATTTACAGGGAACTGTATCGACAAACATCAGTGATAAGAAATTATCAGAGTGTGAACTGTTTATATTTATGAAAGCCATTGAGTAGTCATATTGTGTATTTCCATGGTTCAGCAACAAAATGTAGAATGTACAATTTGGAAAACAGTTTTGACATGATAAAACTCAGCTAGCACAAACCGTTGCTTATAACTAAAACCATGTCACTATGGACCACGTAAACGATACTGTTATGATACTATAGAGTCTAAAACGTTTGTACTTTTATCATAAAATTGCGGAAGATGACAGCGTACAAGGACTTGACACCAGCTGTATCATTGTGTTGTTTCATTTTGCGACTCGAATCTCAACTAAATGGAATTCATACTAAATGAGTTCACTCATCCACTCACTCATAATTTGGCATGTCGATGTAAATTATTATATTTATATCACATTATCACGTAAGATTTTCATAAAACGTTGACTGGTGGTGTTCATAATTTCTTCTCTTTTTGAGATTGAAAAGAAATAAAATACACTTGGACGTAAGGGTAGAAAGTATTTTGGTCAACCAAATACTTGTGGTTTCTTAAAGCAAAACTAAACATAATGTTTTGAAACCCGGTTTGACCCGGGTTGTTCAACCGGTTGAACCGTTCTGGTCGAAAAACAGGTCAATATAAACCGGGTCAACCCGACGGTTAGGTCGAAAAAACGGGTCAAGTTAAACCGGGTCAACCCGTCGAGTTTGAAGCGCCCCGGGTCAACCCGGGTTTCAATTTGTATTTATAGTTTTCTTTTAAGTGTTGCCATAATAGATATTCAAAACATTCCGTTAATATAAAGTTTCATTTATTGTGATGTTTTAAATTTTTCTTACTTATATAAATTTTTCCACATTTCACATATTGACTTTTCATTTTTCTACATTGACCATTTTGCTTTTATATGTAGTATAGACTATAGAGTATAGGTAGATAGGATGTGGCCTCGTTGAAACAAAATACATTAGCTTTTCCTAATAAGCTTTGTTGTTAAGTGTTTTCAAACATTCTAAATTTCATTCATATGCTATTGTTTTCTTAAGGGCACTCTAAGGAGTCAATTCCTATTGTGTGCTTGTTTTTTAAAACTTGTACAACACTATGCTTGTTTATACATGTTGTTCTTATTCTATGTTTTTCAGTTAGAGCACTAGGTATCCTCGTGCCGTCATGCTGGTGTCGTGGTGAAAAGTGTTGACACATCAGCACTTTTTACCATAACACTAAAAATCTCATCCCTCCTATAACACGAGCTTTTGGCCGTCGTGCACAAATAAACCTCACATATTATTTTTTTTCATTTATTTAAACACATTTAAATAAACTAACATATTTAACTAATATTAAAATTCGTATTAATAAAAAACAAATACACCAAAAAAGTACGTTAAATTAAATGGGCATCCTTATATATGGGTGAATTATGTAAACTTAACATGCTACAGAGTATTACTGTTACCAAAATGAGAGTGTTTGCAAGTAAAAGGAAGTTATATTATATTTATGGATTTGAATTGTTCAGTTGTATAACAAATTTCCATTGGGCTATGGCCAATAGCAAAACAAAGTAACAAGTACAACATGATAACATATAATATCATGTTCTCAAGTTGGTTTTATAAAGAAAAAGGAAAGTAATGAAAGAAAACAAAAAATTTATCATGTTTTTGAGTTTTTTTATAAAGGAAAAAGAAGTAAAAATTGGGAAATTTTAGGCTATTTTGGAAGTAAAGTGTTTCCTCCCAAAAGTGGGAGAAAATTGTTTACTTTACATTACTTCCATTTTCTTTACGAACAAAACTCAAGAACACAAGGGTTGTCTTACACATATGCATATGCATGGTTATTGCACGCCTCCCTTTTACAAACACTCTAGATTTTACATTATGTTTGATGTTCCTCATAACACTCTCCATTTTACAAACAATTGCACCCGAATCCCACCTTATTCCTCCATAAAACCCATAGATCTAACACCACAAAGAACAAAAGGGAAAACACAAAAAAAAAAAGAAGGGAAAAACGCTAGCACCGGTACCCTCTTCGCACCATCGGGTCACGTTTTCCGGGACCATTTAGGCTGGTCGTTGTTAGACTATCAGTATTAGGATTAGCATTTGGCCCCAAACATTATTATTCATTCAATATACACAAACTTACATGGTATCAACCCTAACCGATCCACTCTACTTCCGCAATTTTTTTTTATTCGTTTAGTATTATTGTTTCTCGACCGTGTGTGTTGTCGAGGTGTGTTTGATTGTTTGTCGACCAAGTGTGTTGTCGACCTTCCTTGTTTCACGATTCCCTAAACCTTTACACATTCGATTACTATACTCTACGTTAACCTGTTTTTTTTTTCTTTTATGCGACCAATCAAAAGCTTTTTCTATTCGAGCAAAGTTTTATCCATACTCAATATTTTATCCACTCAAAAGTTGTATCCATACTCAATATTTTATTCGAGTGAAGTTTTTTATTGGCGAAGGTTTTTTATTTTGTCGACCAATTGCAATATTTTGTCGACCAAAATTTTTTATTCGATCAACGTTTTTAATTTGATCTGTTTTATCAAAGTTTTTGTGGACCGTTAGCCAAGGACGATTTACTTAACCCTCAACGCTCACTACAATGACTACGGATACAACTTCCCCCTCACCTGTCCTCACGTTATCGGACAAACTTATGGCGATGAATCACTTGACTACTTTTGTTCCAATTAAGCTTGATGTTGATGAGATGAATTACTCATCATGGGTATATTATTTTTCTCACCTTTGTCATAGATATGGCATCTTGGATCATCTCGTTGATCCACCCGCGTCCTCATCTACTACACCTCCTCCACCACCGACTAAGGATGCGGAATGGCTCAAGGTTGATTTCATTATTAGGTCTTGGATCTTTTCCACACTTGCCTCCAATCTTCAAAAACGGTTGGTTGCTCTTAATCCTAAATCTGCTAAAGAGGCGTGGGTGTGTCTTAAGGGGATTTTTCAAGACAATAAACGCCCTCGAGCTATGGCTTTAAAGGCGGAGTTACGTAATCTAAAGCTTGGGGATTTAACAATTGATGCGTACTTTCAGAAAATTGAATCAATCGCTTTAGTTTTGAATGGTCTTGGTTCTCCTCTTAGTAATGATGACATTGTTACGTTTGCACTTGAAGGCTTACCCAACAGGTATGATGTGATTTCAACCGTTATTGCTAGTCGGGAACCCTTTCCCGATCTCAAGACGGTTCATTCTTTATTGACCACACAAGATATGCGCATGAAGTCTAAAGTTCAAGATCCGCTTGTGGATGCTACATCCGCTTCTCCTATGGTTTTATTGGCAAATAATACTCCTCGGTGTCCGTATAATCCATTGGAAAAAGTAAACAAACCATGTTTTTTGTTTGCTAAAGGTCATTGCCGTTTTGGTGAGGCGTGTCGGTATCTTCACAATGGTGTACATGGTAAGTCTAGTATACTTCCTCGTGGTTCTAGTTCTGTCGATATGGATACTTTGCATCAATTATTGGCTAAATTGGGATTTACCGCATCACAAAACAAACCCTCTACCACTACACCGGTTGCATATCATGCCACGGCTCAATTCCCACCTATTTATTACCCACCGGCCCAATTAACCCCTTATTCCTCCTACCCGGCCCAACAGTCCCAAGGATCACAAGCCTTCTTACCGTATGGCCTGTCACCAACCCATACTTTACCATGGGGGTTCAATGTGTCCACAGCACCGGTTTAGTTTGTTGTTTCATCTCAACAGGGGGCTCACGTACCACCAGTGTTCAATGGTGTGCCGGTTCACAACAGTTGGTCACAGTCACCAGGGATTCAACCTGGGGTTCAACTTTGCGCAGGTTCATCAGCAGGTCCACAGCCGCAAGGGGTTCCGCAAGGGACTTTGACCGGTTCACCACAACCGGTGTTTGGTTCAATTTTTAACCCGGGTCAACTACTTGCGTCAGGTCAACAGGGTTCGGGTCAAGCGAATCTCTTGCCGCATGCTTTTGCTACTAACACTCTTCAGGACCCGTCTACTGGAAATTGGAGTATGGATACAGGTGCGAGCTCTTATCTTAATGATTCTGTGCATTGTCTTAGTGATATTCTTAATGAGTGCATTTATCCGTCTGTCGCGGTTGGTGATGGGCGTTTCATTCCCGTTACCAACTCCGGTCATAGTATCTTGTCTACACCTTTTCGTCCTCTTCGTTTAAATAATGTTTTAATTACCCCTCATATCGTAAAAAATCTTATTTTTGTGCGTCAATTTGTTCGTGATAATTATTGCTCTGTTGAATTTGATCATTTTGGTTTTTCTGTGAAGGACTTCGTAACTCGACAGGTACTCCTCCGTTGTGATAGCACGGGTGATCTTTACCCTGTTACGAAGCCTTCTCCAATTCCTCAAGCCTATCTTACCAGTCAGTAAACATGGCATCAACGACTTGGACATCCAGGAAGTGAAGTGTTGCGGCGTCTTGTGTCTAGTGATTCAATTTCTTGTAATAAAGAGAAGCTTCTCGTTCTTTGCCATGCTTGTCAGCTTGGTAAACACGTGAAGCTTCCGTTTGTTAGTTCGTCTAGTTCTATTACTTCTTGTTTTGACATTGTTCACTCGGATTTGTGGACCTCCCCAATTCTGAGTCTTTCTGGTTTCAAGTATTATGTTTTGTTTCTTGATTATTATTCTCAGTATGTGTGGGTTTATCCATTAATGAATAAATATGATGTTTTGTCTAAATTTTAGTTGTTTCGTAGTTATGTTCGTACTCAGTTTAAGTGTGAAATTAAATCGTTTCAGTGTGATCATGGTGGTGAATTTGATAATACTGCCCTTCATAAATTATTTTCAACCCATGGCATTCAGGTTAGATTTTCTTGCCCCCGTACCTCTCAACAAAATGGAAAATCTGAACGCATGATTCGTACTATCAATAACCTTATTCGTACTTTATGGTTTCAAGCACATTTACCACCCAACTATTGGACTAAAGCTCTTAATATGGCTATTTATTTATTGAATATCCTACCTTCCCGTGCCATTAACAATGACATACCCTTTACCCGCCTTTTTGGTGCTACACCTGATTATAGTGTCCTTCGTGTTTTTGGATGCCTTTGTTACCCACATATTGATACCAACCATAAATTAGGACCTCGTGCTACACCTGCCATATTTTTGGGACATGCTGTCAATCATTTTGGCTATCGTTGTCTTGATCTAAATACCAACAAAATTATTATCTCTCGTCATGTTACCTTTGATGAAACGGTTTTTTCGTTTCAAACCCATCCGTCCAAACCCACCCCCTCCTATGATTTTTTAGAAGATTCTTCCAATCTCATTTCCACCATTATCAAAACCACCCCAATTGCTCCTACTTTAAACCATATTCCTATACCACCAGTTGACATACCTACACCTCACGAACCAGTCAACATACCTACCTCCCTTGCTCCACCTACACCAACGCCAACGTCACCTGTCCCTGACCCACCAACGCCACCACCTATTGTCTCTATTCATCCCATGGTCACACGTTCTCGTGTCGGGACTACTCGTCCTAATCCTAACTATGCTGGTCATGTGTCCACTGTTTCTCCGTCACCTAGGTCGTATAAGGATTCTCTTGATGATCCAAATTGGCGAAATGCTATGTTTGATGAATATAATGCGCTTATTAAGAATAAAACTTGTACTTGTGTACCTCGTCCTGCGGGTGCCAATGTTGTTAGGTGTATGTGGTTATTTCGCCATAAGTATTTGGCTGATGGCACTCTTATTCGGTACAAGGCACGTCTTGTTGCCAGTGGTAGCACACAGGTGGAGGGAGTAGATGTTGATGAGACTTTTAGTCCGGTTGTTAAACCGGACACCATTCGGACTGTTCTTAGTTTAGCTATTTCTCGACATTGGCCTGTTCATCAGCTTGATGTCAAGAATGCATTTTCGCATGGTGATTTGGCTGAAACTGTTTATATGCATCAGCCACCTGGTTTTCGGGATCCTGAGCATCCGGATTATGTTTGTTTATTACAGCGTTCTCTTTATGGCCTTAAGCAGGCGCCTTGGGCATGGTTTCAGCGGTTTGCTGCTTATATTCTTACTTCCAGTCGGTGTGATTCTTCTTTATTTATTTACCGACAGGGTGATGATATTGCTTTTCTGCTACTATATGTGGATGATATTGTGCTTACTACTTCCTCTGATAGTTTATTACATCGGATTATTGCTTCTTTGCATAAGGAGTTCTCTATGACAGATTTGGGTGCTCTTAATTATTTTTTGGGTGTGTCAGTTACACGTGACTCTTCTGGGATGTTTTTGTCACAGCGTAAGTATGCTATGGAGATTTTGGAGCGTGCACATATGGTTGGTTGTAACCCTTCTCGGACTCCTGTTGAGGCTGAGTCTAAGTTGGGTGATGATGGTGATCCGGTTTCTGATCCTACATTATACCGGAGTCTTGCAGGTTCTCTTCAGTATCTCACATTCACTAGACCCGATATTACTTATGTTGTGTAGCAGGTTTGTTTATATATGCATGATCCTCACGAGCCTTATTTTACTGCTCTTAAGCGGATCTTACGGTATGTTCAGGGGACTTTGGCTTATGGTTTACAGTTATTTTCTTCTACTACTGAGTCCTTGGTTGCTTATTCGGATGCTGATTGGGCTGGTTGCCCTACCACTCGTCGGTCTACATCATGTTATTGTGTTTTTCTTGGCAACAACTTACTTTCATGGTCCTCTAAACGTCAGCCGACGATTTCTCGTTCCAGTGCTGAGGCTGAGTATCGGGGTGTTGCCAATGCTGTTTTTGAGACATGTTGGCTTCGGAATTTACTACGTGAGCTTCACACACCATTGTCATCTGCTAACATTGTTTATTGTGATAATGTGAGTGCAGTGTACTTGTCCTCTAACCCTGTTCAGCATCAACGTACCAAGCATATTGAGATTGATATTCATTTTGTTCGTGATTTGGTTGCTACTGGTCAAGTTCGATTTTTGCATGTTCCTTCTCGGTTTCAGTATGCTGATATTTTTACCAATGGGTTACCATCTGCCTTGTTTACTGAGTTTCGTGACAGCTTGAGTGTTCGGTCTCCTCCCGCTCAAACTGCGGGGGAGTGTTAGACTATTAGTATTAGGATTAGTATTTGGCCCATTGTATATTAGGCCCGTTATGTATCCTATATAATATTGATGTACCAAACATTATTATTCATTCAATATACACAAACTTACAGTCGTGACGACTCAGGACGTGAAAATGCAAGGCCCGGTGTGGTTGTGGTGTGCTCGGGTTGCGTTTTCCGGGAAAACGCCTCTCTTGACGTAGGATACCCTCCCTTCTTAAACAAAAATGCTCCATCCAAATGTCACTCTCAGCTGTACCTTTTTTTTTTGTCTTTTTCCTCCCAAACTTTTTATTATCATTTTGTAGTAGAGTTCATTTATTGTTGAGTTACAAATGGGCATTAAATCATTTTCCTTTCATTCTTCTGATTACTTCAACCTCCTATATTTCTCATTATCTATCTTTATTTCTTTCACAGCTCGTCTCTATATTCTTTGTAATAAGATTTTATTTTTCTACTTTCCTTTCAGCTTGTAACCAATTTATCCATATCAATTAATAATTTCTCATTCAAACAAATACCTTATGGCTTCGACTCCAGATAACACAAGTTTCCTTGATCTTTTATGTAGCTTCACAAGTCCAAACACACATTCACGGCCCGTTATTGATAGTAACAAGACTTATAATGGGTTTGCCGAGCAAGAAGACTCACATTCAAGTAAAGATGAAAGTGATACTTCAAGTAAAATTGGAGAAAATTCTGATGATTGCTTAGGTGAAAGCCCAGTGGAATTTCATTCATATGGCCAAGGAGTGATGAAATTTATGAACGACGTTGGAGATTATAATGATGATGATAGACATGTGCATGAATATAACATTCATATTGATTTTGGAATGAATCAAGGAATGAAATTAGGCTTGGTATGCGATTTGAAAGCAAACCACATATAAAGAAAAGCCATAACAATGTGGTATGTTACACAAAACCGAGAATTTAAGGTTGTTGGAAGTCGAATAAATACATGGGTACCAAAATGTACCGTGGAAAAATAACACAATTGTGAAACATACCGTCCTTTTTTTTAACATGAAAAATACAGTTCTAAATATGCATATTTATTTATTTCAACATCTACCATGTTAATGTAGCCATGCATATATAGAGTTTTTTGCAAAAAATGTGCTATTTTTATATTTGCTTGTAAAAATGAGGTGAGATCAATAACAAACAAAGAAAATAAAAAGAACAAATAACCAAATCCTAGCCTTTCATTTTAATTTCATCCAACGGTAGAGACAAAACCAAAAATAACAAAAGAAGGGTAAAATAGTCAATCTAACTCATTTAATAAAAAAACCCACTTTCCACCTATTTTTAAAAACAACATATCTTGCAAATGGCAAATCTTCAAGCTACAAAAAATATACCATCGCGACGAGAAAAAAATCATCTTTCTATAGATATGCACTTATGAAAGCTTTTAGTAAAGTAACTAACCCATGATATCAGATCATTTATTCTTACATCAAACATAAATGAGTACATTGATGAACATGGACAAAAGACGTCCATTTATTTGGTTGAAAAAGATGCTGGGTAGACACACAAAAGACCCACATATCACTACATCCACACACCCTTTTTACTCAGAACACAAGCATATCACAAGTGGTTGAATATGGAGCCTTTAACTAAAGTTTGTTACATTGAAATAAAAGATACCTTTTTATGGGACCTTCTATCCCAAAATAAGCTTAGCCAAATACTCATAGAGTGGCTTTTGCTGCAACTGAGTCGACATAGATGCTTTCTTCTCATCATTTATCCTCTTGATTTCAAAGAGTCTACGTACCCAAAGAGTATATCTATAATATCTGACCTAAAATGAAAATAATAAAATAATAGCATAATATCTGTTCAATTCACCAACATGTTGTATAACACTGCTTTATTCACACACAACATTAAGCAAAATCTCGCCTTTGTATGTAAGCCATCCTCAACCAAAAAAAGCAATGTTTTGAATTTATATAAAAAGAATACTTAAGCCAAAATCCTATATCAAAATAAAACATATCATATATTCAACAACAATGAAAATGCAGGGGATAATCAACAATGAATCCTATTTCCATAAACACTAGTCATAAACCCCTAAATTCAGAAATCATAACACTAATTCTTAATACTTCATAAAGTGTTCTTTTTTTTTTGCTTATATTAAAGTACTTATAAAAGGCATACCAAACCAATATACCTGGCAAATTTCTATTTGATTCATCAACTCGTGATTCTCATTCTGAATTTTAAAAATGTACTTACCAATTGCACCCCAGCAATGGCACACTGCAAAGCCGCAGCTGACAGCGACTAATCCGCAGCCGCAACCACCACGTTCGCCACCTTTGCCCCTGAATCAGAAAATGTTAGCAGTGGTATGTAACTTTTTTTTAAACAATCCATATACTATTGTTCATATTGTTGATAATAATTAAACTTGCAATTCGACCAAAACTTTTTGAAATTGAGAAATTACCTCCATTAGATGATGAACTTCATTGATATACGAATTGAACCCTAATATCAAGAAAACATAAGAGATAATAAAAACCCCCAAAATCAATTAAATTGAAAACCGTAAAAAACAAAGATAAATCTTACCAATAAAACTCAAACCTCGGCGGCGTGATCCGGTATTTTTGTGGGGTGTATTTAATCATCTTTATGTATGATCTTTGATGATAAAAGAAATAATTTGAGGGGGATTTGTACAACATTAGGGTTCGATTGCAACTCATATTGGGGGATTTGATTTGGAAGGAATTGTACAAAATTAGGCTGGGATATGAAGCGGATTTTGATATGTTTCTCCAATTTTGGTAACAAATTATGAATGAGAGAATTTAATTTGATAGAGTTTTACTTGAGAGGATGTTCGGGGAAACGGTTGAGTGATAAATGCTTCCATAATTAAATTTGATCGGACGATGCACAGAGTTTTGGGGGAAAAAATAACACGTGTCATTTTTTCAGAATTTTTTGAAGGGAGATGTGATTCAAACAAACCCTCCTTTATATAGAGGGGAGATTATTATATTTGTATTTCAAATAAAACCAAAGTTCATCATATTTATTAGAAATACGAAACAAGAGATATTGATGATATAGTAATTAAATTACAAACAAACTAGATTTTAGCAACATTTGCAACCTAAATAACTAAACTATCCGCTAAATTAAATGTGACTAATTAAACACAACATGCATCATGTCATTTTGAATCTTCGTTGAGAACATACAATGAGTCTTATTGTGACTAGGGGTGTCAATCGGTTTATCAGTTCGGGTTAGAGGCTTATTGGATCAGGTCTATCTGGTTTTGAAAAATAAAACTTAACCCGAATGTTATCTAATTTTGACACTCAAACCTATATTTCCATTAGTCAGTAAAATTTGCTGGTCATATCAGGCCTATGATTGTTAACTGTTGCCTTAAATAAATATCGATCAGTGTATAATTGAAAACTATATTGATCACACGGTTTAGAATTGTGAATTACGGTCGAGAACCAGCATAATTGAGGATTTTCAAGGTTTTTTAACGGTGAAAATTGGAGGGAAAGTAGTTAGGTGTTTGTTGAAAGAGAGAGAAAGGTATTTTAATTCTAACTACACATATTTTTGCATATAGTAAATTCATTTGGTCTTCAATGTTAAGTTTGAGTTTATTATTGGTTAATGTTGGAGCTCACTTTCTGCATTTCATGACCTTAAACTATGTCGGTTATGATTCGGGTCATACTTTGGTTGTAACTTGTAAGTGGGTCAAGAAGACAACCCGAGAGAAAAATGAAGTTAGTATTTTTTTTTATTTAAGTTTTGGTTTTTCACACTTTGGCCACAAGACTAAAAGGGGTAAGAAATGAAGAAAAGGAAAGAGTTGAAGGACCTCTTATGTCATACCTCCAAATTAGATGAATTTAAACCCTTAAGCCCTCAAACAAGTTTAAATATTTGTTAGGGTGGTGGCAACGGAAAGCGGGTTGGGATCGGGCTTGGCCAGCCCGAGCGGCTACACCGCCGCAAGCATTGCGGGCTCGAGCGGGATGATGAGGCTGCGGGGAAGAAACCCGGGGCGGGTAAAGGAATGCAACGCCTATATTTTGAGGATGAGATGAGTTGGAATATAATAAATGTGGTGAGGGGTAGGGATACATGGTTGCCACTAAAAATCTATGGTGAGGGGTGGTGTGAGGATGAGATGAGTTGGAAGAATGTTATTGGTGGATAGTGAGGGATGGTGAGGGAGGGTTGCCACCACCCTTAGGCATAATAATTGAAGGTCAAATAATTGGTCATAGGCTATAACTGATGGTTTAATTACATCCTAATGGATTTATTAATTAGTTGCACACTGCCACAAGGATTTCGAAATCCCCCAAAATGTGGTTTGTTTTGGGTAAAAAGCGGGTCAAAATGGGAAGAGAATGGTGGAGGATAGGGGGTTGTCGGGTTCGGCTACGGTGGATTTGGATTTGGGTTCGGGTTCGGGTTCTGGTAAGAGTACAGTGGATTGATTGGGTTCGGTTGTTGATGCTGATGATGATATCGACGATTTTTCGTCACCCGAGGATAATGCTAAAGGTAAAACTAATTCTTTATTTTGGTGATTGATTTGTTAAAGTGATTAATGTTTGTTTGGGATACTTTTATTCAATTTGTTTGTTAAAATTATCCTAACATTGTTATTTGATGTATATGTTTGTTATAGTTGGGCTACATACAAATTAATGTTTTTATCAACTAAGAGCAGAAGTATGAATTACATGTACTGTAGTAAAAACTTATGAAAGTTAAATTTAACTTGACACAATATTATCAATTTTCATGGAACTGTAAAAAGTATCAAACATGTTACTGCAATATGAGATGATGTTTTATTTTAACCACTACACGACTATTTCAAACAACTGTAAATATAAGAGCAAAAGTACGAGTTACATGTACTGTAGTAAAATATGAAAGTTAAAATTAACATGATTGAATATTATCAATTTTCATGGAATGTTAAAAAGAATCAAACATGTTACTGCAATATGAGATGCTGTTTTATTTCAACGACTACATGACTATTTCAACCAAGTATAAGAGTTAAATTTTATTATCTAATGCACCTAACACCCATACAATAAAATAAAAAACCAGCCTGTAGTTATATCGAAGCTTGTAAGTAGTTTTTAATCATATACGAAAATAAGAATACTTAAACACCACTAGTTAGGTGAATCGTCATAGCAATATCATCTGTAATATTATTTAAATGGATGGTTTATGTCAACTGTCTATGCCTTTATGGAATAATCCTTTGTCAACTGTCTATGTCTTTTGTGTGCCCATCCCTTCCTAAAGCTTTTTCAAAAATTTACATCCAACTTTCTTACTTTGCAACAAATATTTGATTTATTTGTATCCAAAAGCATACGTTCATTTAATGGCATCTTCTTCAAATCCATCCATTCAAAAGAGCTTTAAGTATGATGTGTTTCTGAGTTTTAGGGGTGAAGACACCCGTAACAGCTTCGTTGGCCATCTTTATCAAGTTCTTAAGCAAAAAGGCATTGAAACATACAAGGATGATGAAAAAATTGAGCAAGGGGAAACAATAAATGACCAGCTCATGAGGTCCATCGAAGAGTCTAGATTTTTCATCATTGTTTTCTCGAAGACTTATGCATCTTCATCTTGGTGCTTAGATGAGCTAGTAAAGATTATGGAGTGTCGGAAGACTAACCAGAAAACTGCCTTTCCTGTCTTCTATGATGTGGAACCCACCGAAGGTCGAAAACAAAAGGGCCTAGTCGGAAAAGCGTTTTCCATACACAAACACAAGGAGGCTGCTGGAAAATGGAGAGAAGCAATGAAAGAAGCATCCGATCTCGCAGGGTGGGAGTTGAAGAAGATTGTTAGCGGGTAATTTATTCGATTCATTATATTACTCGGATATTTCTTGAGTTTATTTCTTTTAAATCTATTTTTATAATTAAAATGTGATCATATGATCAGTATGCTATTAATATTATATATGTTACAGATCCAAAATTAACTGTTTATGTGGGATTTAAACAAGCAATTTAAAATAAATCTTGTTTCATGTAACAGGGATGAATCTAAATTGATCCAGATAATTGTGGACAATATTTTTAGAAAGCTTTGTTCCATTAGTTTGAGTATTGATGGAAATTTGGTAGGCATAGAGATGCGAAAAAAAGAAATTCTTTCATCTTTAGATATTCGTACTAATGATGTTCGCATGATTGGAATCAAGGGGATGGGAGGTGTTGGGAAAACAACTTTAGCCAGAGCTGTTTATGATCAAATATCCACTCATTTTGAGGGAAAAAGCTTTGTTGAAAATGTTAGGGAAGTTTCAAAGACTCCTTTGTTAGGTTTGAAGACGCTACAAGAACAAATCCTAATGGATGTTTTTGATGATAGGAATATCTCCATCAGTGGTGTTTCCGATGGGAAAAAGAGGATGATGCAGATGATGTGTCGTAAAAAGGTTCTTGTTGTTCTGGATGATGTAGATCATAGTGAACAGCTTGAGGCATTAGTTGTTGACTTTGATTATTTTAAGTCCGGAAGTCGCATTATTATTACAACAAGGGATGAGCAGGTGCTTGTATCGCACGGAGTGTTCTTGATATGTAATGTCAATTTGTTGACGGATGAGGAAGCAGTCTGTCTCTTCAGGAGATATGCATTTGGGAATGAAATTCCAAATCAAGGGTTCAATGAGATGTCAGGACAAGTTGTAGGATATGCTGCCGGTCTTCCTCTAACGATAAAGGTTATGGGTTCATCTCTCCGTGGTAAAAGCGAGCTCGAGTGGAAAGATGATTTAGAAAGATTAAAAACAATTCCACAGCAGGATACCCAAAAAAAGTTGGAAATGAGCTATGATGCTCTTGAGAGTGATCAAAAGGAAATATTCCTAGATGTGGCATGCATACTCAAAGGTGAGCAGAAAGACAAAGCAATTCGAGTGCTTGAAAGCTGTGGGTTTCATGGTAGGATTGGTTTACGAGTTCTTGAGCAGAAATGTCTCATAAATATATCTCAAAGTGGATCTTTGGGCATGCATGACCTTATTGAAGAAATGGGCAAAAATGTTGTGCGTCAATCCCACCCGAATGAGCCTAACAGAGATAGCCGATTGTGGATTCAAGAAAAAACTGAAGATATATTGGATAATGATCTGGTAAGTATCAGATTTAATTGTAAGTTTGAGAAAACTAACTTGTTTTCATTTTTTATCACATAGTTTTGATTACTGATTTTTGGCATTCAGGTCAATGATACAATAAGATGTATAAAATTGTCACAATCGGAACTTAAGTTAGAAACTGTTATGAGAGGTCTCAGAAGCATGAGAAAACTTAGAGTTCTTTACACGTGTTCTGGAGCTAACTGGAACGACAGCAAAGTTAGGCAGTGCTTTCCAGATTCTTTACAATATCTTAGTTGGAGATCTTACCCTTTCTTGTTTTTACATGAAACATTTCAAGCAGACAATCTGGTTGGACTCGACATGTCTTTTAGCTCAATAACACAAATTTGGGAATGGGGAAAAAGGAAGGTAATATAATGGTTCATTGGCTGTTTTTCATGATTACATATAATGATATATATCTTCATTGGTTTCTTATTATATGTTTATCTAGTTTTGTTTTGTTAATGACAGGTCCTTAATAAGCTGAGATTCCTTGACCTCAGTTACTCAAAGTTGACAATATTGAACCTTAAGGTGACTCCGAAGCTCGAGATATTAAATCTTGAACATTGTACAGATTTGAAAGACCTTTGCATTCCCTATGGATGCCCAAAGCTCCAATATCTCAACCTTGATTTTTCAAATTTGAGGAATCTTAGCCTTGGGCCGACTCCGGATCTTGACAGGTTGAGTCTTGGAGGATGCTCTAATTTGCTAAAAGTTCACGTGTCCCAATGTCCAAAACTCAAAGTCGTCAAACTTAATGGTTCTGAGTTAAGGACCCTCCACCTTGGGATGACTTTGGATCTTGAGACATTAAGTCTTGAAGGATGTAAGTTGGCAGAACTTCACATGCCCAGTGAATGTCCCAAGCTCAAATTTATCAGTTTCCGTAATTCAAAGTTGAGAACCCTTGACCTTAGGCTGACTCCAAATCTAGAGAGGTTAGATCTTAAAGACTGTTTGAATTTAGTAGATATTAATGCTCCTGATGGATGTCTAGAAAAGCTTGTCTACTTAGACTTAAGTGGTTGTAGGAGGTTTAAATCCTTTTTGTTTGACAAACAGTCTAAACCACTTAAGGTTGGTTCTTTTTCAGAGTTACATCTCATTGGCGAGTCGATAGATATATGCCCATTGCACCCGGACAATAGTTTTCCAAAGTTCCTGTTTACATGTTTTTATAAAGAAGATCCAGCTGCCTCATCATTTGGAAATCTTGAGAAGCTTATTTCTACTGGTCTTTGTTCTTGCACAAACCTTGAAAGTTTTTCTAGAAGCATTTGTAGTTTACAATGTTTAAGAAAGCTTACACTTGAAGGCAGTATTCCAGACGTGTCAAAGGACCTTTACCAGTTACAATGTCTAGAGGAGCTAAGCTTTTCCAATACAAAGACTGAAAATCTTCTAGATAGTGTTTGTATGTTGAAACAGCTGAAATCTCTCAAACTTGAATCTTGTCGGGATCTTGAGTGATTACCCAAAGATATTAGCCAATTAAAATCCCTGCAGGAGCTTTGTTTGTCCCATGCAAAGATAGAACATCTTCCAGATGGTCTTTGTATGTTGAAACAGCTGAAATCCCTCAAACTTGTATCTTGTTGGGATCTTGAGAAATTACCCGAAGATTTTGGCCAATTAGAATCCCTGCAGGAGCTTTGTTTGTCCCATGCAAAGATAAAACATCTTCCAGATGGTCTTTGTATGTTAAAACAGCTGAAATCTCTCAAACTTGAACGTTGTTGGGGTCTTAAGAGTTTACCCGAAGATTTTGGCAAATTAGAATCTCTAGAGAAGCTAATGTTGTTATCTACTGGGATTAGTCGTCTTCCAGATGGTCTTTGTATGCTGAAACAGCTGAAATCTCTCAAACTTGAACCTTGTCCGGATCTTAAGAGCTTACCCAAAGATATTAGCCAATTAGAATCCCTGCAGAAGCTTTGTTTATCCGGTGCGAAACATCTTCCAGATGGTCTTTGTATGTTAAAACAGCTGAAATCTCTCAAACTTGAATCTTGTCCGGATCTTGAGATTTTACCCAGGGATTTAGGCCAATTAGAATCTCTAGAGAAGCTAACGTTGTCATCTACTGGGTTTAGGCGTCTTCCAGATAGCATTTGTATGCTGAAGCATCTGAAATATCTTGAAATTGGATGGGATGAGAAGTTACTGGAGGATCTTGGCCGATTACAATTTTCTGGAGGTTTTCCAAAGAGCATCTTTGAACTGAAACGCCTAAAATATTTTCATTTGCTCCATTGTCCACTTTATGATTTGCCTCAGGAACTTGGGCATTTAAAATGTTTAGAAGAGTTAGATATAACAGATACAGACATACGTCATCTTCCGCAGAGCATTTTTCAATTGAAAGGTCTGCGTATTATTGGGCTTAAAACAACTCTTGAGAAATGTGGCTTAACACCCGTGAAACTAACCTCCGATATTGGTGTTTCTGAAAGGTTCTGTTACACTGTTGTTTAGTCGTCTGTAAACAACTATTTCAACAGGTACTTTCTTTGTTTCCTTGAAAATCTGTCTTACGCTAATCCAAGTTTTGAAATTGATATGATGTTAATTAATTTTTCTAGCATTTGATACATATTTTATTGTCAACCATAACAACTGAACCATTTCCTGCATGTTTGATTGCCAATCAGCACTTCATTTAACCAAAATGAACTCGAAGCTCATTCGCCGAGCCCATCACTTTGTTCTGGCGCAATCAATTTTGCCATCTCTAAGGATTTCACCAAATGTTGGGAGCATATTTGTGTTCATTTCGGAACATCGACCACTCTCAACATCACTGTAGTGTCATCTTATAGATTAGCTCTAGTGTGGTGTGAAGATACTTTGTTGGTCATCAATAGGATAGATTTATCAGCATCAATGTATTATATGTTATTAGGTACATTCGCGAATAATGATTGTTTTTCTTTTTATCATTCAGAATTAATGTTTCAAAGTTTATTCATGGAGTTCAGTTTACGCAGCTGAGTTGTTCAGAAAGTCAATTTGTGCTTCTAGTGAAAGGTTTATAAGTGATGTCAATATACTCTTGAGGTGCTGTTATACATGTAATACTGGCTCATATTTCTTTTGTAGTATTGACGTCATGTGCACTGAGATGAAATGATCAAATAATACAATTGAACTATAGACTGTTTAATAACAAAATAATCCCCAACTTGGAAGATGTGATAAGTAATCAATATGAATTACGAGTAATAAGCTAAGTTAGCTTAGGAAGTCCAGCTAATAGAGTTGACCTTTCGAGAAAGTCAAACTGTGTTTTTGATGAAAATAGTGGTATTCTATACCTGGTTGACTATTATCATATTAAAATTAAGTTCATTAAGTATTATTATGTGATTTCTTATTATCATAAAGAGGTTTCTGTTTATATAGTAATGTTCTAAATTGGGATGAAAGTTTTAAGCATAAAAAGAGTTGACTTTCATCAGATTATTTACTTTCACCAACTTAACTGAGTTTTTCATTTGAATCATTCTGAAGAACATAACTAAGGGTACTTACTAGTATCAAGTGAAGCTAATCAAACTTTTTTGAGTACTAGTAGTTTTTTACAGAATGATTTTGAAAATCTATGTTCAAGGTTCTTATTGAACTGTCTCAATAAAAACGACACTGCTGTTTTTTTCCATGCGACACCAAAGAAAAAGGGCTCAAGTCTGGCATTATGGATATACACATTCCCTTCATGTTTATTAAAATAGTTTATAAAAAACTTATAAAAAAAAGTTTATAAAAAGTTTAAAAAAGAAGTTTATAAATAAAATTTATAAAAAAAATTTCATAAATATTCTATTTAAAAGTTTATAAAAAACAATAAGAAAAAAAGTTTATAAATTTTTTTTAAGTAAATTAAAATTCTCACTTTTTGAAGGCATTCTAATTCTCTCCATTTTGACAATTCGTGGAATTGTAAATTACTTCAAATGTCCCCATTTGAGTTACCAAACATGATATTTGAAGGGAATTGAAATGCAAATGCCCCAATATACTCCAAATTACCCCAACCAAACGCCCCTTAGTCTAGAAAGAAAAAGAAACACCCCCTGATTATGGTTAACTAATACACAAAAAGACTTTTGTACCCTTTGTCTTCTTCACCAGCCAGCCATCACCACCACCTCCCACCGCCAACACAACCACCACTTCCGACCATCACACACTAAAACCCCAATTTCCCACTGCCAAGCCGAACCTGAGTCTTTCACCCAATAATACACAAAAACAAATACATCCCATAATCTATTTTCAGCCAACCAATACTTCAACTGACAAATCACTTTTTTCGAATGATAGAAACCCTAAAAATTCAATTATAAAAATATGTGGGATTATACAACAAAACTAATACAATCGAGGCTTCCTAACATTAATCCGAACAAAACCCCTCTATTGATTATAACATTCAAACATTTATATGCAATGATCAAAATATTCGAATAGCCACAGACCCTACGTGCTCGATTTGTAATATGTAACATTGTAGCTAATGTTTTAAGTTTTTTCAATCTTTTCCTTTTGCCAAATTTTTGTATGAACATATTGCTACCAAAATTTCCATTTTAATATTAGTTTATGTTCTGATTAAAGTTAGTAGTTGATAGTTGCTTTTAAGTTTCAAACCGTTTTCAATTAAACTTTGTTAAAAAAATGGTTTCTTTACAAATTTAGTTTTTATTTTCTTCTTTTATCAACAGATTAGTAGTGTGCAAATTAAAGTATTATTATCTGAGATTAAAAGGTGATCAGAAAGCAATTAGTGGGTTTTATGATTGAGCTTCTTGATGGGTTATATGGTTTTCATTTTTTTTTTTTTGAAAATAGGTTTTTATAGCCGAAATTATTGGTGTTTGGCCGGAGTTGAAATGTAAAATATGAATATAATGAAATGACTAAACTAACCAGAAAGATGATGTATAATGAGTGGTTTAAAACTTTAGAAAGCATAATAAGTCATTTTAGTTACTTAGGGTGTGTTTGGTGAAACTAGTAGTAGCAGTAGCAGTTAGCAGAAGCAGTTAGCAGTAGCAGTTTAATTTATAAAAGTGTTTGGTAGAATAGCTGTGGCCATAATTTTATTGTGTAAAATAGCATAATGCTAAATGCTAAATGCTTATTCAAAGAGCATTTAGCGTTTAACATTTTTTTGCTTATAAATGCTAACTGCTAATCATTCCAAACAAGCTTTTTTCAAAAACGCTAAATGCTAAATGCTAATTGCTCCATTTATGCTCGCTACCAAACACACGAGTATTTATAGATTTTACCCTTACGTGTTTGTTCTTGTAAAGCTATCCACATTTGAAAATATAACAAGAGAGGGAAAAGTGTATAATAAATAAATAAAAGGGGTGGGAAATGAAGAAAAAGAAAAGAGTTAAAGGACCTCTTATGTCATACACGTATACTCATCCAAATTAATTAACAGATGGATTCAATCTTTGTTTATTCTTGTTTAATTGAATTGAAGGTGAAATAATTGGTGATAGGCTAAAACTGATAGTTTATTATTGTTTGATTGCTGAATCCTAATGGATTGATTGATTAGTTAATTGCAACACTACCACAAGGAACTAGAAAATGTGGCTTGTTTTGGGTAGAAAGCGGGTAACACTACAGTGGATTTGGGTTTGGGTTCAGTTGTTGTTGATGATGATAATAATGCTAAAGGTAAAAGTATTTACTTATTTAATTATTTTGGTGATTGATTTGTTTAAGTGATTAATGTTTGTTTATCTGATTATTGCTTTAATTTGGTTTGATATACTAGTTTTTTAGAATTTAGGATTGCTTATCCAAACATGGTTATTTGATTCAGTGAATGAAGCAAGTTGTTTTAAGCTATGAGCAATTTATCACTTTCAATAAGCAAATCAACAATTTCTTTGGTATTGCTGATTATTAACAGATTATATAGGAAGTCATTGAGGTGAGTTCATCTTCTTATCTAGTAGTAGCTGATACCAACATACACGCTATATTCCATTCTTGACTAGCTACTTAGTGAAACTTTTATGCATATATGACATTTATATATGTTGATGGCAATAATGCATGTCTGCTAATTGATTGTGAATAATGGAAATTTTTAAATAACTAATTATTAAAATATTTAGGAAAGGAACCACTACAATGGTGAATGATTAAATAAAACAAGCCTAGACAAAAAAGAATTCTAACGGGTCTTTTTTCTATGTTTGTTTACACAAAAAGAGTCTTTTGTGACCTTATCTTATTCCAAAGTTTTTCCACACAAAAAGATCACGTTCACATTCACCATTGATCCTTCCTAGCAACATCATCACAAAGTTTTGATAACACTACCTAAATTATTAGTATAACCTCTTTAGGCTTATTCGTTTCATCCAATTTTCTTTGTGATCAGCTTAATATTGTACTTTTTCAGTTATAACTTTAATGGCGTCCACTTCAAGTTCATCCATTCAAAAGAGCTTCAAGTGTGATGTCTTCTTAAGCTTTAGAGGCGAAGACACTCGAAAGAACTTTGTTGATCATCTGTATCATGCTCTTACACATAAAGGTATTGAGACATACAAAGATGATGAGAAAATCAAGCAAGGGAATATGATCAGTGATGAGCTTATTAAGGCCATTGAAGACTCAAAATTTTACGTTATTGTCTTTTCAAAGAACTATGCTTCTTCATCTTGGTGCTTGGAAGAGCTTGTTAAGATTATGGAATGCCGGAAAGGTTTTGGGCATACCGCATACCCTGTGTTCTACGATGTGGAGCCCACTGAAGTTCGCAAACAAAGTGGGTCTGTTGGAGATGCATTTGCAAAACATAAAGAGGATGAAGCTGCTGGGAAATGGAGGGAGGCATTGAAAGAAGCATCTGATTTGGCTGGGTTTGAGTTGAAAAGCATTGCTAATGGGTGAGTAAATTTCTTTGATTTTACTTCTTTTTTATCTACGATTGAATGATTAATGGCTTTCTAAAAAACATGTTTCATCTCAAACGGGTCAAATGGGTAAATAACTATTTAATGCATTGAAATGAGTATGTTATAAGTTAGATGTTGAAGGGAAGTGTTTGCGGGTTGACCCAACCTGTTTTGACCCGGAAAAATTTACCTTATACCCAGCCTATCTGTTATTCATTTACTATCTAACTGATAGCTGATTCTTTGCCATTACTTCATTATACAATTGTATGTGTTATATATCTGAAATTTGATTGTTAAAGTAGGATTTTTAACAATCTTATTTTACATACAGGCATGAAGCTAAATTTATCCAAAAGATTGTTCAAGAGATTTCACTAGAGTTACGCTCCATCAATTTCGGCTTGGATGAAAAGTTAGTCGGCATGGAGACTCGAGTAAAGGATATTGTTTCATCTTTAGAAACCAGTGCTGACGATGTTCGCATGCTAGGGATATGGGGGATGGGAGGTGCGGGGAAGACAACCTTGGCCAGAGCTGTTTTTGATCATATATCCATTCAGTTCGACGGTGAAAGCTTTATTGAAAATGTCAGGGAAGTTTCAAAATCCTCTACGGAGGGTCTAAAGAAGTTGCAGAAACAAGTACTTTCAGATGGTTTAAAGGATCAAAACATTGAAGTAAGTAGTGTTTTTGGCGGTAAAAGTATGATGCAAAGGAGGATGCGTGGTAGAAAGGTACTTGTTGTTCTTGATGACGTCGATCATAAAGACCAGCTTGAGGCGTTAGCCGGTGACTGTAATTGGTTTGAGCCGGGAAGTAGAATCATAATTACAACAAGAGATGAGCAAGTACTGGTAGCCCACCGAGTGAGCTTGATTCATAATGTGACTTTGTTATCTCAAGCGGAAGCGGGATGCCTCTTCAGTAGGTATGCGTTTGGAAGAGAGATTCCAACTCAAAGGTACGAAGAGCTATCAGGACAAGTTGTACAATATGCTCATGGTCTTCCCTTAACAATCAAAGTTTTGGGTTCATTTCTTTGTGGTCAAAGTGAGAATTTTTGGATAGCGACCATTGAAAGACTAAAAACAATTCCATTTAAGGATACTATGGATAGATTGGAAATAAGTTTTGATGGTCTAGAGGATGATTACAAGGAAATATTCCTAGATGTTGCATGCATACTAAAAGGTTGGTGGAAAGAAGAAGCAATTAGAGTGCTTGAAAGCCGTGGATTTCATGCTGAAGTTGGATTAAGAGTTCTTGAGCAGAAATCTCTTATAACTATTTCAAAGAATTGGCAAGGAGCATTGTCCTTGGGGATGCATGACCATTTAGAAGAAATGGGAAGGAATATTGTTCGTCGGTCACACCCGGATGAACCTCAAAGACATAGCCGATTGTGGGTTAACAAGGAAATTCAGTATATATTGACTAATGACATGGTAAGAATTGAGGAAATTGAGTATATATTGGTCCATATGGTTTTCTAGATATTTCATTTTTGGTCCAATAGTTTGAAAATTTTCGGGTTTAGTCTAAAATGAAACATCCGTGGGTTTGGTCCAGATTCCTAACTCTGTTAGTTTGACTATATTTGACCGTCACTTTTCTTATAAAAAACACATAACAAGTTTTCCCCAAATTCACTCTCTCTCTAATAATCATTCAAAAATTCATTAATTCGAATCAAATTATCATTCAATTCGCTTTATATCATCTTCATTCACTCTCAATTTGATCATGTTTTCAGTGATTTTGGGCGTTTTGAAATTTAGGGTTCCGACTAAAATTAAGGGTTTTTATTTTTTCGATTTCAGGGTACCCAAGCAACTAAATGTCTATACTTATGCTCAGAGGATTTGAGTGCTGAAATTGCAGTAAAAGGTCTAGCAAAAATGAAGGATCTTAAATTTGTTCATATGTATCTCTATAAGTATAATCGTGAGAGAAATATTGTTTTGGAATTTGATAAAGTTAGCGAATACCTTCCAAGTTCCTTACGATTTATGAGATGGTTTGGATTTCCTTTTTCGAGTTTGCCGAATACATTTCAAGGAAAACATCTTGTTCAACTTGAATTGTATACCAGCAAGATTGTTCAACTTTGGGAAGATGGAGAAGGAAAGGTAGAATAATGGTTAATTTGTTGTTTTTCCTGATTCATTATGATCCTATATATCTATTGGTTTGTCATTGCACCAATATTAATTGTTTTTTTGTACTTATGTTAGGTTCTAAATAACCTCAGGTTCCTCAGAATCTATCTTTCAAAGTTGAGGACCTTTGACCTTAGGTTGGCTCCAAATCTTGAGCAGTTGACTATTCACTATTGTGATGATTTCGTAGAGCTTCATATACCTGCTGATAATCATTCAAAGCTCGAATATCTCTCCCTCACTGGTTCAAAGTTGACAAACCTTCACCTCGGGAATATTCCGAATCTAAAGACACTAACACTTGAAGGCTGTAATGATCTGGTAGAACTTGAAATACCTTCTGAATGTCTAAAGCTCGAAAAGCTCTTCCTCGGTCTTTCAAAGTTGAGGACCCTTGACCTTGGGCTGACTCCAAATCTCAAAAGCTTAAATCTTGAAAATTGTTTTTATTTGGTAGAAATTAATGCTCCGGTTGGATGTCTGAAAAAACTTGCCTCCCTAGTCTTACGTGGTTGTGGGAGGTTTAAGCCTTTTGTGTTTGACAAACGGTCTCAACCAGCTGAGGCTGGTTCTTTATTTGAGTTACATCTGATTGCAGAACCCACAGATGTTTGTCCCTTGCACTCCGACAATGATTCTCCAAAGTTTCAGTTTTCATGTGATTATAAAGAAGATCCAGCTGCATCGTTTGGAAATCTTGAAAGGCTTATTTCCATAGGTCTGTGTGCTTGTACGAACCTTGAGAGTTTTTCAAGAAGCATTTGTAGTTTACAATGTATAAGAAAGCTTACACTTGAAGGTAGTATTACAGAAGCACCCCGGGACCTTGACCAGCTAGAATGTCTAGAGGAGCTAATTTTTTCATCTACAAATATCAGAAATCTTCCAGATAGCATTTGTAAGATGAAACATCTCAAATCTCTCGAACTTAAATCGTGTTTGCTTCTCAAGAAGTTACCTGATGATCTTGGCCGAATAGAATCTCTAGAGACGCTAACCATAACCGATTGTAACCGTTTACGAGATATTCCAAACAACATTGGTAAGATCAATTGTGTTATATCACCAAAGGTCTACAAACGCTATACTCATGGGAAATATAAGCAGCGGCCCATAAATGACGCAGTTGACAGACCCACAGGAGCCAATACATAAATAACAGGTATATTCACTGTCTCCGTTTTTGTATTGATCGTCATTGATGATTTTCTCCGGTACACTCACAAAATGTTTGTAAATAAGTGTTTCAAATTGTGATTTCTTTTATCTTTCAATATTACTAAATTAGTACTTACTTTTTATTACACTGTTAGATAACATTATAATCCCCATCTTGGATTTTGTATAAATTACTGTAAAAATCATAGTAGAATTTGAAGATAAGTTAATTCATGGAGTTCAATAAACACAGTTGACTTCTTAGAAAGTCCAACTTTGTTCTTGATAAAAATGGTCAGAATTTTACATGAGGCTGTAGATGATCACGTAAATAATAAACCTAAGAAAGTGTTATAAGTTATGTATGATCATATACAAGTTTTGATTCACATAAATAAGCTCTATATTAGGATGAAATCATTAAACATAAAAGCATTTGACTTTTTGAGTCAAACTATTGGTTTTCATAGAATTTAACTGAGATTTTTATGAAATTGAACTGAAAAACATATGTCAGTGATAAGAAATTATCAGGGCTTGAACCGTTTATGTTTTTGTAAACCATTGAGTAGTCATATTGTGTTTTTCCATGGTTGGGCTACAAAATGTAGAATGTACAATTTGAAAAACAGTTTTGACATGGTAAAACTGAGCTAACATAAAACGTTGCTGAAACAAATAAACAATGTCACCATTGACTACGTAGGTGATATGTTGTGATTTGATATGATACTATAGTCTAAAAGGTTTGTATTTTTATCATAAAATTGCGGAAGATGATACCGTACAGGACAGGGCCCCAAGCTTTGGTGCTGAAACACTTCTTCGTTACATTATATCGAACTTCTTTCTAGGCGCATAGTGAAATAGTCTGGAACAAATGACTGTAGTCGGTTATTTGTGCTGTTTTGTCAATCACATTGTGCATTTTTTGTTGTTCTTGTTGACATTTAAGCCTAGTTCCAGACTTCCAGCTTTACTCTAGTTGAAACCTGACATGACTTTGCTGATCCAAAATGCGATATTTCTTATTCATGCATTGTAATCTATATCATGTTAATTATGTTTATGCTCATTAATGGGACTTGATTAATTATAAACATGAATGGCCTGTTAGTTTTTCGTGTGCTAAAGTAAGGATGAAATTAATATAAAAATTGTTTTACATTTTTTTTTGTTTTTCATGTTTACAGTTTATTTTAACATTCAATCGTTTTTTTTTTTCAGCTGGAAATAATTTGTTTATGATTTTTTTACTCAGGCATTGTTGATTGTTTACATGTGCTTCACTCCGCATCCCGTCACAGTATGGAAGAAAAGGATCATTGCTGATTGGAGATTATGGTTATTGATAGTATTCTCTGGTACACTCCCAAAGTATTATTGCTTGTAAAGATTTGAGAAGTGTTTAAAAGTGTTTTTCAGTAATAATTTTTTAATATGCTGTTAAATTAAGGTGTAGCCTCAACTTGCATGTTGTACTAATTACTTTAAATCAATACAGAATTTAAACTTGGTTTAATTAATGGAGCTCAACAAAAACAGTTGACTAAACTGTGTTCTTGATGAAAACGGTCAGAGTTTTATTATTAAACTTAATAAAGTGTTCTAAGTGATATAAGATTGTAATAAACTTTTGATTTACATAAAAAAAAATCTCTACATTTGGTTGAAATCATTAAACATAATAATTATTTGACTTTTGAGTCAAACTATTGGCTTTCATCAAATGAGATTTACAGGGAACTGTATCGACAAACATCAGTGATAAGAAATTATCAGAGTCTCAACTGTTTATATTTATGAAAGCCATTGAGTAGTCATATTGTGTATTTCCATGGTTCGGCAACAAAATGTAGAATGTACAATTTGGAAAACAGTTTTGACTTGATAAAACTCAGCTAGCACAAACCGTTGCTTATAACTAAAACCATGTCACCATTGACCACGTAAGTGATACTGTTATGATACTATAGAGTCTAAAACGTTTGTACTTTTATCATAAAATTGCGGAAGATGACAGCGTACAAGGACTTGACAACAGCTGTATCATTGTGTTGTTTCATTTTGGGACTCGAATCTCAACTAAATGGAATTCATACTAAATGAGTTCACTTATCCACTCACTCATAATTTTGCGATGTCGATGTAAATAATTATATGTATATCATGTAAGCTTTTCTTAAAAAGTTGACTGGTGGTGTTCATACTTTCTTCTCTTTTTGAGATTGAAAAGAAATAAAATACACTTGGACGTGAGAGTAGAAAGTAATGTGGTCAACCAAAACTGAATTACTTATGGGCTATCTCCTAGAAAATAGTTTTCACTTGATGTAAAATAGATCTAAATCATCCACTTTGAACTTGAAGTAGGCGTATATATACAAATAGATTTTCCTTATAAGCTCTGTTGTTAAGTATTTTCACAACATTCTAAATTTCATCATATGCTATTGTTCTCTTAGAGCATTCCCAATAGTAACACAAGTTATTTCATAACACCGTCCACGTCAGCGCCACATCAGCTTTAACATTTCACCTTAACATCCCCAAAAAACACTCACAACAATAACATCCCAATAACATCAATAACATTTCATATTTTCAATTTCAACCCCTAAACTAAAACAAACACTTCATTTATTAAACTAAACATAACATTAAATTTGAAAACATATTACAATACGAAATTAAAAAAAATACATCGAAACAAAAATTACAACAACTAAAAAAATACATCAAAATTAAAAAAACACACCGCAAATTAAACGTTACAACATAATGGAAATGACAACGAAAAAAAAAATAACAAAACATAGCAAATACTTATTCATCATCGTCGCTCTCTTGTTGTTGTCCATGTCGTTCAAGATTCTTCTGCCAAACATGCTCCATAAGCTCCTGTTGGAGTTGGGTATGCGTTTGTCAGTCGTGTATTTCTTTTGCTTTATGACTGTGAGTATCACATCTGTCGACCCATCTTCGTTGCCTCAAAATTGCTGACGGATCCACCCCACACTTCGTTATAGTCACGTAATGCAAATTTTTGATCTTTTATAATCATGTTATGCAAAATAATGAAAGAATACATGATTCTACGTATCGTGGCAATTTCCCATTGACGTGCCGGTTGTTGTAGTATACCCCAACGGCCTTGAAGCACACCAAAAGCACGTTCAATATCCTTTCGGGCACTTTCTTGTCTCCTTTTAAAGTACGTATGTTTTTCGTCAGTTGTTGCCGTGAAGGATTTGACGAAAGTTGCCCACTGTTGATAAATTCCATCAGCCAAGGAATACCCCTGTTCATACCTAGTTCCATTGACCATATAAGGTGCTCTTGGGGCATTGTCAGCAAGAAGGTCGTTGAATAACGGAGAGTTATCTAAAACATTAATATCGTTATTCGCCCCCGCCATCCCAAAAAATGCATGCCCGATCCATAAATCTTGAGAAGCAACAGCTTCAAGCATAATTGTTGTGTATTTTTTATCACCCCTAGCAAAATGCCCTTGCCAAGCCAGTGGACAATTTTTCCATTCCCAGTGCATACAGTCAATGCTCCGAAACACCTTCCAATTACCTTCTGGTGTTTCAGCATCTAAGCTCTAACAATCGCAAAACGCGTGTGCTAGGTATGCCTGAGAAACTGCTAACCTGGTCTCCGATGAAAAAAGCTCGAGAAAAGACGATACATGCTACTTATAAAACGATACATACTAGGTTACCGTGATCTTAGGTTTTTTAACCTTGGTCTGTCTACTGAATTTTGCTTCGTGACCTCCGGTCCTCAGAATCTTAAGATCGATCCCGACAAAATCCATTTTTGGACAACGATCCTGGCCATCGCAAATTAAAAGTGTAAAATAAAAAGCATTTGTAAAATAGAAATTTTTGACAAACATGACATATACTATTAATTTTGACAAACAATACGTGGTCGAAACCCGACCGTCAAATATGAGAAAGCGCTACATGTTTTATTTAACCTCCATGAAACCCTTCGTAATTAATTGTTGATTATGTTATCTAACACTTTGTTTTATTTAAGTTCAATGATACTAATAAGATATAGCACCGCTGAACAGGGGGGAATATAGTGGTATGACACCTCCCATTGGTTACGTTCCAGTTCCGTTGTGACCCATTTTTGTATTAATATATGTGAAATATTGTATTTTTCATATTTAACGGGAGAAAGCAAGAGCTTTCATGTTTTATTTGGCAGAGTTAGTAAGCATGAGATAATGACTTTGTGGGAATCAAAGCGTGATCGAGGAGATCAATAAACACCACAGGTTTGGTACTTAACATCCATGGGTAACATTGTCATTATCAGTTGACCAAGTTACCTAATACCATGTTCTATTTAAGTTTAATGATACTAATGAGATATAGTACTATGGAACTCGGGGGAAGTATAGTAGTGTGATACCTCCGCCGGTTATGTTACGATTCGGTTGTGGCCCGATTTTTGTATTGATATATGTGAAACATTGTGTTAATGTAATGGGAAAAAGCAGAACTTTCATGTCTTATTGTGCAGGAATAATTGTAGGAGGTTCCATATGCATAACAATTACAAACCTAAACATAACATTTGTGTAACACCCCGGTTGGCTGGCCACCACCGCGGATGCCCGAGTGCAACATATTTCGGATGCCCGAGTATAAAAAAATTTCGGATGCCCGAGTATAAAATCATTCCGGATGCCCGAGTGCAAGTTCATTTCGGATGCCCGGGTGCAAAGTCATTACTGAAGGCCCAGGTGCTAATCACCGAACGACAGTATGCCCGAGTGCCCATTTCCTCGGAAGGCAGGAAATGTTACTTTGTCTAAACTTAAATGTCCCACTATTTTGTTTGTGAATAAACATAATCGGGCAGGTTTACATCAACTTGAAATGATTTCAATCCAAACTTTCAAAAATGTTGGAGTTATGTAAATCTTGTACTACATACTAACGTGACTTTATTTTTTCTTGGGTGATTTCTTTATCAAATTTCTAAGCATGAATCGGGGTTCAATACTTTATTTCATCAAACATAAATAACCCTAAGTCCTAACAACCTGAAAACCATCAGGTGAACCTCTAATCTACAGTTCTGTCAATTTCGGTCAAAAATTGCATATATTATATTTGGTTGTTTTTCTTGAAATATACATGAAGATTTACTTTGAGTTGTTTCATACAAACCACACGAAGCCCACAAGGAGCTAGCAAATCTCTTGAATTTAATATACACAAAAAAAAAATGAAAATCTTAATAATAATATCGTGCTCTTTCAATTCAACAACCCCAATTATTCAATAATACATTTTAATCATTGTCATGTCCAGGGCTGGTCTTGAGATTTCGAATTCCGTGTTATGCCCCGGGCAAAATGTTAAAATAATGCCCGTAATTAAAGGTTTGGATCATAAATAAACTTCGCGTATTATCTTAAAATTTCATAAGACAACTATTAAGTTTAATTCACTTTTTGGTTCAAAGTGCTCTATAACATTAAAAGATAACTAAGAGAATTAGAACACGTTCATGTCATATTTGAAATTTATATATGATCGAAAGTAAAGAACATGTTACGGCTGATATTAATATGCAAATTTTTTTTAAAAGCAAAATAGCTTATTTTATTTTTGATGAAACTAAGAAATCAATCAAATATTTTACATATATTGCTATTGTACTAAAAGAAAACAGTATATATTTTGTGGTGCAATTTTTATAAAGTAAAAGTAGCATAAAAGATAGTATACCTATTTGACTTTTGAGTCAAACTGATGAAAATGGTGGGACTATGATAAAAGGTTGGAGATGATCATGTTAAAAATAAACTTTAGAAAGTGTTAATAGTGCTGTAATATCATATATAAGATTTTGATTCACATAAATAAGCTCTACATGTGGATGAAATCATCAAGCATAAACTATTTGACTTTTGAGTCAAACTACTGGCTTTCATCAAATTTCATTGAGGTTTTCATAGAATTGTATGGACGCACATATTTTAGTGATAAGAAATTATGAGATCATGTACTTGTTTTGGGTAGAAAGCGGGTCAAAATGATGACCTGGTAAAAAAGTGGATACTTAGTTAAATTCAAAATGATATGCCCCGGTAGAAAGCAGGTCAAAATGGGAAGAGAAGGGTGGAGAATAGGGGGTTGTCGGGTTTGGGTTCGGGTTCTGGAAAGAGTATAGTGGATTGATTGGGTTCGGTTGTTGATGATGATGATGATGATATCGAGGATTTTTTGTCACCCGAGGATAATAATGCTAAGGGTAAATGATACTATTTTTGTTTAATGTGATTTTTTTCTAGAGCTCCATGGCTTATGTGGCCTTTTTCTAGAGCTTCACACGGCTTACTTGTCTTCTTTTTAGCCTGCTACAGCAAATAAGAGCATTCCTTTTATGTAATAGGTAGATATATTTTTTATCTTCTATATAGTTGAATCACTTCTAATACACAAAAACGCTAATAACAATTGTAATTCCCAAAAAATTGCATTAGATGAAATCATTTTAGTATAATACGACCACTACAAACATATCATGTTACAAACAATGATTGATTAAATTTTAAAACTTAAACTTCAACCTCAATAACGGAATAGTTGAATAAAAGTTGCTAATAAAGAATTGAAACTGACCATTTTTTGGTTGTTCGATGGTTGTTCAAGTATTAAGTGATAAAGCTTCATCCAATTTCGATATAACATCTAACATCATCAAATCAAAGTGAACCTTATTTGTGATTTTCCTTATAAGTAGTTTATATAAGCTCCAAAACATATTTATGGGTAGTTAAAAGAAGCACTTTAAACAACCCTATAAGTATTTTAAATAAAGAGGCTAATGTGATTAAAAAATACATTCTCCTAGAAACATATATTGAAAACAGAATCCATCAATCCAAAAAGTTTAAAAAATACTATTCTTATTTCTTGTTGCAACATTATCAAACCTAATGCAAACATACAAACACCCTTTATAAAACTCATCAATAGCACATACCCTAGCTATAGTTACATAGATCATGGGTTCAAGTCATGTTTAAGAAATATGAGATATAGTTACTGGGCTTTGGTTCAATTGAGAAGATTTTTAGATTGAGAAGGTTTAGAAGCAATTTGGGCGAGATTAATTAGTTTTTATGCATTATACAAGTCATTAATTTGAATTAAAAGGACAAATTAGTCATTTTATCATTAAAGGAATTAAATGAGGCATCAATACGCCTACTGTTACCACGGTTTTAAAAATATCCAATTGGTCGTGTGATTCTTTATGGCTTTTTTGTTCCTATCTCAATTTTTAAGTATTTATGTTTTTGTGAATCACTCATTTCTTTAACTTTTTACTAGTTACCAATTAAAATAAAAACTTAATTTTAATGATTCAATATATTCTTTGGAAATCCCTAAACCACAACTAAAAAAAATATTTTGTAAAATGCATGATTAAGTTTTTCAATGTAACACGTATTACGCACGCGATTTGAATAAAAAACATTGAAGCTTTTTATAAATATTGAATCTTTAAAAAGCTAGTAATCTTATTTTGAATCATTTGTTAGTCCGTGAATCATGAATCGTTATCCGAGTTTATGAATCATAATCGAATTAGTGAATCAATAAAGAAATCGTTAGTGTCTTGTTTCAAATAATATTCAGATTTTTGAATCAAACGTGAGTTATTAATTTGTTATTTTTGAATCACTCCTCCACTGAAAAGAAAACTATTGGACTATACTAGTTGATATAATTGAGAATCAATAATAAATTATATCTAAAAAAGAAAAGGGTTACCTACGGTATAAACCATCATATAGATAAAAGATAAAAAGTTGGAGTAATGAAACTGTATAAAATATTCGTTGAGATGCAATTAAAGGTGATGACCACAATGAAACAAACTACGGAGTAATAGAAAAAATGAATCAGTTAATAAATTTAAAATTTATGGATAAGAGAAGCAAAACACACGACATTAAAGTAGTAGGTTCAATGAAAAGAAAATATAATATTGTGAATGCCTTTTATGCCCTTATATTAATTTAATGAGATGAATGATCAAGATTGCTTCTCAATCTTCTCAATCAAAAAGTTTTCTCAATCGATCCGGACTCATAGTTACTGTATATATTTTGAGATAGATAGTTGTCGTTCCCTAAAAAAAATACCCCTTAGAAATGTCTTTTCTTTGAAAACTTTTAAAATACTAATATTGAGGTTTAACTTTAAATATTACTTATTAATTCAAAGGAATAGAATAGTTAAAGGCGGATAACTTGTTTGTTGTTATAAAGTTACCCACATTTGAAAGAGTTAAAGGACCTCCTATGTCATACCTCCAAATAATAAACCATCAATGGACAAAAGGAAACAGTTGAAGGACTGAATAATTGTTAGGCATAACTGATAGTTTATTATTGTTTGATTACTGAATCCTGATGGATTGATTGATTAATTGCTACACTACCTCAAGGAATTCAAACCCCCCCCCCCCCCCCCCCCCCCCCCAAAATGTAGCTTGTTTTGGGTAGAAAGCGGGTCAAAATGATGACCCGGTAGAAATCTGGTCAAAATGGGAAGAGAAGGGTGGAGGATAGGGGGTTTTCGGGTTTGGGTTCGGGTAAGAGTACAGTGGATTGATTGGGTTCGGTTGTTCGGCTAAGGGTAAATGATACTATTTTTGTTTAATGTGATTGTTTATTAGAGTTGCTTTGTTAGTTATGATATGATACATATCAGGGGATGTTTGGGATTCTTTTATTCATCTTGTTTGTTTATCTTATTATTGCATTTTTATCTAGTTTTGAAGGATTGCTTATCCAAACTGCTTATATGATCTCGTGAGCGAATTAGCAAATATAATAAGCAAATTAACAGTTTTTCCATAGGCACCCTTTAGTTGTGCTAGTTTTACTTTGGTAATGCTGATTATCAATCGGTATAAGTTTCAAAATCACAATCGAGTATATGTTTGGTATAAGTTTCGAAATCACGATCGGTATATGTTTCATTGTAGGGTAGAATGATTACATGGAATGGATCTAAACTAACCTCTTGTGAGTGGTAAGGAGTATGGAAATTATTAAGGAATGAGTCCATAACTTGAAACCCATATATGTCAACCAAACATGTACAATCATAGTCATCATCATTCCCTCATTCCCGAGAGAAAAATGAAGTTAGTATTTTTTATTTAAGTTTTGGTTTTGGCGGGTTTGAGAAATTAATTTCAAAGTGGTTACTTTTTTTAAGTTTTGTTTCTTCACACTTTGCCCACAAGGTTTTAAATAAAATTGGTTTATTTATTTTCACTTTGTACAAGAGGTTTATAAATAGCGATGTGAAAGTTAGATATATATGACCCCCCCCCCCCCCCACCACAGATGCAACCACCGGAACTTGTTTAATAAGTTTGAGTTTATTATTGGTTAATGTTGGAGCTCAGTTTCTGCAGTTCATGAACTTAACCTATGTCAGTTATGATTCGGGTTATACTTTGGTTGTAACTTGTAAGTGGGTCAAGAAGACAACCCGAGAGAAAAATGAAGTTAGTATTTTAGTTAAGTTTTTGTTTTTCACACTTTGGCCACAAGTACAAAAAGGGTTAAGAATTGAAGAAAAGGAAAGAGTCAAAGGACCTCTTATGTCATACCTCCAAATTCATTAAAAACAGATGGATTTAAACCCTTAAGCCCTCAAACAAGTTTAAATATTTGTTAGGCATAATAATTGAAGGTCAAATAATTATAATTGGTCATAGGCTAGTAAAAGCTACCCGCATCTAACCACAAGCGGGTGACCCAACGGTAGGAATACCGGCCTACCAAAGATGAGGTGAAAGGTTCGAATCCAAAGAGGAGAAAAGTAATCCCCTTGTGGCCACGGAGATCCACCTGCGCCGACTCCGGGCTATCCAATGGTGAATGATTAAATAAAACAAGCCTAGACAAAAAGCATTCTTATGGTCTTTTTTCTATGTTTGTTTACACAAAAAGAGTCTTTTGTGACCCATCTCATTCCAAAGTTTTTCCACACAAGTTTTGATAACACTACCTTAATTATTAGTATAACATCTTTAGGGTTATTCATTTCATCCAATTTTCTTTGTGATCAGCTTAATATTGTACTTTTTTCAGTTATAACTTTAATGGCGTCCACTTCAACTTCATTGATTCAAAACAGCTTCAAGTATGATGTCTTCTTAAGCTTTAGAGGCGAAGACACTCGAAAAAAAGAAAAGAGCTGAAGGACCTCTTATGTCATATACCTCCAAATTCATTACAGATGATGGATTTGAAGTTTGAAGCCCTTTAACAAGTCTCTCAATCTTTGTTAGGCATAATAATTGAAGGTAATATATTAATAGTAATTGGTCATAGGCTATAACTGATGGTTTAATTAATTGCTACACTACCACAAGGAATTCGAAAAACCCCCAAAATGTGGTTTGTTTTGGGTAGAAAGCGGGTCAGAATTATGACCCGGTACAAATGTGGATACTTTGTTAAATTTCATTTAAAGGGATTGAACAAATTAGCTGTTTTAATGGGAAGAGGGTTCAAGCGGATGGTCATTAGTTCACAAAATTTTTTTTAACCGAACCGAGCTAACCGAACAACCCCGATAACTGAACCGATCAACACCCCTAACCCAAAAGAATAAATGAAAGTTCGTATTTTATTCAAGTTTTGGTTTTTCACACTTTGGTCACAACTCACAAGTACTAAAAGGGGTAAGAAATGAAGAAAAGGAAAGAGTTGAAGGACCTCTTATGTCATACCTCCAAATTGGGCGTTTGGTTCGCTGGAATTCGTCGTAATCCGTTGTAATTGTAATTTGCATTACATTATAATCCTGTTTGGTTGGCAGGATGGATGTAATTGTAATTGAGATTACATTACAATGCTTGTTTGGTTTGTAAAGGAATGTAATTGGATTACAACAAATTACATCAAGTGATGTAATTCAGATTACATAGCAACATTGATGGAATCTGTTGAATTACGTTGGAATTCAGATTTTTACAAGTTAAATATCAGTATTTATCTTTTATCATTATTATACTTATTATTAATATATCATTTAATTTTTAAAAATAAATAATAATTATAATAATTATTATTTATAGTAATAAATAATAATTATTATTACTTTTATTATTATTATTATTATTATTATTATTATTATTATTATTATTATTATATAATAATTATTAGTCTTTTTATTATTATTATTATTATTATATTATTATTATTATTATTAATATTAATATTAATATTATTATTATTAATATTAATATTAATATTAAAATTATTATATAGTTATTATTATTCTTTTAATTATTATAATAAAAATAATAATAATAATAATAATAATAATTATTATTATTATTATTATTATTAATATTATTATTATTGATATAATTATTATTTATTATTATTATGATTATTATTAATATTCAAATTATTATTATTATTATTATTATCACTATTATTATATAATAATTATTATTCTTTTTATTATTATTATTATTATTATTATTATATTATTATTATTATTAATATTAATATTAATATTATTATAATTATTATTATTCTTTTTATTATAATAATAATAACAATAATAATAATAATAATAATAATAATTATTATTATTATTATTATTATTATTATTATTATTAATATTATTATTATTTTTATTTTTATATAATTGATATTATTATTATTTTATTGTTATTATTATTTATTATTATTATTATTATTATTATTATTATTATTATTAATTTATATTATTACTATTATTATTATTATTATTATTTATTTTAATTATTAATTATTATTATTATATTTATTATTATTTTATTATTATTATTATTAATATTATCTTATTATTTATTTATTAATTTATTATTATTATTATTATTATTATTTTAATATTATTATTATTTTTATTACTTATTATTAATTATTATTCTTATTATTTATTATTTATTATTTTTCTTATTATTATTATTATTATTATTATTATTATTATTATTATTATTATTATTTTATTATTTATTAATTTTCTTATTCTTATTACTATTATTATTATTATTTATTATTGTTTTTATTTATTATTATATTATTTGAATTATTATTATATTAATTTTTTAAGTTTTATAAAAAAAATTGAATTTCATTACATTACGAGTCAACCAAACACATTAACAAATTTCATCAATTACAATTACAACACATTCCAATTCTTTGAATTACAATTACATCAAATTACAATTCCTTCCAAAGATTACAATTCCTTCAAAAACATTCTGTGAACCAAACGTCCCCTTATGCCCTCAAACAAGTTCATAATAATTGAAGGTCAAATAATTGGTCATAGGCTATAACTACTGATGGTTTAATTACTGAATCCTGATGGATTGATTAATTAGTTGCGACACTACCCCAAGAAAAATTCGAAAAACCCCCAAAATGTGGTTTGTTTTGGGTAGAAAGCGGGTCAGAATTATGACCCGGTACAAATGTGGATACTTTGTTAAATTTCATTTAAAGGGAATGAACAAATTATCTGTTTTAATGGGAAGAGAGTTCAAGCGGATGGTCATTAGTTAACAAATGGCGATGGTGGAGGATAGAGGGTTGTTGGGTTCTGGTAAGAGTACAGTGGATTGATTGGGTTCGGTGGTTGTTATTGATGATGATGATATTGAGGATTTTTCGTCACCGGAGGATAATAATACTAAAGGTAAAAGTAATTCTTTATTTTGGTGATTAATGTTTGTTTGGGATAGTTAATTTGGCTGTTAATTCGATTATCGCGGTTTGATATACTTTTTAGGATTTAGGATTAAACAAGTTGTTTTAAAGGTAAAAGTATTTCTTTTATTTGGTGATCGATTTGTTAAAGTGATTAATCTTTGTTTGGGATAATTTTTGTATTGAATTTGTTTGTTAATATGAGATTATTTATTGATTTATTTTGGTGATTGATCTCAACTTAATGACTTGACTTTATAAAAATAGTCAAACTGCATGATCCTTTATCAAAAAGTTTGGATACTATCATTATCATGTTAAAAATAAATAAAATTAGTATGGTTTCATAAGTAATGTAACTATCATAAACAAGTTGTAAAAGCTACCCGCATCTAACCACAAGCGGGTGACCCAACGGTAGGAATACCGGCCTACCAAAGATGAGGTGAAAGGTTCGAATCCAAAGAGGAGAAAAGTAATCCCCTTGTGGCCACGGAGATCCACCTGCGCCGACTCCGGGCTATCCAATGGTGAATGATTAAATAAAACAAGCCTAGACAAAAAGCATTCTTATGGTCTTTTTTCTATGTTTGTTTACACAAAAAGAGTCTTTTGTGACCCATCTCATTCCAAAGTTTTTCCACACAAGTTTTGATGACACTACCTTAATTATTAGTTTAACATCTTTAGGGTTATTCATTTCATCCAATTTTCTTTGTGATCAGCTTAATATTGTACTTTTTTCAGTTATAACTTTAATGGCGTCCACTTCAAGTTCATTGATTCAAAACAGCTTCAAGTATGATGTCTTCTTAAGCTTTAGAGGCGAAGACACTCGAAAAAAAGAAAAGAGCTAAAGGACCTCTTATGGCATATACCTCCAAATTCATTACAGATGATGGATTTGAAGTTAGTCTTATGATAATGTAGCAAGTCTGGTGTATTTAGGGATTGGTGCCGTTGGGCACTCGGGCATACTTTGGTTGTAACTTGTAAGTGGGTCAAGAAGACAACCCCGAAAGAAAAATGAAGTTAGTATTTTATTTAAGTTTTGGTTTTTCACACTTTGGCCACAAGACTAAAAGGGGTAAGAAATAAAGAAAAGAAAAGAGCTAAAGACCTCTTATGTCATATACCTCCAAATTCATTACAGATGATGGATTTGAAGTTTGAAGCCCTTAAACAAGTCTCTCAATCTTTGTTAGGCATAATAATTGAAGGTAATATAATAGTAATTGCTCATAGGCTATAACTGATGGTTTAATTACTGAATCCTAATTAATTGCTACACTACCACAAGGAATTCGAAAAACCCCCAAAATGTGGTTTGTTTTGGGTAGAAAGCGGGTCAGAATTATGACCCGGTACAAATGTGGATACTTTGTTAAATATCATTTAAAGGGAATGAACAAATTAGCTGTTTTAATGGGAAGAGGGTTCAAGCGGATGGTCATTAGTTCACAAATGGCGAAATGTGGTTTGTTTTGGGTAGAAAGCGGGTCAGAATTATGACCCGGTACAAATGTGGATACTTTGTTAAATATCATTTAAAGGGAATGAACAAATTAGGTGTTTTAATGGGAAGAGGGTTCAAGAGGATGGTCATTAGTTCACAAATGGCGATGGGTGGAAGATAGGGTGTTTTCGGATTCAGCTATGGTGGATTTGGATTCGGGTTTGGGTTCTGGTAAGAGTAAGTGGATTGATTGGGTTCGGGTTGCCATTTCAGATAGGGTGTTTTCGGGTTCGGCTATGGTCATTAGTTCACAAATGATGATATCGAGGATTTTTCGTCACCCGAGGATAATAATGCTAAAGGTAAATGATATACTATTTTTTGGGATGTTTTATTGAGCTTCTTTGTTTATCTTATTATTGCGTTTTTATCTCTTTTTAAGGGTGTTTGGGATTGCTTATTATTTGACTTCGTGAGTGAATTAGCGAATATAGAAGTTTTGCTTAGCAAATTAGTAACATTTTTTCGTAGGTACCTTTTAGTTGTGCTAGTGTTACTTTGGTAATGTTGATTATCAGTCAAGTTTAATTGTACAGTAATCCGAATCAGTATTAATAAACAACTTTGAAATAGTTTGTCTAAAAATGATATCAATCAGTTATCAGGTATTAAGAGTAGTCACTAATGCCTTTTTTAGTAGGTTCAAATTGATTTCATAAAGAGAAAAACAAAGTTTGTGATTCTGTATACTTATCAGGATGAGTTTGGCAGCCAATTCCATTATTTTGAACTCTAATAGTAACGAAAAGCTGGAATTAGTTTCTGTGTGTTGTGGGTGGATGGACGTACGAGTAACCTTTGATAACTTCATTGTGTCTTTTATGTAATATATTTAGTTACATTTTATTATAATGTAGCAAGTCTCATGTATTTAGGGAATTGGTGCCGTTGGGCACCCCTTTGGACGGTTACTGATGTCTTAACAAGAAAGTTGTAATCGTTACCAATGATTTTTCATGTCTGAATAACGAAATGGGATTGTGTTTATTAGCAGGGGATATCTTATGTAATCCATCATCCCACTTTGTAACTCATTACTGTATTTAGCACAGACATAAACGCTTAAATATGTAGCAATTTGTGATTCTTTTTAATCCAAGAAAGATATCCACGTTGATTAACTTTTCATGTAAAGGGATGGTATCTCAAACCAGTGTGCTAATTACTCTCACGTGTGCTTGTTTATCATTCCCGTATTCACTGGCTGTTATTATTGCTAAATGCAGATGAGACTCTTCGAACACAACACTATTCAGTCAGTAACAGTTCCAAATTCCCGCTTACTGGACTAGGTGTTTTGACCAGAGAATCAGGAAAAAGAAAGCAAAATCTCTCAAATGTCTCAAACGCGCCAGAATCCGTAATCACAAGCTGCAGCAAACAACCGTTTCCAAAGTTAATGGTCAGTCCTCTTAGAAAGTTTCAGCTGATTGATTCCGACTCTGATTCTGATATTCCTTCAATCAGTAAAGTTGCTACTAACAAGACCTGCAGGAAGTCAGAATCTAATTTGGATATGGGAAAAAGTGTAGGTTTACATCAGCCGATAAAATTAAGTGAATCCCTCGATACTTCAGCCAGAAAAGATTTATGGGAAGATTTTAGACACGAGAAGAGGTTCCATTATCCCGACACCTGCACTGGATGAGGTTTGTGAAGATTATTTTAGTTCCATGAAAGAAAAAAGTAAAGTTCAGAGTAATATTGGAAAAAGTAACCGTAATAGTCATGTTATGGTCAGTGTAGTAGATTTGGGTGAATGATTTGAGGGTCCAAGAGTTTTTGCGAACCCGTTTGTGCAACTTTTTCCCGTTAAATGCAGAAAGTAGAGGTTCTGAGCTTCCCAGTACATCGATGATGCTAAAGATAATTAATACATATTCAATTCATTTTGGTGATTGATTTTTTGTAAGTTTATTAATTTTGGTTATTAGTTTTTTGATGATATTTGATTTGATGATTAGGGGATTTTTTTATCATTATTATCTGTTTATTGCGGTTTCATATAGTTTTCAGGGACTGCTTATCCAAACTGCTTACAAAATGATTTCGTTAGTGAATTACTAGCAAACATACAACTTTTGATAAGCAGTTTTTCGTAGGTAACTTTAAGTTGTGCTAGTGTTTGGTAATGCTGATTATCAAATAGGCAGACGGATAACATTATTCGTTTGAGATGAATAACGAAGGTTCGAATCCAACTCGCTGGTGTGACTCTTTTTTTCTTCTTGTTCTAACCACTTACGGGTAACCGTTGATAACTTCATTGTGTAATATATTTAGTTAATTTTATGATAATGTAGCATGTCTGGTGTATTTAGTGAATTGGTGCTGTTGGGCTACAATTTACAAGTTAGAACCCCTTTGGATGGTTATTATACACCCTTACTTAGGTCTTAATATAGACTAGAAAGTTGTAATCATTACCAATGATTTTTCATATTTGAATATTGAAATGTATTTAGCTCAGACATAAACGCTTACATTAGCAGCAACTTGTGATTCTTTGTAATCCAAGAAAGATCACAAAGATATCCACGTTGATTAACTTTGCGTAAAAGGGATGGTATTTGTGCTAGTTTTATGATTTATAAGATTCCATAAAGTAATTTGCAGTCATACGTATCTTAAACCAGTGTGCTAATGACTGTCACGTGCGCTTGTTTATCATTGCCATATTCACTGGTTTTTATTATTCCTAAATGCAGATGAGACTCTTCCAACACAACACTGTTCAGTCAGTAACAGTTCCAAATTCCCGCTTACCGGACTAGGTGTTTTGACCTGAGAATCAGGAAAAAGAAAGCAAAATATCTCAAACGCGCCAGAATCCCTAATCACAAGCTGCAGCACACAACCGTTTCCAAAGTTGACTGTCAGTCCTCTTAGAAAGTTTCAGCTGATTGATTCCGACTCTGATTCTGATATTCCTTCTATCAGTAAAGTCGCTACTAACAAGATCTGCAATAAGTCAGAACCTTAATTAAATAGGGGGCAATCTGTAGGTTCAAATTAGCCGAGAAAATTAAGTGAATCACTCGATACTTCAGCCAAAAAGGATTTATGGGAAGATTTTAGACACAAGAAGAGTTTTCATATCCCGACACCTGCATTAGATGAGGTCTGTGAGGAATATTATAGTTCCATGAAAGAAAAAAGTAAAGATTTATGGGTGACCCTCTCCCACCAGCACATCAGTATTTTTTCCATAATGATTTGAGGGTCCAGAGCTTGTGCGAACTTGTTGGTGCAACTTTCTCCGGTTAAATGCAGAAAATAGAGGTTTTGAGCAGCCCAGTACTCCATTACATGTAAGTTAATTCTGCTTCCTTATTAGGGGTTATTTGCATCAAAGATTAGCTCTTTTTTCATAGTCATATTTCATGATTCATGTTTTGTGTTGCACTTCTTGTGTTGCTAGGGGTCAATTAGCAGTGGCGACAAAACAAAACAAGCTGCTAGAACTAATAAAGCTGAGACAAGCTCATCAAGGAAAAATTCAAGAAAATCAAAGACTCAAGAAACGTCACAAGGTTTCATGAATCCGAAAGCTAATACTCCTAAAGGGATCACAAAAGATGCTTGCAAGAGAAGGGTTCCAGCTGATGGTCAAGGTTCTGGGCATTGGCTCACAAATGCGATGGGAAGAAGGTAAGTTGGAAAGTTCTTGTTCTGTTATAGTAATCATTTCAAATCAGGAAACTGATATCTCTCTGAGTTTGAATTCTTTGTTATAGTAGTCATTTTGAAATTAAGAAACTGCTAGAACCAAATTCAGGTCGGGTTTGGGTTTGGATTAGCATGTCAGAACACCTTAACCCGAGCACGGCATGTTTAAGTAGATAGGTCAGTTATGTCAATCCAAACCCGTTTAATCATAACGCGCACGTTGCCTATTCAACCCATTTTTCTAAACTGGTGGGTGGGTCAACTTGTTTAACCTGTTTAACCCCATAAACATAATTTTTCCAAAAAAAAAAAAAAAAAAAAAAAAAAAAAAAAAAAAAAATTTTAACCGGGTTGGTGGGTTAACCTGTTTAACACCAATGGCCAGAAAATGTTTAGACCAGATCCTAACCCGTTTATTTCCGTGTCGGGGTCATGTTTCGTGTAAGGAATTGCCACCCCCACTTTTTGATGGCATCTCTTTATGTGTTGTATGATATAAGCAGAAATTTCTTCATTGTGTAATATATTTAGTTAATTTTATGATTATGTAGCATGTCTGGTGTATTTAGTGAATTGGTGCTGTTGGGCACTTGGGCTACAATTTACAAGTTAGAACCCCTTTGGACGGTTATTATACACCCTTACTTAGGCCTTAATATAGACTAGAAAGTTGTAATCATTACCAATGATTTTTCATATCTGAATATTGAAATGTATTTAGCTCAGACATAAACACTTGCATTAGCAGCAACTTGTGATTCTTTGTAATCCAAGAAAGATCACAAAGATATCCACGTTGATTAACTTTGCGTAAAATGGATGGTATTTGTGCCAGTTCTATGATTTATAAGATTCCATAAAAGTAATTTGCAGTCAGACGTAACTTAAACCAGTATGCTAATTACTGTCATGTGTGCTTGTTTATCATTCCCATATTCACTGGTTGTTATTATTGCTAAATGCAGATGAGACCCTTCCAACACAACACTATTCAGTCAGTAACAGTTCCAAATTGCCGCTTACTGAATCAGGAAAAAGAAAGCACAATCTCTCAAATGTCTCAAACGTTCCAGAATCCGTAATCACAAACTGCAGCAAACAACCGTTTCCAAAGTTAACTGTCAGTCCACTTAGAAAGTTTCAGCTAATTGATTCTGACTCTGATTTTGATATTCCTTCTACCGGTAAAGTTGCTACTAACAAGATCTGCACTAAGTCAGAATCTAATTTAGGTAGGGGAAAAAGTGTAGGTTTACATCAGCCGAGAAAATTAAGTGAATCACTCGTTACTTCAGCCAGCCAGAAAAGATTTATAGGAAGATTTTAGACACGAGAAGAGGTTCCATTATCCCGACACCTGCAATGGATGAGGTTTGTGAAGATTATTTTCCATGAAAGAAAAAAGTAAAGTTCAGAGTAATATTGGAAAAAGTAGCCGTAATAGTCATATTATGGACAGTGTAGTAGATTTGGGTGAATGATTTGAGGGTCCAAGAGTTTGTGCAACTTTTTCCCGTTAAATGCAGAAAGTAGAGGTTCTGAGCTTCCCAGTTCATCGAATATCGATTACATGTAAGTTAATTCTGCTATATTATTGATAGTTTTTTAAGGTGTTATTTGCATAAAAGATTAGCTCTTTTTTCATAAAATCCTATACCATGATTCATGTTTTTTGTGTTGCATTTCTTGTGTTTCTAGGGGTCAATTTAGCAGTGGCGACAAAACTAAACAAGCTACTAGAACTAATAAAGCCGAGACAAGTTCATTAAGGAAAAATTCAAGAAAATCCAAGGCTCATGAAACGTCACAAGGTTCTATGAATCCTAAAGTCAATACTGCGAAAGGAATCACAAAAGATGCTGGCAAAAGAAGGGCTCAAGCGGATGGTCAAGGGACGGGGCATTGGTTCACAAATGGCGATGGGAAAAGAGGGTAAGTTGGAAAGTTTTTATTCTGTTAATGTAGTCATTTCAAATCAAGAAACAACTGTTACAAACAAATACGGGTCGGGTTTGGGTTTGGATTGGCATGTCAGAACGCCTTAACCCGTTTTTAGGTCAGTTTCAGTAGTTAGGTCAGATTTGTCAATCCTAACCCGTTTACACTAACACGAACATGGCCTATTTAACCCGTTTTTCTAAACTGGTGGGTGGGTCGATTTGTTTAACCTGTTTAACTCACTATATTCATAATTTATCTAAAACAAATAAACTCAAACGGGTTGGTGGGTCAACCTGTTTAACACCCATGGCCAGAAAACTGTTTAGACGAGACCCTACCAGTTTAGTTTGGTGTCGGTTTTGGGTCGTGTTTTGTGTTAGAAATTGCCACCCCTACTTTTTGATGGCATCTCTTTCTATGTTGTATGATATAAATAGAATTTTCTTGTACTTACAGGTTTATGTCAGTAAAAATGGGCAAGAAATGACCGGCAAAGCTGCTTACATTCACTATAGAAAGGTACTTCCGCTCAATTATATCTCAACTTTTTCACCTTGCTTTGCTTTATAATTGATAAACTTCGTTTTAAACTTTTATTTTTGCGTATAAATATGATATGAGCTAAATAATGATGCTTTTGTCATTTAGCAAGTCTGATTTCAGATATCATTGAAGAATACCTGTTGTTTTGACAGGAGAGTGGATGAGGATTTAAAAATAAAAAGGCGAAGAAAACTACCACCAAGAAGAAATGAGTGTTGATCGTGCTTTGAATGTGTGATTGGTATATCCGTATCTAATCATGTTGAGACTCAAGAGTCTGATTTGGATTGTTCAAAGGCAGTTGACCTAGTTTCTATCAATCTACAAATGAAAACTTTCAGAAGTGTTGAGGCTGCTTGGTACTGGAAAATAGAGGAAAGAAAGTGGAAGCTTTTCAAAATTCAAGTTGTAGTCCAGCCCTTTTTTTTACTAATGAACAAACTTTAGACCTGGGTTTAGTGTTTCTACAATAGATTTTATAGTTTTTCAATGGCGATTATAGTAATAAATGCATGTCATTTTAGCATACAGTGATTTTCGATCAAAACAGTCATGCACTCAATGTTCTTGTAAGCAAATATTCCGACGAAAAGTCTTGTGCTTTTCTTAGCAGCTTTTCGAAAAGCAAAAGAACCGTTGTGGGTGCATTCCTGAACATTTTAGTGCTGTATCTGCTGTTTTGGGAACTGACCCAATTTATTTGATAATGTGTTTGTGTGAGACTAATGCTTTCGCTATTTTCAATTTAGGTCTTCAGTGGTTTCAAGATTCATCAATAGGTGGCTCCTGGTTCCTTAGTTTAGTGGGAAAGACAACATATCTCTCATCTCTGATCTAAAGATGCTAGTAAAACCAATCAACTAATACTTTACTGACTATTCTTCAACCATTGTTTGTAGCAAATTCTATATGATTTGAATAGTGACTGACATAAAATTTATGTAATGATTATGATATCATCAATGAAACAAGTAATGATCTTTTGAACCATAATTAATATGAAAACTAAGAAACAAAAAACAAAAACATGTACAAGTATGCAACTATCATACTGTGAAAACATAAAATATCAAAAGCCTTTTATAAATGGTGTGCGTGTGTATTGGTCACTTGGTTGAAAGTTCAAAAGTGAATCTTATCTTTCTTTTTTTCATTGACCAAAAGACCATATGAGTGGCTTTTGTTTCTCAAGATCATTTCACAACTTTACCCACACAAACACAAATACTTTTTCACATAAGCTCTTTCAACCATACTTCTAATGGCTTCTACTTCAGTTTCATCCATTCAAAACAGCTTTAAGTATGATGTCTTCTTAAGCTTTAGAGGCGAAGACACTCGAAAGAACTTTGTTGATCATCTGTATCATGCTCTTACACAAAAAGGTATTGAAACGTACAAAGATGACGAGAAAATTAAGCAGGGGAAAATGATAAGTGATGAGCTTATTGAAGCCATTGAAGACTCAAAATTTTACATTATTATTTTCTCCAAGAGCTATGCTTCTTCATCTTGGTGCTTGGAAGAGCTTGTTAAGATTATGGAATGCCAAACGACGGACGAGCACACTGCTTACCCCGTGTTCTATGATGTGGAGCCCACTGAAGTACGCAAACAAACTGGGGCTGTTGGAGATGCATTTGCAAAACATAAAGACGAAAAAGCTGCAAGAAAATGGAGTGAGGCTTTGAAAGAAGCATCTGATTTGGCTGGGTTTGAGTTGAAAAGCATTGCTAATGGGTAAGTAAATTTCTTCATTATATTTAGCAAACAACCTCTTAGAGCATATAGTTTGTCATTCTTTAACACACTATTGTCAAACTTAATTACAATCCCGTGGTATGAAACCACAGATAAGTTTTCACCTATATAACTATATTAATCATATATAATACTTATATCACCATTTACTTCAGTATTAAAGATCTAAAAATTGTTCGGGAATTTTCACAAGCTAATTGAATCTTTATTTAACGTGTAGGCATGAAGCTAAGTTCATACAGGAAATCGTTAAAAAGATTTCAGTAGAGTTAAGTTTCATCAATTCGAGCAGTGATGGAGATTTAATAGGCATGGAGACCCGTGTAAAAGAAGTAATTTCATCCTTAGAACCTGGTGTTGGTGATGTTCGCATGCTAGGGATATGGGGGATGGGAGGTGCGGGGAAGACAACTTTGGCAAGAGCTATATTTGATCAAATATCCATTCAGTTCGAAGGTGAAAGCTTTATTGAAAACGTAAGGGAAGTTTCAAAAGCCTCCTCGGAGGGTCTAAAGAAGTTGCAGAAACAAGTACTTTCAGATGTTTTAAAGGATCAAAACATTGAAGGAAGTAGTGTTTCTGGCGGTAAACGTATGATGCAAAGGAGGATGCGTGGTAGAAAGGTACTTGTTGTTCTTGATGACGTCGATCATAAAGACCAGCTTGAGGCGTTAGCCGGTGACCTTAATTGGTTTAAGCCGGGAAGTAGAGTTATAATTACAACAAGAGAGAAGCAGGTGCTGGTAGCCCACCGAGTGAGCTTGATTCATAATGTGACTTTGTTATCTCAAGCGGAAGCGGGTTGCCTCTTCAGTAGGTATGCGTTTGGAAGAGAGATTCCAACTCGGGGGTATGAAGAGCTATCAGGACAAGTTGTACAATATGCTCATGGTCTTCCCTTAACGATCAAAGTTTTGGGTTCATTTCTTTGTGGTCAAAGTGAACCTTACTGGGTAGATGCTATAGAACGACTAAAAAAAATTCCATTAAAGGCAACTATGGAAAGATTGGAAATAAGCTTTGATGGTCTAGAGGATGATTACAAAGAAATATTTTTAGATGTTGCATGCATACTAAAAGGTTGGTGGAAAAAAGAAGCAATTAGAGTGCTTGAAAGCCGTGGATTTCATGGTGAAGTTGGTTTAAGAGTTCTTGAGCAGAAATCTCTTATAACTATTTCTGAAAGTGGGCCCTTGAGGATGCATGATCATTTGGAAGAAATGGGTAGGAATATTGTTCGTCGGTCACACCCCGATGAACCTCAAAGACATAGTCGATTGTGGGATAATGAGGAAATTGAGTATATATTGACTAATGACCTGGTAAGAATTAAGTTATAATTTAATAGAACTCATAGTTAACTATATTTTTGGTCCCTGCGATTTGTCGGGTATTTCATTTTTGTTATAATAGTTTGAAAAGTTTCGGGTTTGGTCCTGTGATTTGTCGGGTATCTCATCTTCCTCTTTATTTGTCTCTCAAAGTTTCTTTCTCTCTCTAATAGTTTGAAAAGTTTCGAGTTTAGACTAAAATGAAACATTCATTGGCGGGTTCAGTCCAAAATATCTAAGGGGCGCTTATTTTTGTTTTTGTAGTGTCTGAATGCAATATGAGTGGGCCCAATAATATTTAATTGTGTTTCTTTTCCCTTAGTGAGTTTGCATCACAAGAGAATCAAAAGTAAAGTGATCCTCAACCAGACGAAATAAGAGATTGGACCAACCATATCTTATAAGGGACTTAATTAAAAAAAAAAAAAAGCCAACTCCATTAGTTTTTAACTATGTTAAGCGTTTAATATTAGACAAAATAAAAGTTGTGTCAATTTTCATATAAAAAACACATAACAATTCTCATCTTGCGTTTTCATTGTCTCTTTAAAAGTTTTCCCCAAATTCACTTTCTCTCTCTGGTAATTACTCAAAACTTCTTTAATTCGAATTGAATTATCATTCAATTCGCTTTATATCATCTTCATTCACTCTCAATTTGATCAGTGATTTTGGGCGTTTTGAAATTTAGGGTTCCGACTAAAATTAAGGGGTTTTATTTTTTCGATTTCAGGGTACCCAAGCAACTAAATGTCTACGCTTACAGTCATGGGGTTTCATTGGTGAAATTGCAGTAAAAGGTCTAGCAAAAATGAAGGATCTTAGATTTGTTTATATGAATCTCTATGAGTATGATCGTGAGAGCAATATTGTTTGGGAATTTGATAAAGTTAGCGAATACCTTCCAAGTTCCTTACGATATATGAGTTGGGGTGGATTTCCATTTTCGAGTTTACCGAATACATTTCAAGGAAAATATCTTGTTGATCTTGAAATAATTGACAGCAAGATTGTTCAACTTTGGGAAGATGGAGAAGAAAAGGTAGAATAATGGTTAAATTTGTTGCTTTTCATGATTCATTATGATTCGATATATCTATGGGTTTGTCATTGCACCAATATTAATTGTTTTTTTACTTATGTTAGGTTCTAAATAACCTCAGGTTCCTGAGAATCGGGTTTTCAAAGTTGAGGACCTTTGACCTTAGGTTGGCTCCAAATCTTGAGCAGTTGACTATTGACTTTTGTCTTGATTTCGTAGAGCTTCATATACCTGCGGATCATCATCCAAAGCTTGAATCTCTCACCATCACTGATTCAAAGTTGACAAACCTTCACCTCGGGAATACTCCAAATCTTGAGAAGCTAATACTTGAAAGCTGTAATGATTTGGTAGAGCTTCAAATGCCTGCTGAAAGTTTAAAGCTCGAATATCTCAACCTCTCTGGTTCAATGTTGACAAACCTTCACCTCGGGAATACTTCGAATCTAAAGACGCTAGAACTCAAAAATTGTTATGATTTGGTAGAACTTCAAATGCCTACCGAAAGTCTAAAGCTGGAATATCTGAACATCACCGATTCAATGTTGAAAAACCTTCACCTCGGAAATACCCCGAATCTAAAGAACCTAACACTCGAAGGCTGTAGTGATTTGGTAGAACTTCAAATGCGTGCTGAAAGTTTAAAGCTCGAATATCTTAACATCAGTGATTCAAAGCTGACAAACCTTCACCTCGAAAATACACCGAATCTTGAGATCCTAACACTCGAAGGCTGTACTGAATTGGTAGAACTTCAAATGCCTGCTGAAAGTTTAAAGCTCGAATGTCTTAATATCACAGATTCAAAGTTGACAAACCTTCAACTCGGGAATACTCCAAATCTTGAGAAGCTAATACTTGAAAGCTGTAATGATTTGGTAGAGCTTCAAATGCCTGCTGAAAGTTTAAAGCTCGAATATCTTAAGCTCAGTCCTTCAAAGTTGAAGACCCTTCGCCTCGGTTATACTCCAAGTCTTAAGAAGCTAATACTCGAAGGGTGTAATGATTTGGTAGAGCTTCAAATGCCTGCTGAAAGTTTAAAGCTCGAATATTTTGATATCACAGATTCAAAGTTGACAAACTGTCAACTCGGGAATACTCCAAATCTTGAGAAGCTAATACTTGAAAGCTGTAATGATTTGGTGGAGCTTCAAATGCCTGCTGAAAGTTTAAAGCTCGAATATCTTAAGCTCAGTCCTTCAAAGTTGAAGACCCTTCGCCTCGTTTATACTCCAAGTCTTAAGAAGCTAATACTCGAAGGGTGTAATGATTTGGTAGAGCTTCAAATGCCTGCTGAAAGTTTAAAGCTCGAATATCTTGATATCACAGATTCAAAGTTGACAAACCTTCAACTCGGGAATACTCCAAGTCTTGAGAAGCTAATACTTGAAAGCTGTAATGATTTGGTAGAGCTTCAAATGCCTGCTGAAAGTTTAAAGCTCGAATATCTTAAGCTCAGTCCTTCAAAGTTGAAGACCCTTCGCCTCGGATATACTCCAAGTATTAAGAATCTAATACTCAAAGGCTGTAATGATTTGGTTGAACTTCAAATGCCTGGTCAAAGTCTAAATCTCGAATATCTCTACCTCAGTCATTCAAAGTTGAAGACCATTGACATCCGGAATACTCCGAATCTTGAGACGCTATCAATCACAGGCTGTAACGATTTGGTAGAGCTTCAAATGCCTCCCGAAAGTTTAAAGCTCAAATATCTCGACCTAAGTCATTCGAAGTTGAAGACCGTTCACCTCGGGAATACTCCGAATCTTGAGAAGCTTTTACTCATTGGCTGTAATGATTTGATGGAGCTTCAAATGCCCGCGGAAAATCTAAAGCTCACAGTTCTTAACCTTAGTCATTCAAAGGTGACAAACCTTCACCTCAGGAATACTCCGAATCTTAAGGTGCTTATACTTGAATGCTGCTATGATTTGGTGGAATTTCAAATGCCTGCTGAAAGTCCAAACCTCGAATATCTCAAACTCAGTCATTCAAAGCTGAAGACCGTTCACCTCGGGAATACTCCGAATCTTGAGAAGATTTTTCTCATTGGTTGTAATGATTTGATGGAGCTTCAAATGCCCGCGGAAAATCTAAAGCTCGCACTTCTTAATCTCAGTCATTCAAAGGTGACAAACCTTCACCTCAGGAATACTCCGAATCTTAAGGCGCTTATACTTGAATGCTGTTATGATTTGGTGGAATTTCAAATGCCTGCTGAAAGTCCAAACCTCGAATATCTCAATCTCAGTCATTCAAAGCTGAAGACCGTTCACCTCGGGAATACTCCGAATCTTGAGAAGATTTTTCTCATTGGTTGTAATGATTTGATGGAGCTTCAAATGCCCGCGGAAAATCTAAAGCTCGCACTTCTTAATCTCAGTCATTCAAAGGTGACAAACCTTCACCTCAGGAATACTCCGAATCTTAAGGCGCTTATACTTCATTGCTGTTATGATTTGGTTGAATTTCAAATGCCTGCTGAAAGTCCAAACCTCGAATATCTCTATCTTAGTCATTCAAAGGTGACAAACCTTCACCTCAGGAATACTCCGAATCTTAAGGCGCTTATACTTGAATGCTGTTATGATTTGGTTGAATTTCAAATGCCTGCTGAAAGTCCAAACCTCGAATATCTCTATCTTAGTCATTCAAAGCTGAAGACCGTTCACCTCGGGAATACTCCGAATCTTGAGAAACTTTTTCTCATTGGTTGTAATGATTTGATGGATTCAAATGCCCGCGGAAATTCTGAAGCTCGCATTTCTTAGCCTCAGTCATTCAAAGTTGACAAACCTTCACCTGGTGAATACTCCAAATCTTAAGGCGCTTTCACTTGAATGCTGTTATGATTTGGTTGAATTTCAAATGCCTGCTGAAAGTTTAAACCTCGAATATCTCTATCTCAGTCATTCAAAGGTGACAAACCTTCACATCAGGAATACTCCGAATCTTGAGAGGCTAATTCTCATAGATTGTCATGATTTGGTAGAACTTCAAATGCCTTCTAAAAGTCTAAAACTGGTAGGTGTCTACCTTAGTAATTCAAAGTTGAAGACCATTAACCTCGGTAATACTCCGAATCTGGAGAAGCTAATACTCAAAGGATGTTATGATTTCGTCGAAATTCAAATGCCTTCGGAAAGTCCAAAGCTCTTAGGTCTCGACCTCAGTCATTCAAAGTTAAGGACCCTTGACCTTGGCCTGACTCCAAATCTCAGACGGTTAAATCTTGAAAACTGTTATGATTTGGTAGAAATTAATGCTCCCATTGGGTTTCTGAAAAATCTTATCCTATTAACCTTGAGTGGTTGTGGGAGGTTTAAATCTTTTTGGTTTGACAAGCAACTTAACCTCAATCATTCAAAGAAACAACTTGATTCTTTATCTGATTTACACCTGATTGCAGAGACCATAGATGTATACCTACTGCACCCCGACGATGGTTTTCCGAAGTTTCGGTTTAAATGTTATTATAAAGAAGATCCAGCTTCATCCTTTGGAAATCTTGAAATGCTTATTTCTATGGGTCTATGCGCTTGTACAAACCTTGAGAATTTTTCAAGAAGTATTTGTAGTTTACAAGGTTTAAGAAAGCTTACACTTGAAGGCAGTATTCCGGAGGTACCCCGGGACCTTGACCAGTTAGAATGTCTAGAGGAGCTAATTTTTTCATCTACAAATATCAGAAATCTTCCAGATAGCATTTGTATGTTGATGCATCTAAAAGCTATCAAACTTAAATCTTGTTGGCATCTTGAGAAATTACCGGAGGATCTTGGCCGATTGCAGTGTTTAGAGGAGCTAGACCTAACAGAGTGTATAGTTTTACGAGATATTCCAAACAGCATCTGTCGGATGAAAAGTCTGAAGTATTTCCATCTCCCCTACTGTTTTCTAGTTGAAAAGTTGCCTGAGGAAATTGGAAATTTAAAACGGTTAGAAGAGTTAAATATAGAAGGTACGGGCATAGGTCATCTTCCACAGAGCATTTTTCAGTTGAAACGTCTCCGTATCGTTGGCTTTACATGGCAGCTTCAGTCGTATGGTTTTAGAAGTGTAATACAAACATCAACATACGTATCTTTCGCCTACACCTCTTACCATTCTTCAGTCAATCATTTAGAGAAGCCAGTCTTTGATTTTGCATGGCAGCGTCAATCGTATGGTACTTTCTCCTTTGTATGATTACTCATATAACTTTAATTCATAATTAGAACTTATAAGTATATGTCTTCCTCATATGACTTGTGCTTTTTTAAATTCTTTCGGTCAGGAGGCCGCTGATGAGGAAGCAATCAGCACACAAAGGTGATTAATTTCCGAACAGAATACTTTTCAAATACCTTCATGTAAGGACAATAATTTGGTACTGCACGCCGAGTACTTTAAAAGATCAAAGTAGTCAATAAACAGTTTTACTTGATAATCATCTGCTTATCAAATACCTTCAGACTAAAAGGATTTGTTTTGGCTTAATCAATCCTTGCCATTACTCAGGCCTTCCAATCAAAGTACATGGAGGCGGGACTGATGATTCAAGTCTCAAATACAAGCTATATACAGTTAAATCAAGGTATAGTTATTATCTTTAGAAGTGTACTGAGTAAAGAGCAGTTTAAATTTTTGAAGGTAGATAAGTTAACTCATGGAGTTCAGATAACACAGTTGACTTCTTCAAAAAGTCAACCGTGTTCATGATTGGATTTTACATGATGTTGGAGATAATCATGTTAGAATCATATTCATTAAAGTTTTTTAAGTGATTTAAAATCATATACAAGTTTTGATTTGCATAAATATCTTCTACATTGGGACAAAATGATTAACCACTGAAATATTTGACTTTTGAGTCAAACTTTTCACTCTCATCAACTACACTCAGTTTTTTTCATATCCATGTCAATGGAAGAACATATATAATAGTGTTTATAGTATTGATAGAAGCTGCTAAACATGTTTCAGGAATAAGACGCTATCATCAGATAAAGTTCAAAGTCTTCTTTTGCGATAGATTTGAAGGATCGTTTGTTATCAATAGGATATTTGTATCAGCAAGAAGCTGTTGAAAGTAAGATTGTTTTTTGTTCTATATGAATGTGTCATTGCTAAATCCAGGAAAATTTTTACAAGTAATGTAATATCGCAATCGAATTTTGTTTGCATAAATATATTCAACATTTGGATGAAATCATTAAGCATTATAATATATAACTTGTGAGTCGGTTACTCATTTTATTGACTTTCATCTAATAAGCAGATTCAGAAGTTAAAATGCTTATTTTTCAATATATTCAAGGATTCTTGTCATCAGTAAGAGAACTGTATCAGCATCAATGTAAAATGGTATTATTTTCGACATTACATTTAGCAAAGTCCCCAACCTTGTACAAACCATATAGCAAACCATGGGTTAGTTCTTGTACATCAAGGAAATCGTCTTGATTGTAATTTTCATAGTTTTGCCTAAAAGGAAATGATATATATGATACTGAAAGAAGGATCCCTTTAATTATAAGCTTCAAAACTTGATTGAAAATTATCTTTAATTTTTAAGTACATTGGTAAATATTAAACAGGTTACAAGAAGAAACTAGTTTATTAATCTTGTCCAAAACCAAAATCTAGAAAACAGTGGAAATATGCGTGTTCGAGGAAACACGATCACATCATTAAGTGCCTCAAGCTCCTCGTGCCAACATAACCTAGCCGACACTCGAGTTCTACGTGCACGTTCGAGCATTAATCAAGATCAGATCATCAAGCACCAATTTTTGCACTCAAATTATTATGTTGCTGCTAAGTTTTCAAAACTGGAACTCGATCGCATACTATACTCAGCAACAAGCTTTGCAAACGAAGATGATTTATCTTCCAGCAACTTTGTTGGAGAATCATATTCCTCAATCAAACCTGTTTACAGAACAAAATTTTCTTAGATCAAGAATTTAATGGAAACATACACAAGAGCTGACAAAGTTGCTTAACGTACCTTGTTCTAAAACCAGAACCATGTCACTATCAAGCACAGATGTAATCCGATGTGCAATCATTATAACAGTAGAGTCATTAAAGTGTCGGTTGAGTGTTTGTTGAATCATTCCATCAGTTGCAGTATCGACTGATGCAGTAGCTTCGTCAAGTACCAAGACTTTGCTTTTTTTGAGTAGCACCCGCCCTAGACACACAAGCTGCCTTTGACCCATGTTCCAGTTTTCTCCATTCTCGGTAACTATTTGTGTAAAATGAAAATTAATAAGACACTGTAATATAAGATGAAAATGCTTAAATATAAAGACTATGAACAAGATCGACCTGGTGAGTCGAGTTTCCCTTCCTTGCTCCTCACTTCATCTCCAAGTTGACACTTATCGAGCGCCTAAAGTAATAACAATTATTGTTAGATTATGGGAGCGTTATATCTGCTTAATGCGTGTTTAATATAGAAGATAAGAAGTTTAATTTGAACGGGTTTGGGATATTTGATTTTTTTTAAGTTAAAGAAAAACATATTGAAGTTGCTTATTTTAAAAAGCATTAACCAAACAAGCAATTATAGTAAGCAAGTAAGCAACCCCAAACACCCCATATAGCACAATATGATGTTCGAAAGCATAGAAATCATTATTATGTAATTTAGCTACCTCCCAAATCTTATCGTCTGTATACTCTTCAAGGGGATCTAAGTTGCTACGGATTGTTCCTTCAAACATGGTTGGATCTTGAGGAATTATGCTCAATCTTGAACGAAGATCATGAAGTCCGATTGTGGATATATTAACTCCATCTATCAGAATCTGTCCAGCTGCAGGCTCCACAAGGCGGAAGAGTGTTTGTATCAGAGTTGACTTCCCGCTACCAGTTCTTCCTACAATCCCGGTTTTCTTTCCACCACTGAAAGTGCACGTTAGACCTCGTAACACAAGTGGCATATGTGGTGCGTACCGAACCTTTTCAAAAGAACTCACCAGATTCAATAATAGTGTTTACTTGACTAGTACAATATCATTATTGAAGAAAATAGTATGATTTAAGTACCTGAAGATGACGTATATCAACTTCACCCTGTGACGGCCACTGATCATCAGGCCTATTTGATTCTATAACAAGTGGAGGTTCACTCGGAATAGAAGAATACTGAAATATTCTTTCCACCGAAATTATTTTGTTTTCAAGATTGGTTAAAGTCCACACAACCCATCCTTGTAAAGTGTTTAAAGTAAGTCCATATGTAACAGCCAAACCCGCAATACTAGGATCAATAGTTCCCTCCGGGATAGATATCAAGAAAATTAGAAACACAACAAAAGTAAAAGACGACAGCATATCCAACCGTATGCCTAACCATTCCATAGCAGCAGCAGCATGAAACTTTGGTCTAGCAAAATCGTCATTTAGTTTCAGATTCGTGTCTTGAAATCTACTTTGTTGATCAAAGCTTCTATTGGTGGTAGATCCCGATATTGTTTCAGAAAAATTCTGTATCACAGGACCTTTACATACTCCAACTAAACGTGCCATTTCTCTTGCTGATGGCAAGTAATATTGTTGTAACCAAATGCACATTCCCGCAACAGGAATGAACACTATGATCACTTGCCAAGCACATTGTGACATAACTGCAATGATTCCAAGAAGCTGAATGATGGCAAATACGAATGATCCGACTTGGTACGGAATTTGCATGTCGACTGCACTTTGATCTGTAGATGCCTATAAATTAAAAGATGCTAAGTCAAAACAACAGCTTAAAACAAATTAACATGGTCAAATCTTATGATTACCTTAACCGATATTTTTAAATATTAGTTTTCTACTCACCTAATAAGGTGGTTACTTGAATTAGAAATTAAATCAAAGTTGGTTATGTTATTACAATTAGCCCATTAACATGAATAATATTTCTTATCACATTTGAGCATGCATTATTTATAGAATATATAATGATGGGACAAAAGGTGTTTCGACCATTTCAACCCAAATAAAAATGACCAGTTTTGACCCATTACCCAGTGTGTTTGACCTGCTCATTTTGCTACATCTAGATTCTAGAAAAATAAGTATCTTTTTCCGGACCAACGTTTGGTTTTCCTGGTTGAAGAAGACGATCGGAATTTTTTTCCGGTGGGTTTTTGTTTGGAACGAAGAAGAAGGTTTTTTGTTGAAGTAATAATCAAGAATACTACAAGTCTTTGGCTTTTTAAGTCAAAAAGGAAAAGATTGGTTGGTCATAAAGCAAAAGAAAGTTGGAGCAGGTGCACGTGAAGGTGTGTCAAGTGATTGATACTTTTATTTAAAAAAATCAAAAGATTTTTTATTATATTAATACTTTTGGTAATATAATAAAGGGTATTAAATTAGAGGGTATTGCACAAGGGACTTTTTTAATTTGTGATTGTGAGGTTTTTCACAAGGTTTAGCAAATTAATAAAGGGTTTAAAGAATGACGGGAGCCAAGTTTGAGATCGAGAAATTTGATGGAACTGGTGATTTCGGGTTATAGAGAGTTAAGATGCGTGCTTTATTAATCCAACATGGATGTGAAGCAGCTCTGGAGGTTTTACCCGCGACTATGGATGCTACAGCAAAAGCTGAGCTAAACAAGAAAGCTCACAGTGCCATGATTTTGTGTTTAGGTAACAAGGTTCTGAGAGAGGTTACCGGGGAGACGACTGCAGCGGGGGTTTGGACCAAGCTTGAGACTTTGTACATGACAAAGTCCTTGGCCAACAAGTTGTACCTGAAGAAGAAGTTGTACACATTCTACATGCCGGCTGGACGAACGATTTCCGAGCATATAGATGAGTTCAACAAAATCGTTGTTGATTTAGCAAATATTGAGGTAAAATTCGAGGATGAAGATCTCGCTTTATTATTACTCACTTCTTTACCAGCATCATACGAACACTTTGTGGATACCTTGCTTTATGGACGGGAAGCTTTGACTTTGGAGGATGTGATGGCCACACTGAATTCAAAGGAAATCAAAGAAAGATCTAAAGCGAAAGGGGATGATGGTGAAGGGTTATACGTGAGGGGAAGATCTGATCGCAGGAATTCGCATCAGTCTAGGGGAAAGTCAAGATCGAAGTCTCGAGGTGGAAGACTCAAGTGCTATATTTGCCAATCTGAGGAGCACTTGAAGAGAAACTGTCCGAAGAATAATCGCAAGAAGTCAAATGGTTTCGTCAAGAAAGATGATCAGCCAAGCTCTAGTGGTTCGATTTATGACGGTTCTGAGGTGATGATGGTTATGAGTGCAGAGGCTCAGCTAGATTGGATCATGGATTCAGGAGGTTCATACCATATGACACCAAGGTTAGATTTATTTTTTGATTTTCTGGAATGCGATGGGGGCAGGCAACTGTTGGGTGACAACATGGAGTGCAAGATCAGTGGTATTGGCAAGGTAAGGGTACAACTGAAAGATGGGTCAAGTTTTGTATTACACAATGTCAGGTATATTCCTGAATTGAAAAGAAACTTGATATCGCTGGGAACTCTTGAAAAAGAGGGATATACCGTAAAATTGCAGTCAGGCAAAATCAAGGTGATTAATGGTTCCAGGGTTGTTTTATCTGGAACCCGAAGGGAAAATTGCGTATACTCTTTGGATGGCCATGCAGTGGCGGGTGAGCTTAATGCTAGTGTTGAAGAAAAAGACAGTCTTGCCCAGGTTTGGCACAAAAGACTGGGACATATCAGTGAGGCGGGACTACAGGTGCTGGAAAAGCAGGAGTTGTTTGGTAAGAAGAGTCTAGGTAATCTCGATTTTTGTGAGAATTGTGTTCTGGGAAAGTCACATCGAGTCAGTTTCGGTGTAGGAAGGCACACTACTCAGGGAGTGATAGACTATGTTCATTCAGACTTATGGGGTCCGTCTCAGGTGGAATCATTGGGAGGTAAGAGGTATTTCTTATCTATTGTTGATGATTATTCCAGGAGGGTATGGGTTTATATTCTCAGGTTCAAACACGAAGCATTTGGAAATTTCAAAGAGTGGAAGCAGTTAGTAGAGAATCAGACTGGGAGGACGGTTAAGAAGCTTAGGACGGATAATGGTCTTGAGTTCTGTAACCGGGAGTTTGAACAACTGTGCACTGAGAGTGGGATTGCTAGACATTTGACAGTTGTCGGGACGCCGCAGCAGAATGGATTAGCAGAACGGATGAATAGAACTCTTATGGATAAGGTACGTTGTTTATTAATTCAGTCTGGATTGCCCAAGACCTTCTGGGCCGAAGCGACATGTACGGCCGCATATCTTATAAATAGGACACCATCGACAGCGATTGAGAAAAAGACTCCTATGGAGATGTGGTCAGGACATCCAAGTGATTATAGGATGTTGAGGATTTTTGGCTGTGTCGCATATTTACACGTTAAACAAGGTAAGCTTGAGCCGAGAGCAGTAAAATGTGTTCTTTTGGGGTATCGTGAAGGGGTACAGGCTATACAGGCTTGATAATGAATCACCTAAGATAGTCACTAGCAGGGACGTGGTCTTCAATGAAAGTGTCATGTACAATGACACGTTGAAGGATTCTGGTGCAGGTACTGATAAGTTTGTTGAGGAATTACAGGTTGAGGTGGAACTGCAGAGGTTAAATAATCGTTCGCTTGAGGAAGATCAGACAGATGATCAGGAAGATGGCGATGATGAAGATGCAGGGGATCAGGATCATGATCAAACACCGAATCTCACAGATTATCAGTTGGTTCGGGATAGAGAGCCAAGGACAAGAACGAAACCTTTGAGGTTTCGGGATGAAAGTAATATGGCTGCTTACGCGTTTGCTGCAGCAGAGGAAGAAGATACTCATGAACCATTAACATACCAGGAGGCAGTTGCTTGTGAAGACAGTTCTAAGTGGAAAGCTGCTATGGATGAAGAGATGGATTCTCTGAGGAAGAATAAGACCTATGAGTTAGTAGATCATCCAGCTGGGCAAAAGCTGGTGAGCTGCAAATGGCTGTTCAAGATAAAGGAAGGGATTGAAGGTGTTCAAAAGCCTAGGTACAAGGCAAGGTTGGTGGCTCGTGGATTCACACAGAGGGAAGGTATTGACTACAATGAAGTATTTTCTCCGGTAGTTCGACACACATCTATCTGGGTTATACTTGCATTGACTGCATGTAGAGATTATGAGCTGGAGCAGCTTGATGTAAAGACGGCATTTTTACATGGAAATCTTGAAGAAGTGATCTACATGAGGCAACCACCGGGATATGAACAAGGTAACAAGGTATGTTTTTTAAAGAAATCCCTTTATGGTTTGAAGCAATCACCTAGGCAATGGTATAGGAGGTTTAATGAGTACATGCTGAGCAACGAGTTTAAGCGTAGCAGTTACGACAACTGCGTATATTACAGGAGTTATGCACCAGGTGAGTATATCTATCTATTGTTATATGTAGATGATATGTTGATTGCTTGTAAAAGCAAGGCTGAGATTGGGTCTATCAAGTCTTTGCTTAAAAAGGAGTTCGACATGAAAGAGCTCGGGGAAGCAAAGAAGATTCTTGGTATGGAGATCATCAGGGATCGGAGTCGCAAGATTCCGAGGGTGTCACAATCCGGGTATATTTCTAAGATTTTAAATAATTTTAGAATAGACAATGGGAAAGCGGTTAAGATGCCATTGGGTGGGCACTTCAAGCTGTCGTTGAAGGATTGCCCGGTTAGGGATTGTGATGTTGAAAGGATGAGTAAGGTGCCGTATGCAAATGCGGTTGGGAGCTTAATGTACTTGATGGTGTGCACGAGGCCAGACATAGCGTATGCGGTAAGTGTAGTTAGCAGATATTTGGCGAATCCGGGTAAAAAGCATTGGGAAGCAGTGAAGTGGATTTTGAAATATTTGCTGGGCACTGCAAACGTGGGTTTGGTGTTTGGGACAAATCCTGACAACCATGTGGACGTAACAGGTTTTGTTGATTCAGACTACGCTAAGGATCCGGATAAAGGTAGGTCTATCACTGGTTACGCTTTTTTAGTACAAGGATGTGTTGTAAGCTGGAAGGCAACGCTACAACACGTGGTGGCTCTTTCAACTACAGAGGCGGAGTATATGGCCCTTACAGAGGCTGTGAAGGAAGCTATTTGGCTAAGGGGACTCTTGGAAGAGTTGGGCGTGGAGCTTAACACTGTGGCAGTTAATTGTGATAATCAGGGCGCGATTCATTTCTCGCGGAATCATGTTTTTCATGAAAGGACTAAGCATATCAATGTGCGTTATCACTTTATCAGAGAGGTCTTGGAAGCAAAGACGTTCGAAGTTCTGAAGGTGGGTACTGAACACAATGCTGCGGATGCCTTGACGAAGGTGGTACCTGGACTTAAGTTTCGACACTGCTTGGAGTTGCTGAGTGTCGGTATAGGCTAATATAAAGCCTAAGGTGGAAATTGTTGGAAGATTAGTCTCTATATTAGCATGTTATTAAGTCTAGGGGTTAAAGTGTCATATTTGCTTGAGTCCCAAGCTTTACGTTTTCCTTATTCTGTTTTTAGGAACCGACTTAGATGTCATTGTTAGAGTCGGTTTATCTCCCCCCTCATCTCTATAAAAGGTGGTGGGGGGGGGAGGGGTCTTGTACGCATTCTTTCAATACTAATCTAAAGATCGATTAAGGATACTTACTTGTGCATTATCTTTTCTTTTCTGTCAACCACATCTTCGAGATCGAGTAATCCGCTTTCTAGTAACCGGGTTGTTAGGGATCGAATCCTAACAACAATGATTAGTGTTGAGCCTTCAACAGGAGCTGGATCACTAGCTGATAATGGAGTAGCCCAAGCCATCCAATAATTGCTTCCAATTTGAAGTACTTGGAAGACCACTTGTGCCAATACTATGAGTGGTGCAAGTGCCTGTTAGTCTAATCTTCTATCTATGAACAATCGAATATCAAATATACTAAGTTTATTTGATATATTACAATCGTTACAAATACAGACTTGGTTTTGGGTATTTATACTTTTCTAACCGACACCTTACTAACTGACATAACGTTTCTAAGATAACTGCCATAACCGACTTTAACTGTTTTTCGGTTATAAACTTTACTATTGACACACTAGACCCTTTAACTTATATACATACATAAATACTACTCTAATCTTGACTTACATGGATTAATAAGTTAATATCCAATACTCCTCCCTAATTTATTAATCCATGCCTTCGATATCTTCAAGCTCCATCATCTTTATCTTTAAACTTTGGCTTGTTTCCACTTTCTTTGTCTTGATCTTCAACACGAACTATGTCTTGAACTTCCTCCTTGATTTGACTTCTTTCTTCCTTGTCTTCAATCTCATCTCGATCATCTTTGTCTCCTTTGTCACTATCTTCCTTCATTTGTATCATTTCATAATCTTGCGTCTCCAATAATCTGTTTCTCGTATCACGATCTTCTGGTTCAACTTTCTTGTTGCATGATTTAATGTCTTTCTCTATCTGGCTTTCCTTTGGAACTCTTGATGGCGTCTCTTGATGCTTCTTGCATTCGCCTTTGTCAACTCTTTCTTCTTCTAGATGTTTCTCATTTGAAACAACTTCATGGTTCTCTTTCTCAAACAATTCTCTTACTGTCTTTAACTCTTTCATCTCTTTGCTTGTGCAATCTCTCAACTTCTTGAGGTTCTCTAACTCTCTTTGCATTTGTTTCTCAAATGCCATTTCTCTAATTCTTATTTTCGTCTCAAACTCTTGTTTTTCAATCTCTAACTCTTGAAGCATTTCAAACTTCCAAAACTCTAATTTACTCTTCAAATCAATTTCTATCTCTGACCGCATATCTTCTAACTTTTCCTTTTGAATTTCATCCTTTAAGGATGTTATCTCTTTTCCATCGTTACTAGTAACCATTAATAGTGCTGGTTCGTCATCTTCAAACACAAGGTTTGTTTTTTCTTCTCTATGGTTTGGTTTTGGACAATTTGTAGCAAAGTGTCCAAACTCATGACAATTATAGCACTCTATTTCTCTAAAGTCTCTCTTATAGTAGTTTTGATCTCCATGGTTTCTCTTGTTTCTATCATAACTATCTCTATTCTTACTATCTCTTGTGAATCTTCCTTGGCCTCTTCCTCGTGTCTGATTACTCCTCGTCTATCATTTCCATAGTTGCGTTCATAATTTCTATTATACCCTTGACGTGTGAACAACAATTTCTCACTATTATCTTCCTCACTTCCTTTTCTAAACTTAAGCCTTTCTTCATAAGTCTTAAGTTTCCCAATAATATCCTCTAATTTTGCTTTCTTAAAATCAACAACCATTTCAATGGTTGCTACTACTGGTACAAACTTTTCTGGTACTGCATTGAGTAATATTCGTACTTTTGTTTGTTCATCAAACGTCAATACACGTGTAGCAGCCTTTGTAATAATACTCATCAACCTCCCAGCAAATGAATCTATTGATTCATCTTCTTTCATCACAAGTCTTTCAAATTCTGATTTAAGTTGTTGTGAGTGTGCTTGTTGTACATCTTCTGTTCCAATAAATCTGGACTTTAGAGAGTCCCAAATTTCTTTTGCTGTTTCACATCCCGCAACTTGCATTTGCAAATCTTCTGGTAACCCTTGAAATAGGTATGTTGACGCCGAACTATCCTTTTTTACATCAATCTCTTTTGATGTACTTACTCCTTCTACTAAATCCCATACTCCATTTGCCGTTAATATCTTCTTCATTTTTAATGCCCAAAATGTATAATTTGTGTTGCTTAAAACTGGGCATTGATATGATGGTAACGTTGTGGTGAAAACAACTCTGTTTTCGTTTTTATCTCCCATCATATCTTTCAATTTAATTTTCTTCTAACACCAATATACTCATAATAATAGTGCGACCTTAAATTCTTCTTTCTAATCCACAATAGTAATGTGCAATTTTTAAAAAACAATATAATCTTAATAAACAGTCGAACTTAAATTTTCTGCCTAATCACAATAATTCTCAAATGATTCTAACGGTTTCTAACGCGAATTGTAATGAAAATTACTTTTTAATCTATTCTATAAATAGAAAAAGTATTGGAAAATATAGAACCTGTACTTGGGCTTTTTTGTGGGCTTTTGTATTAGCGTACGTTTTTTGTTCCCAAATAAAGAACGGGTTCCTCTTTTTTCTTCACTTCGCTTATGCTGCTTCTCCTTCCTTTCTTCTTCTATACACAGTTAGGGCAGCTCGCCCCTTTTTTCTTCTGTTTCTCTTTAAATCAAACTACAATGGTGGTTAATCGGTCTACTTTATTTTCCGGCAACCACACACGGCGGCGGTGGTTATTTCTTCTCCGGCAATCAATACGGCGGTGGTCTCTCTTCTTCGCACAACCGGTATGTCTTTCTCTCTCTTTCTCTTGATTGATTCCCTGAATCAATCGGTCTCTGTTTTTCTTCTTGATTTGACCGGTATGCGCACGGTCTATTTCTACTCTTGATTGATTCCCTGAATCAATCGGTTTCTGTCTCTCTGGTTCGAATCCTTTGGCTCTGATACCAATTGTTAGTCTAATCTTCTATCTATGAACAATCGAATATAACATATACTAAGTTTATTTGATATATTACAATCGTTACAAATACAGACTTGGTTTTGGGTATTTATACTTTTCTAACCGACACCTTACTAACCGACATAACGTTTCTAAGATAACTGCCATAACCGACTTTAACTGTTTTCCGGTTATAAACTTTACTATTGACACACTAGACCCTTTAACTTATATACATACATAAATACTACTATAATCTTGACTTACATGGATTAATAAGTTAATATCCAATAGTGCCCCTCCGTAAGCGGTTGTTATGTATTTCCAGTAGACTGAGAAACCTACTCTTCCTTTTTCTCTTTCTTCCTCTTGAACAAGTTGTGCTTTTGAACCCGAGATATCATCTGTTTTATCATTCTGAGTGTTGGTTGTGTTCTTTGTATAAGGCTTCTTTGTGTGCACCTACAAGTTCTATAAAGTCGCTTCCTGAATCTAGAATGTCATTGTATTTTCCTGCTTGTGTGATTCTTCCATCTCTCAAAACCTAATTATAATGTTAATATATCAGTGAGATATGTGTTCATATGTACAAGATAAGTGGACATGTATTTAGGACATATAACTTTAGTATGAAATAATGGGATTAGAAATTTCAGTCCTTTGGACATTTTCTTTTAAGTTAGGATTTATAGGAAATTATGAAATACAATACCTTTCTGTGCTGATATATGTACAAACTAAATGAAAATCGAAGACTCACCAGAATAAGATCCGCAGCAGGTAAGAACTCTACTTGATGTGTGATGTAAATGACAGTCTTCGAGTCAAAAAATTGCAACATACATTCCTGTCATTGAAGAAAAAAACATATGAACATTCAAATAACGTGTCAGAATTTTTAAATACACACTAAAAGGGTTATCAAAAAACGCTTACTTTGAAAAGATGACTTCCTGTATGAGCATCAACAACACTAAACGGATCATCAAAAAGATAAATATCAGAATCTTGATAAAGAGCCCGAGCAATCTGTATCCTCTGCTTCTGACCACCACTCAAATTAATCCCACGCTCACCAATAACCGTTTGATCACCAAACGAAAGAACTTCAAGATCTTTCTTCAACGAGCATGCTTCTAAAACCTTCTCATACCTCTCTCGATCCATCTCCTGACCAAACAAGATATTATCTTCAATCTTCCCACTTTGTATCCATGGTGATTGAGCTACATACGCCTTTGTACCTTCTACTTTCACACTTCCCGACACCTTAGACACCTCACCTAATATACACGACAATAAACTTGACTTCCCTGACCCAACGGTCCCACAAACAGCAACACGCATACCATGATTCACTCTAATGTTATATCTTTGAGTGTCGGGTTAGAAGACACACTACTATCCCAGGCGAAATTCCCACTTATAATTTCAATAGCCGCTTCAGAACTACCATGTGGAGCCTTATTGGTAGCATTAGAATCTATGTCGTCTAGGCGAAGGAATATGGCAATGCGATCAAGTGAGACTTTTGTTTGGAAAAACACTGAAATCGAGTCTGGAAGATTGTAAATCGGCTCTTGAAGTATTTTAAAAGTTGCGAGTGCAGAAAGAACTTTCCCTGATTCGAGCGAGATACCAGCAAACAAACATGTAGCAAAAGTGGCCACCGCCACAATAATTGGTGCACCCCAGAAAATAAATGAAGTCATGGACAGAGTGTACATATACTTCTTTAGTGCCCCTTCTTCTTCGTCACGAAGTTTGACAATTTTCGACAGAAACTTCATTTCCCAACCTTGAAGTTTTAAAATCCTCATGTTTCTTAAGATTTCGGATGTTGATTTCATCCGTTTATCTTTCGATTTCATCAAATCATCTTGAAGTTTTTCTTGTATGTTTCCTAGTGGATAATTAGCCAGCAATACGAGAACTGTAGCGGAAATGAAGTTATGACGGCTAGTCCTAAGGTTTTATATAAAAGTAGTAATGCGATACCTACTTGCACAAACACTAACCAAAAATCGTGCATATACCAAGCGTAGTCACATATTCTTTCTGCATCAACAGCCATGAAGTTGATGATTTCACCACTCGAGTTCTCTTGCTTTGATTGACCAGAAATGGTCAAACCCTTTAGGTAAATCATGGCAACAATAGCTGATCGGGCTCTAATTCCAGCTTGTTGAAGCTTAAAGTACCAATGTCGTTGTGTGAAACACCCTATAATCTTAGACACGAAAAATGCAGCCACTAAAACAAAACCTTGATAATCATAAGCTCGGTTACCATTCAGGTATTGAACAAATGAGTCTATGAGGTAAGGACCGACAAAACTAGCCAAGGAAGATACTAAACCTAACAAACCCGTGATCACAACATCCTTCCACACGATATAGAGTAGCGCTTTCGTGAGACCAAATGTTGTGATTTGAGTACTCCTATTGCTTAAAGACTCTACTTTATTTAACAAAAGAGGAAACACTTTTCTCACACTATCAATATCTGAGAGCTGAGGGATGTCCTCAAGATCTAATGGCTTTTTATTACCTTTTGCAATAACCGAATTCATCCAAGAAAATGTTAACAAGCTATAGTAACTTGCTTTTTCATAAGTTGATGAAATTTCTCCCTTATTACTAATTTCACCCAAATTCAATAGTGGCTCATCGAGATTACCATCTCGACCTTCTTCCTCACTTTTATACGACAACCCCACGAAAAAAAGAAACAAGCCCATGAAACTTGACACTGAATCAGACACAAAGAACATCGTAATCGAACTTCTTGTTTTCTTATAGTAAACATAGTCCACGACAAGTAAATAACAAGAAACTGCAAAGAAACACACCCACCAAAACCTTAAAACAAACGGATACTTTCTAGATTCTGTCGACGAATTTGAAACAACTGTATGCAAATAAACACAAACAAATAACCAAACAAGTGTTCCTAGACCACCATGCAAAAGAGTCACAATCTTCTCATCATTCCAACCATTTCTATACCAATAAAAACTATTCCAAAAACACAAAGCAAGATTAAAAACTGAAAGACTCACACAACAAAACAAAACTTGTTTGTAATACAAACAACCAAAGCTTTGTTTCGAAACATCGTTTCGATCAACCCTTAATCTTTTAACAACCAATGAGACTAATATAAATATCAAAAACAAGAACTGGATCAAAGAAACACACCCATGTAAGAAAACTGGATTTAGCAAAGGGTTTATTGTAGAAGTGTGAAACATACCAAAGTTTGGAACATTAAGGATGTCACTCATCACTTATCTATTTTTAGTTTATGAAGCACGAGTGGTGAATGAGGTTTTTGAGGTTTATGTGTTATGTTTTTATAGTGGTTGTTTGAGAAGGTCATTGGAAACTTCTTTTATAATTATTTCGAAATAATAGCATCATATTTCAAACACTATTTATTGTTAGATATTTTAGTGTAATTGGATTAACTTGTTTTGACCAATTTCATCATAATAATACATCATTTAGGTTTGGAGGTGCGGAGTGCACACATACTTGAATTTATTATGATCTTAGGGGCGAAGCCCCTAAGGGACGGTGTCCGGGGGCAGCGCCCCTGGTAGCAGGGTCCAAGGGGCAGAGCCCCTGGCTGGGGTCGAGCTGAAATTTTTTATTTCCACTAAAGTTTTTTATGTGTAAAAAACTTCTGCTGAAATTCTGCTGAAGTTAAGAATCTGCTGAAGCTATGATTCTACTGAAGCTTTGATTCTGCTGAAGTTATGTTCCTCATAAATTAACTTTCGGAAATTGAGGGACAAAATTTGACAACTTGGAAACCCTAAAACTGCCTTTGGCAGTTATCCCGTATCATAGTTATATACGGTTTATTTGGTCATATATTTTCTACTTGTTCATTATATCTCAGACACACACATACAGAAAATTCTCATTCTCTGAATTGTATCCGATTGAATAATTTGGTAGAACCGCCGGATTGATTCGATCTAAAGTGTTCACTCGCCTTTCAGAGATTAAGCATATCCGTTGGTGTTCGTTATTACTACATATCCCCTACATTTATTATAAAAAATAGTTTTTTAGAGTCATAGTTTAAGTATAACTTAATGACCAAATGATTATAGTGATAACGATTAGAATTAGTTTACCGATTGGATAAAATATTTTGGGATAAATTTACTGATTGGAGTAATACTGTAACTCTTTTTAAAAAGGCCAAACATCTCTACATGGACACCAAGAAAAAACATCTCTGCTAGATATTTTTTAACTCTTTCGTGATTTGCATCTTTATTTCTTAGTTTTTTACATTTATTTTCGGTTAAATGTATAGTTTCAATGTTCCATATTAACTCTCTAACACTTCTATTTTAGGTTATCCTAAATTAACTTTTTACTACTAAAATTTATAATTGAAAAATGAGTTTGTCTAACGGGTGTTTTCAAATATAACTTAAGGTGATTATAAAAGAAATTTTGACGTTAGTTTAATTAAAAATCAAATTTAATTATAATAATTTATACGTTTAATTAGTGTGTATTAAATATAAACTATAATATAGATGAAAATTGTGTTTAATAAATGTATTTTAACAGACATCCCTAGAACATTTATTAGACAATCTTGTGAAAAATATCAGTTTACTACTAGTGAAATACTTATAATCAAGAAATTACAACATTCAAACAAATAAGCAAATGACTAAAAGTAAAATGTAATGATGTTTTTTAAAGTGTCTTTTTTTTTTCTTTTTCTTTTCTTATGACAATTATTTAAGTACAAATTAATGTAGAACAAATAATCATTTTAATATATATAACTAAAGCATCACTTACATACATTTATTATAGCTTAGTAAAAATTTTGGTCAAATTAATATAAATAAAAAAGCAAACATATATGTGGTGACTTACAAAGTTGTTTTAGTATACTAGAAAGTATTGATAAATTTGTACATAGTTCATGTATTTTATAAACAACATGCTATATACTTTTCAGTAAATATAGTTTACTCGTTATATAAGAAGTTGATATGCCTAATAGCTGGTACGGTGCATCAAAACATAATGTTCAAGTATATATTTTTACAAAGAAAGCTAACGTGGACATATTATAGTCATTTATTATTTTAACTAAATAGCTAAGGTGAGATAGTCAAAATTGGGTTCTTGAAAAAAAAAACTTGGTTGCCAAGAATAGGAGACGGAGACAACAATATGTGAGACAATTTCGTCATGTGGGATCTCTATTGGGTAATTAAAATTTTTTGTTTTCTGAAAGATTCTTTTATTACTAAATATTTCTGTATAAAGATAACTATAAAGTGTACAACCGTCTCTATATTTTTGGAGTTACTAGCTTATTGATTGGTATGTGGATTTATCGATTTACTAAAGAATATTCCAAAATGCAAACATATAAAAGTAACACCCAATGCCGTCTTCCACGGGTTATGGGAACCCAATACCGTTTCCAGTGCAAACATATATATATGTTTAATAAGTTTATGATCACTGGATCTTCACATATATTTTTTTCACCAAGTCCACACTGAGAAAAATAAACTTTATATATTAAAAAAGAAAAAGGTTTTTTTGATCGTAAGATGTAATTAATAAACATATACTTCAGTTTATTTTTAAATCAAAAAACACATTCAATGAATATTAACTAGACTCTAAAATGGATTAAACAAAAATTTGATATTAATTAACTTGGATCGTTTATATATAAAGAGTTAATCATGTACCCAGTTAGCTATATTAGCAATTAAAAAAAAAATGAATAATTTGGATTCCTAGATTGTTATAACAAATTACATTCACTTTACTAGCAACATATTTACCAAATTATCTTTTTTTACTGACCAACTCACACGCATCAAATCATATATACTTGAATCAATTTAATTTGCATCTCGGCCACACTTTGATCAACTTTCAGTTTGTTGCCAAACAAGTCACTTAAACCACTTAGGTAGCTAATGTTACTAATAACTAGAAACTTGGTCATTTGGTTAGTCGCTACTACAAATTTAAATAACTTGTCACCGAAGTTTAAGTAATTTTTCCTACAATAAACTTTCACTTTGTGAATGTAGCCGCCACCACAAGGATAAACTGAACTGGCGACAAAGTTATTGGCAAGGACACGACGTACTCGTTATCAAAGTAGTGAGTGGTTTATGTGTAATTTAGGATTAATTACATCTTAAATAACATTGCAGCTAGTTAGCTGAAAAGTTAAGGGACTCGAAGTGGATAAGAAGAAAAAAGGTAAGGGATCAAAACTGAAGATTAGCGTTGACCAGATCTGTTTTTCAGTTAATTTCTGATCTATCCCCAAACGTGTAACACCAGTTTGTTTCTCATTGCATAATTTTTACTTACAAACACACTCTTTCAATGGCGACTACTTCAGTTTCATCCATTCAAAAAAGCTTCAAGTATGCTGTCTTCTTAAGCTTTAGAGGCGAAGACACTCGAAAGAACTTTGTTGATCATCTTTATTCTGCTCTTACCCAAAAAGGTATTGAGACTTATAAGGATGATGAGAAAATCAAGCAAGGAAAAATGATAAGTGATGAGCTTATCCAAGCCATTGAAGACTCAAAATTTTATATCATTGTCTTTTCAAAGAACTATGCTTCTTCATCTTGGTGCTTGGAAGAGCTTGTCAAGATTATGGAATGCCAGACGATGGACGAGCACACTGCTTATCCCGTGTTCTACGATGTGGAGCCCACTGAAGTTCGCAAACAAACTGGGTCGGTTGGAGATGCATTTGCAAAACATAAAGAGGAAGGAGCTGCTGGGAAATGGAGAGAGGCTTTGAAAGAAGCATCTGATTTGGCTGGCTGGGAGTTGAAAAGCATTGCTAATGGGTGAGTAAATTTCTTCATCATATCTATGCAAACAATGTTTTTAGCAAGAAACCTCTTAGAGCATATGGTGTGTGTCATTTGTCGTCTATCTTCGTCATTTCTTAACAAACAATCTGTGGTCGGGCAATGGTAGAAAAGGAAGCGTTAGTGGTGGTCATTTGTTTATAGCACATGCTCTTTGAAATTCTGCAATGGAATTTACATTAATAACACAACCAAATCATGTTAATCAACTTTTGATAACACTACCAAAGTACCAAGTCATGTTAACAAGTCACTGTTTAAATGTGAGTGGTATTACTTTTCTCTCTTTCATCCTTAGGGGCCGTTTGGTTTGTTGGTAGGAATCACAATGGTTATCGGATTTGGTATGAGGTAGAATGACAATTGATATGAAAAGGTGTATCATTACGATAGTTTATGTTTGGATGACAAAATATGGTATGAAAAAGTGTAAAGATATTTGAATTTTGTAGTGAAAAAGAGAGGGGCCCACGAAATGGATTTCATAGACACCAAATTAGTGAGTAATAAATCTATGACTATGATATACATATTCAGTCCCGGGACCACTAAACAAACACCTTGAATCGGAATAAAATCCATAGGCTCATTCCGATAGGGCCATACCAAACGCACAACTTACCTTTCCTCTATAAATTTGGGTGGTACAATGAAAAGTTCATGTAATCATGTGTATGGTTTGCCTATACTCTTTTTTCTTTCATTCAAAATTATAGATTATTATGTGCTAAAATAATTGTTTATCCACCACCATAAGGCCTAATGGTAACAAACATATCTGTTACTCATTCACTATTTATTATATATCATAAACAATTATATCATCCTTTACTTCATATATGATTTATGTCACTATTATAGATTCAAAATATGTTCTGAAATTTTCACAAGCTAAATGAATCTTTATTTAACATATAGGCATGAAGCTAAGTTCATACAGAAAATCGTTGCAGAGATTTCACTAGAGTTACGTGTCATCAATTCGAGCACTGATGGAAATTTAATAGGCATGGAGACCCGTGTAAACAAAGTAGTTTCATCTTTAGAGCTAGGTGTGAATGATGTTCGTATGATAGGGATATGGGGGATGGGAGGTGCGGGGAAGACAACTTTGGCAAGAGCCATATTTGATCAAATATCCAATCAGTTCGAAGGTGAAAGCTTTATTGAAAACGTCAGGGAAGTTTCAAAAACCTCTTTGGCTGGTCTAAAGGAGTTGCAGAAACAAGTTCTTTCAGATGTTTTAAAGGATCAAAACATTAAAGTAAGCAATGTTTCTAGTGGAAAAAGTATGATGCAAAAGATGATGCGTGGTAGAAAGGTACTTGTTGTTCTTGATGACGTCGATCATAAAGATCATCTTGAGGCGTTAGCCGGTGACCGTAATTGGTTTAAGCCAGGAAGTAAAATTATAATTACAACAAGAGATGAGCAAGTACTGGTAGCGCACCGAGTGAGCCTGATTCATAGTGTGACTTTGTTATCTCAAGTGGAAGCGGGTTGCCTCTTCAGTAGGTATGCGTTTGGAAGAGAGATTCCAACTCGAGGGTACGAAGAGCTATCACGACAAGTTGTACAATATGCTCATGGGCTTCCCTTAACGATCAAAGTTTTGGGTTCGTTTCTTTGTGGTCAAATTGAACCTTACTGGGTAGATGCTATAGAAAGACTAAAAAAAATTCCATTAAAGGCAACTATGGAAAGATTGGAAATAAGCTTTGATGGTCTAGAGGATGATTACAAAGAAATATTTTTAGATGTTGCATGCATACTAAAAGGTTTTTACAAAGAATATGCAGTTAGAGTGCTTGAAAGCCGTGGATTTCGTGCTAAAGTTGGTTTAAGAGTTCTTGAGCAAAAATCTCTTATAACTTATAGTGATGATGAGGAATTGTGGATGCATGACCATTTAGAAGAAATGGGAAGGAATATTGTTCGTCGGTCACACCCCGATGAACCTCAAAGACATAGCCGATTGTGGGTTGATGAGGAAATTGAGTATATATTGACTAATGACATGGTAAGAATTGAGGAAATTGAGTATATATTGGTCCATATGGTTTTCTAGATATTTCATTTTTGGTCCAATAGTTTGAAAATTTTCGGGTTTAGTCTAAAATGAAACATCCGTCATGGGCTTGGTCCAAATTCCAAACTCTGTTAGTTTGACTATATTTGACCGTCACTTTTCTTATAAAAAACACATTAACAATTCCTTTTTGTGTCTCTCTAAATTAATTCAAAAATTCGAATCAAATTATCATTCAATTCGCTTTATATCATCTTCATTCACTCTCAATTTGATAATGTTTTCAGTGATTTTGGGCGTTTTGAAATTTAGGGTTCCAACAAAAATTAAGGGCTTTTATTTATTCGATTTCAGGGAACCCAAGCAACTAAATGTCTATCCTTCCGGTCACCAGCGGGTTTCAGTGCTGAAATTGCAGTAAAAGGTCTAGCAAAAATGAAGGATCTTAGATTTGTTTATATGAATCTCTATAAGGATTATCATACTGAGAGGAATATTGTTCAATTTGATAAAGCTAGCGAATACCTTCCAAATTCCTTACGATTTATGAAATGGGGTGGATTTCCTTTTTCGAGTTTACCGAATACATTTCAAGGAAAACATCTTGTTCAACTTGAATTATATTACAGCAAGATTGTTCAACTTTGGGAAGATGGAGAAGAGAAGGTAGAATAATGGTTAATTTGTTGTTTTTCATGATTCATTATGATCCTATATATCTATTGGTTTGTTACTGCACCAATATTAATTGTTTTTTGTACTTATGTCAGGTTCTTCATAAGCTCAGGTTCCTCACCTTCTATTGGTGTTCAAAATTACAGTCCGTTGACCTTAGGTTGGCTCCAAATCTTGAGCAGTTGACTATTGGCTGTTGTGATGATTTCGTAGAGCTTCATATACCTGCTGATCATCATCCAAAGCTCCAATATCTTGACATCACTGATTCAAAGCTGACACACCTTCACCTCAGGAGTACTCCGAATCTTGAGAAACTAATACTCCGGGACTGTCGTGATTTGGTGGAACTTGAAGTGCCTTATGAAAGTCTAAAGCTCCAAGAGCTCGACCTTCGTCATTCAAAGTTGAGGACCCTTGACCTTGGACTCACTCCAAATCTCAAAAGGTTAAATCTTGAAAATTGTTGTGATTTGGTAGAAATTAATGCTGCCATTGGATGTCTGAAAAAGCTTGACTTCTTAGACTTAAGTGATTGTGGGAGGTTCGAGTCTTTTGTGTTTGACAAATGGTCTCAACGAGCTAAGGCTGATTCTTTATCTGAGTTACATCTGATTGCAGAACCCACAGATGTTTGCCCTTTGCACTCCGACAATGATTCACCAAAGTTTCAGTTTTCATGTTATTATAAAGAAGATCCAGCTTCATCGTTTGGAAATCTTGAAAGGCTTATTTCCATAGGTCTGTGTGCTTGTACAAACCTTGAGAGTTTTTCAAGAAGCATTTGTAGTTTACAATGTATAAGAAAGCTTACACTTGAAGGCAGTATTACAGAAGCACCCCGGGACCTTGACCAGTTAGAATGTCTAGAGGAGCTGACTTTTTCATCTACAGAGATTAAAAATCTTCCAGATAGCATTTGTATGTTGAAACATCTTAAATCTCTCAAACTTAATTCATGTTTACTTCTTGAGAAGTTACCCGATGATATTGGATGCTTAGAAGGTTTGAAAGAGTTAAACGTAGTAGGTACAGGCATAACCCGTCTTCCACAAAGCATTTTTATGTTGAGAGGTCTACGTATTGTTGGGTCGTTACAGCTTCTTGATACATATGATCTACTACTCAAGAGACGAAGAACCTCTGATGATGATGATGAAATAGTCTGCTACATATAATCCATACTAACACATGCCAAAGGAGCCAATACATGAAGAGCTATTTTAACAGGTACTTTATTTTGAAATTTCAAATTGATTATGAAAATATTCATTGTTTCTGCAATTTGTGTGTTTTACCATGATTTTAACAATCCATTTTTTGCTGTTAGGAGGTCCGATCAGCAGGAAGCCTTCGTCAATCAGTGCATAACTGTTAACCAAGTAAACTCCTATAGGGTAAGTCATTAAGCAATCAGTGCATAATTTGTGTGTTTATCATAAAGATTTTACGTTTTTTGTAATATTTTGTTTCAACTTGATCTTTCAAGGTCTGGTGAGCAGGAAGCAATTGCCACTCAGCTAAGAAGGTGATCTAAAGCTCATATTAAGAGTTTTGTTGTATTAGATATTTCTGTTTTAGTACCTTTTAATGCACTGTTAGATTACGCTCATATCTCTGCGTCTATTCTCATGTTTTGATCATTGATAGTTTTATCTGGCACACTCCCAAAGTATGATTATTTGTAAAGAATTGTTTAAAATTATGATTGTCTTTTATCTTTCAACATTAGTACTATATAAGAAAGTGTTATAAGTTATGAATGATCATATACAAGTTTTGATTCACATAAGTAAGCTCTACATTTGGATGAAATCATTAAACATAAAAGCATTTGACTTTTTAGTCAAACTGTTGCCTTTCATCAAATTTTGCTGAGATTTTTATGAAATTGAACCGACAAACATATTTTTGAAAGCCATTGAGTAATCATATGCTGTCTTTTTTACTACAAACTGTAGAATGTACAATTCGGACAATAGTTTGACATGGTAAAATTGAAGTAACACAGAACGTTGCTTATAATTAGAACCACGTCCGTATTGACCATATACACGTACAGAACATGACACCAAGCTTTGTTGCTAAAAACTCACCTTCTTTGTTACAGTACATGGAACTGGTTTCATGCAACAAAGTTGACTTGTTGAGAATGTCAACTGATGAAAAAGATGTGATTTTTGGATGTCAAAAATGAATTCATTAACAGATGATCTGACGTAAACCAGTTTTAAAGGGCCTATTATGTTAAACACTTGTACCTCCAAACTCATTAACAGATGGATTTATTAAACTTTGAAGCCATGTTTCAATCTTTATTGGGCAAAGGTGAAATAATTGTTTATAAGCTAAAACTGATACTTTAATACTTTAAAACTGATAGTTTTCATGCGGTTAGACCCTGCATCCCGTCATATTACCGCACCATTGTTTATTGTTGATTATTTTCAAGTGATTTTGGCTTTATACGTTTTGGTCATTGATGATTTTCTCCGCCACACTCCCAAAAGTACGATTGTTTGTAAAGAAGTGTTTCAACGTATGATTGTCACTTTACCTTTCTGTATTAGTACTTTTTAATGTATACACTGTTAGATCAAGCTATAATCTTAACTTGGATGCTGTACTAGTACTTATTACTTTAGATCAATAAAGAATTTGAACTTTATTTGATTCATGGAGCTCGGTAAACACAGTTGACTTCTTAGAAAGTCAAACTGTGTTTTCGATGAAAATGGTGGGAGTAGAGTGCGGGACTATGATAAAAGGTTGGAGATGATCATGCTAAAATAAGCTTAAGTGTTATTAGTGATGTAATATCATATATAAGATTTTGATTCACATAAATAAGCTCTACATGTGGATGAAATCATCAAGCATAAACTATTTGACTTTTGAGTGGCTTTCATCAAGGTTTTCATAGAATTGTATGGACACACATATTTTGTGTCTTTGTGATGGTTGAGCTACCAACCGTAGAAGGTGGCAAAACGGGCGGGCCGGGCGGGCACGGGGCACGGGCACGGGGCACGGGCACGGGCTAAAATGGGCACGGGCTAAAATGGGCACGGGCTTAAACGGGCACGGGCTAAACGGGCACGGGCCAAATGGGCACATGTTTTACAAATCACTTAATAGAAGACCTAAAACGAAGAAATAAATTCCTTAAACGTAATATCTTATTTATATTATAAAACTTAAATATATTTGTAAAAAAAATTCTTTAAAACGATTCGTAATATTCTACAATTGAGGGAAAAAAATGTGCCGGTTAGTGTCCATTTAAGTTTTCAATGGGCTATATGTGCCCATTTCAAAAAAAGGAGGGGGCTAAATGTGCCCAAATCTTTTAAAAATGTGCCCATTTAGCCCATCTTTTTGCTTTTGGGCACATTTTGTCACCTCTACGTAGAATGTTAAATTTGTAAAACAGTTTAACATGGTAAAACTGAGCTAACACAAACCGTCGCTTACAACTAAAACCATACTACCATTGACTACGTAAGTGATATTGTTGTGATACTAGAGTCTAAAAGGTTTGTAGCTTTATCATAAAATTGAGAAAGATGATACCGTACAGGACATGGCACTAAGCTTTGTTCCTAATAACCTTTTTTGTTACAGTACATGGAACTGGTTTCATGGAGCAGAGTTGACTTCTTCAGAAAGTCAACTGCATTTTTGAATCTTAAAAGAGTGGGAAAATTGTATGATAACATGATTATTAAAAGCTAAAATTGGTACTTAAATTTAGTTTAGGTAGAAAGTGGGTCAGAATCATAACCCAGTAAAAAAGTGGATACTTTGTGTTAAAATTTTTGTTTTTCACACTTTTGCCACATGGTTTTTAATAAAAGGTTTATTTATTTGCACTTTGGCCAAAAGGCTTATTAAAGTAATGTCAAAGTTAGATATATATGACCCTCCAGATGCAATCTTGGATCTTCTCATGTGTTGTGAACTCTCTGGATAGGATCGAATCGGGTTTGAGTAGCTGATGGGAAGGTTGTTATTAATGATGATGATGATTTGATGTAGTTTTAATGGTGTTTGGGATTGCTTATCCAAACATGTTTATTTGGTTTTGTGAATAAAGTCAAACTCTGTTCTTGATGAAAGGTTGACTTAGTAACGGGACGAACATATAGAGGTGGCACTATGATAAAAGGTTGGAGATGATCATGTTAAAAATTAGGTCTAATAACCTATTAAAGCATCATACTTGTCACAAATGTCAGTTCGACATAGCGAACAAAAAAAATAGCCCCTTTGCCCACTTATCTTGTCTGTTTTGTCTCTATGATACATTTAGTAACTTGTACAACCGGTATCCGGTTTTTTTAACCTTATATTATCCTAGTTTGAAGTACACGTCTCTCAATGGCCTAGCAAACACACGTTTTCTTCTATTTTGCCCACTTATCTTGTCACAAATACACGTCTCTCAATGAAATACACGTGCACCTCAACCATTTTTTCTGGAACTGCAAAAATTTCATAGGTAGTACCACTTTCCGTCCTAAAGAACTCCACATCACCCTCGATAGATAAAATTTCCCCTGATGGATCAAATGAAGATGGAACTTTGTCTATCATTGATGATGTGGAAGAAACGAAGGCCGGTTTTAGATTATTTCCAATATGGGTTAGTTGTTTAGGGTATGCAATCGTATTTGCTCAAACTTCCACGTTTTTCACGAAACAAGGAGCTACCATGGACCGGTCAATCGGACCAAGTTTTGAAATTCCAGCTGCCATGCTACAGTGTTTCATTGGTCTATCTGTTGTCATCCTAATCCCCATCTATGACACCATTTTGGTTCCTCTTACCCGAGCTATTACAAGGAGACCCCGTCTGGTATAACAATGCTTCAAAGAATTGGAACTGGTACCGTCATATCTGTTGTCTCAATGGTAGTTGCAGAAATCGTTGAGAAAAATTTAAGGAGTATGAATATCCGTTGGAGGTAGATGTAAACGGTTTTAATGTAATGGAATTGGGTTTCAGTTTGAGATTTAGAGTGAATTGGAAGAGTTAATTTTTAGGGTTCATGAGATGTTAAATGAATTTGGGAAAGGTGTAAAAGGGTAAAGTTGTATGTGGAAAGAGAAAAAAAAATGGTTGAGGTGGAAAAGTGTAAATAAATGTTGAGGGTGATGTGGAGTTTTAACCGGGTACGTGTACTATACCTGCAGTTGGGGGTACTAAATGTATCATAGAGACAAAATAGACAAGATAAGTGGGCAAAAGGGCTATTTTTTTTGTTCGCTACGTCGAACTGACATTTGTGACAAGTATGATGCTTTAATAGATTATTAGCCCTAAAAATTAACTTACGAAAGTGTTATAAGATCATATACAAGTGTTGATTCACATAAAAATTTGGATAAAATCCTCAAACATAAAAATACTTCACGTTTGAGTCGGCTTTCATCAAATGTCACTGAGATTTCCATAGAATTGTACCGACAAACATATTTCAGTGATACGAAATTATCAGGGCTTGAACCATTTGTATTTTTAAAAGCCATTGAGTAGTCGTATTGTGTCTTTGTCATGGTGGAGCTACAAACCGTAGAATGTACAATTTGGTAAACAGTTTAACATGGTAAAACTGAGCTAACACAAACCGTTGGTTACAACTAAAACCAAATCATGTCATCATTGACCACATAGGTGATTCAATGTGACACCTAGATTTGTTTCTGCAACAGAGTTGACTTCTTTGATGAAAAAGTTGTATTTTTTATATGAATTCAGTTAAGTTTTTTGAAAGCTTGAAAGAGCGAGGAAATTTGTATTAAAGGGCGAGAAATGAATCAAAAGGAATAAGTTGAAGGACATATTATGTCATACCTTCAAATTCATTAACAGATGATGATGGGTTTAAACATATGATCCCCGGATTCAACCTTGGGCCTTCACGCGAGTATGAACCCGCTAGATAAGATCTTAACCCTTTAGTAAACACCTTTAGTTGATCTGTGAACCTCATGGATATGCTTTTAGCCCTTCTGCGAACCCTCAAACGATACTTAAATCTCATGAGTGTTCTTTTGTTAAGTGATCTGGTTCACACTTACATCCATTTACATTTGTAACAACTTTTTGCACCTCAAAATAAATACCCATTTTTATTATTTTTATTTTTTTATATTTTTTTTTATCTATTTCTATTTGAAGCATTTGTACACACGCGCATAAAAATGAAATTCAATAAAAACAAAACCCGCCAAAAACACATTTTGAATTTTGAAAACCCCCAAAACAAAAAAGAACTTACAACAATAATTAAATAATAATTGAATGTGTGATTTTGAAGCACCTTCATTTTCATTAGGTTTCGATTTCAATTTTGATGATACACCGAACCCCAAATGACACCGAATAACACATCGAATCGAGTAGCTGCTGATGTGAAGAGTGTTGTTGAAGGTAATGATAATGATGAGGAGTTTGTGAATGAGACGCTTAGGGTGCGTTTAGTTGAGGGAAAACACCCTTGTTTTCCACAAAATGTTTTGTGGAAAACAAATAAAACAAAGATCGCGTTCAAATTAGTGTTTTCCAATAAAATTCTCTACAAAATACAAAATTCCTATTTCCAACTTTAATACACAAAACTGGAAAACACTTTTTTTTTTTTTTTTTTTTTTCATCTATTTTCCTTTAAAATGCCCCTAATTCGTTTTCGTCCGTTTTTATACGTTTTTTCCGGTTTTTTACGTTTTTTTATCCGTTTTCGTAAATTTTTTACCTTTTCGTCTATTTTTTACCTTTTCGTTTGATTTTTTACGTTTTCGTCCGTTCTTTTACGTTTTCGTGTGTTTTTTTTTTTTAACGTTTTTGTCTGTTTTTTTTACGTTTTCGTCCGATTTTTTACGTTTTTGTCTATTCTTTTACGTTTTCGTCCAATTTTTTACGTTTTCATCCGCTTTCTTACGTTGCCGTCCGTTTTTTTCCATTTTTTTTACGTTTTCGTTCGTTCTTTAATGTTTTCGTCTGTTTTTTTATGATTACGTTTGAATTTTTACGTTTTCGTCTAATTTTTTATGTCTTCGTTTGATTTTTAACGTTTTTGTCCATTTTTTACGTTTGCATTCGATTTTTTACGTTTGTACCGTTTTTTAACGATTTCGACCTTTTTTTTTTTTTACGTTTATGCCTTTTTTTTATGTTTTCGTTCGTTTTTTTACGTTTTCGTCCGTTTTTTTACGTTTTCATATGTTCTTTTACGTTTTAGTCTGTTTCCTTACGTTGTCATCCGTTTTCGTCAAATTTTTTACGTTTTCATCTGTTTTTGTATGTTTTCGTCTGTTTATTATGATTTCGCCTGATTTTTTACGTTTTCGTTCGATTTTCTACGTTTTCGTCCACTTTTTTTTAATGTTTTTGTCTGAATTTTTACGTTTTAACCGTTTTTACGTTTTCGACCCTTTTTTTACGTTTTTGTTTGTTATTTTACGTTTTCGTACATTTTTTTACGTTTTCATCTGTTTTTTACGTTTTCGTCCGATTTTTAATGTTTTTTTCCGAATCTTTACGTTTTCATCTGAATTTTTACGTTTTCATCTTTTTTTACGTTTTCGGCTGTTTTTCACGTTTTCATCTTCTTTATGTTTTTTAGGTTTCGTCTGACGAAAACATAAAAAACAGACCAAAATGTATAAAAACGGACGAAAACGTAAAAAAACAGACGAAATCATAAAAACAAATGGTTGAAAACGTAAAAAAAAATGGATGAAAACACTATAATTTAGAAAACGTAAAAAATGAAAGAGAATTTAAAAAATGGCCGAAAACGTAAAAAAACATAAACGAAAGGACGAAAACGTAAGAAAACATAATAAAACGGTCGAAAACGTAAGAAAGCGAACGTAAACGTAAAATTAAGGACGAAAACGTATAAAAAATACGAAAACCATAAAAAAATAGACAAAAACGTAAAAAGAAAACGAAAACGTAAAAATCGTACGAAAACGTTAAAAGGGGGCGAAAATGGACGAAAACGTAAAAAAACCGACGAAAACGTAAAAAACGAACGAAAGCATAACTAACAGACGAAAACGTAAAAAACAGATGAAAACACTAATTTAGTGGGTCGACCCGACTCAAACCATCTGTCCCATGACCCGCTAGACCCCATTTTTTAAACAGGACATATATGACCCATGACCCATGACCCAAATTTACCCGTTTGTCACCTCTAATAAAACATATAAAAATGTTCAAAAATATATAAAAACGTACAAAATGAATAAAACATACAAAAACGTATAAAACGGATGAAATAAGAAATTTTGTTTTATGTCAAATTTAATGTTTTTATGTCGAATTGTAGTCGCTTGAAGATTTTTTCATGTTATTTGATGTTATATTTTACTTTTTTTAATTCTTTATTTTATCGTATTAGATTTTTTTAGTTATTTTATAATTTAGTTTGTTAGTTTATAATATTTGTTTTTGTGTTTTGAAGATGTTTTTATGGTATTACAAAAGTGAATAGAGAATTGAGATAGAAAACAACAACACTTGAACATGTTTTTTAGTTTTGCAAAATGGAAAACATAATCACAAGTTTCTCAAACTAAACGCGTTTTATAAATTTTCCATTGTTTTGTGGAAATAAAACTCCCCTCCCTTTTCCTACAAAACAAGAAATAGGAAACGAAAGAAAATGTTTTCCAACTAAACGCAACCTTACTGTTGCTGATTCAGATGATAATGACAATGAGGAGGAGGAGGTAGTAAGGCCGAGGTTGAAATGGTTAAGGCGCGGGTGTAGTGGCGGAGGATAGGGGGTATTCGGGTCATCGGTTTGAGTTTGGGTTTGGGTTCGGTTGTTGTTATCATCAGGGAATGATTTGGGAAAATCCATGTTTGGACAGAAGCTGGGAACACGGGATGAACATGATAAGTAATATACGATGGGCTAATGATAAGTAAAATTTGTTGTTGTTAAAGAAACGGATATTACTTTTTTCCATTTAGCCACTACGCAAAAAAGGTCTAACGATAAGTAAAATATTCCTTCATGTTATGCGGTAAATGCGGTTGTATCACGTTTTTGTTACTGATGGGCTATTTTCAAGAAAGTTTGTTCAAAACTTTGACATCTTTTTTCGACAGCTTTGATCCTTAAGTATTATAGTATGTTTTTATTTACATCAAAGTATATTTATGGCTGATAATTTTTCAAGTGAATAAAGTAAATTAATTTACAGTTTGAGCCTAAAATAGTATTGTTTTAGGTTCCTAATACAAGTTTTACTTTATTGAATATATGTATAATTAGAAAAGTTAGACTAGTTAATTAATGGAGTACAATCAAAATAATTGACTTTCAGAAAGTCAACTGTGTTTTTGATGAAAATGCTGGTATTTTGATATGAAGCTCAAGATGATCATTGGGTTAAAATCATCAAAAACAAAAACATTTGACTTTTTAGTCAAAAGTATTGACTTTCATAAAATTTACAGATTTATAATTAAACCTATTGAACATATAGTTTTTATTACTAAATAATTTAGTTATAATTTATAATTAAACCCATAAGAAGCCATGACCAATTAGCTATTAGGGTTTTACCTTAAAATTTATCTTATATATACCCTTTTGTATCGCATACATAATAATCAATTGAAGAATTTTGCATTCCCTCAATTCTTGTTCACAACACGCTCAAAAGCTTTAGTTTCGTTTTTGTTTTCTCTCGTTTTCCACCACCGGTATGTCTTCAACTTTGATAATTATTGTTTGTAGTAATTTTCTAAGACAACATTTGCTATATATACTCAGTGGTAACAATGTAAATAATATTATTAATAAATCGTCATACTATCTACTGTTTTATTGATCAATCTAGTCGGGAGTAGGACTAAATCAAAATAATATAACATATAGACTTTGTAGTTATAGTTTTCGTAACATATTTGTTGTTGGAAAATTAGTTGGTGAAAGTGACTTTTGACCAACTTTGGACACAATTATCTATATGTATGTGTCATATATATAAGTAATAGTTTGTAGGTTCGCGTTCTCCTCGAAGAGAGCTTCGCAATGAGCCTTTATGTGTCCAAAATAGAGTTGATGTGAATGAGATATCGTGTCTCAAAGTTAAGCATTCGGTACGATGCTTAAAGAGGAATTTTGAATTGTTTTCTATCCCACATCGGTGGGATGAGTAAACTTAGAGGGAGTCTATTTTGTATAAATAGAGGCCCTAGTTCCATAGGTTTAATACACATCAAATCAATAGTTATTATTGATTTCTAACATATGGAATACGCATCTCTTAAGATGAAATTCCTGGCAGTTTTGTTAAGTCCGACAGTACAACTTACTGTTTTGGCTGTTGTACCCTGGGAAATAGACGGCGAATCTGTTTTAAGGGAAGTGTGTCAAACACGTGCCTCGGCTTTTAGTGCTTCTTTGTTGATCTTTATTTGGTGATCAAGTAAGTCTTTTGACTATTTTATTATCTTATTTAATTATCGTTTATCTGCTTACATTATGTTTTTATTTAATTTTCTGTTATTTATTTACTGTTAATTTTATTTATTGTAATTTAGATTTTATTAATAAAAGTGTAACCGTTTCCATACAGTCTTAAAACAGATTATGTGTAACAGAATTAAAACACTTTTTATTAAAATCTGATTTATATAATTAACAGATTTTATACAAACTGTTTTTCTGCTGAAACCAAGATTGTGTTTCTTTGAAAATCAGTTTTATATCTAAACAGAATTTTAATTAACATATTTGGTATAACAGATTTATAAACGATTTTTAAAACAGTTTATTGTATCAGTTTTTATTGAAACCATGATGAGTTTCTTTTTCAAACTGATTTATTTAGTTTGTTTATTGCATATGTTATTGTTTAAATCTGGATTCTGAAACCAAGCTTGTGTTTCTCTGAATCATATTTGGTACAAGTTTACATAAACCATGTCGAGTTTATTAGATACCATATTCTTTTAACAGTTTTTTAATTGTTTTTGTGTTAAAATATTCACAAGTTACCCTAGTGAATTTTGCGAATGTAATTGGTGCGCCAGTTACTAACATGGTTAAAAATCATGATGCAATCATATTCATTGAAACCAAGTGGAGTTTCTTTGAAACAAAACTCATAAAATACAAGTTGTTATTTTATTAGATTACTAGAACGTGTTTATTGAAACCAAGATGAGTTTGTTTGAAACAAAATATGATAATATACAAGTTGTTATCATATTTGGTGGAAAAGTTTCTTTGACTTGTTTAGCTTATTTAAACCAGGTTGAGTTTAATTATAAACTAAATATAGTTATTGAAACTTTATGCATTTGGAAGTAGATCTATAGAAACCTTGTTGAGTTTCTTTGAAAGAGTAAATCTATTTGAAACCTTGTCGAGTTTCATTGTAGAATTAGACCATGTGATGCAGATCTATTAAGATATTCTTAAAGAAGATTGACAAAATCATATTACAAATTTGTTTTTGTTTAAAAACATTATGTAATATGCGATATTGTTTAATTGTTTAATCGAAAGACTTGTTTAAAAGCGGTTTTGTATAATGGATCTTACAAAACAATAGTGTTTTAAAAAAAATTCGATGTTATCGTGTTTGTTAAGAAACACTTTGTGATATAGCAAGTTGTTAATTATTCCAAATTTAGTTTTAGACTAATAACGAAATCTCGTATTAACAGCATGTTCGGAATGTCATGAGTGACATCTGAAGGATCTGCTCCCGAACTTGATGAAGGGAGACCGATACTCGAGTTATGTGTACGGTAGATGCTTTAAAGCATTCAGATTTTATGTGTCATAACTATGGGTTAAATGGCCTGAATGAAATGAAAATTGTTGTCAAGGCGAGGATCTAACATTAGATAATGGTGGATTAACACTTGGGCATCATGTCATGAGTATGATGATAAGAGTTTGGTTAACTCTTTCAAAGTAGCAGAAAATGACGAGATGCAATTTATGGGCAACTCTACAACTACTAATAGCAAGGGAAAAAGAAATGTGATGTTGAAATTCACATGTGGAAAAGAGCTTAAGTGAAACAACACGTTGTATGTGCCAGAGATTCGTAGGAATCTTGTGTCTGGATGGTTGCTTAATAAATTTGGCTTTATTTTTATCAAGTAACATTGAGTTAACATTGAACAAAATTTTGGTCGGTACGGGTTATGCCCTTCATTAAATGTTTAAGCTGAATCTATTTTTTTGGTTGTTTTAATAAAAATGAGTATGAATTCAGCTTATTTGATCCTTTGAATGTATAGCATGGCCATCACGGACATGTTAATTTTAACTCAATACGTTGTTTAATTAAATAAACGTGAACACGGATTACAAAAGTAAAACTTATGTTGAAGCCAAATTGACAAGGTTGTCTTTTCACTCCGTTGACCGAAAATTAACCAAACCCTTGATTCACATAGTTTCATGTGATTTGGAATCGATACCTACTAAGGTAGCAATTAGGTACTTCATCGTAATTGTTGATGGTAGTATAAAAATATTGCGACTTTTACTTACAAGGCGGTTCGAAGTGATATCGGAGGTGAATACGTGTCTCTATTTCATGTATGTGCTAAACATGGAATAAGACATAAATTTATTGCTCCTTATACGCCACAACATAATTGTTGATAGGAAAGAACCGTGCCTTAAATATATGGTTATGCCATGTTGTTAAAGTCATGGTTTAAGCCATGGCATGTGGGGGAAAGCGGTTTTATTGGCTACTTATCTTTTAGATAAGATCCCCTGTAAGGAAAAGAAGATAGTTCTATGAACTATGGATGGGAAGAAAACCATCCTATAAGTACTTACGAATGTGGGGGTGTCTATCTATCCCGACACCCAAGGATCAATATATTGGACCTAAAACTGTGGATTGCATATTTTTGTGATATGCTCATTACAGTAGTGCTTATCATTTATTTGGATATGATTCAGAAAATCTGAATATATACAAAGATACGATAATGGAATCAAGGAAAACTTTCATTGTTTGAAACTGTGTTTCCTTATTTATCCGAGGAAAATGGAAGTTCATCTAGACTAGATGATATAGTTGTCCATGATGAGAGGCAACTAAATGATGATGTCCTTCATGATGAGAGGCATCAAGATGATAATGTTGTTCTAATAAGAGACAACAAGAGCTGATAATGATCTCCAAGATGAGAGACAAGATCAGACTGAGGAAGAAGAGGTTGAACCTAGAAGAAGCAAAAGGGCAAGAACCGAGAAATCGTTTAGACCCGATTTTGTTTCTTTTATGGTTGAAAATGAACCTAGTTCATACCGAGAAGCGGTTACTTCCTCAGAAGGGCCTCAATGGAAAGAAGCCATTAAAAGTGAAATAGATTCTATTTTACAAAATCATACTTGGGAGCTCGTGGATTTACCTCCTGGTTGTAAACCACTAGGCTATAAATAGATCTTCAAGAAGAGGATGAAAGCCGATGGCACCATTGACAAGTACAAAGCAAGATTAGTAATCAAAGGATTTAGACAACGAGAAGGTCTTGATTACTTTGATATGTATTCGCTTGTTACGCGAATAACCTCGATTAGGATGATACTTGGTATTGCCGCTTTAAGAAATTTGGAAGTTCACCAAATGGATGTGAAAACGGCATTTCTAAACGGAGATTTAGAAGAAGAAATTTACATGAACCAACCTGAGGATTTCATGGCTCCTGGACAAGAGAACAAAGTTTGTAGGCTTGTTAAGTCATTATATGGCTTAAAGCAAGCTCCCAAACAATGACATCTAAATTTTTATCACGTCATGTCAGAACGTGGATTCAAAATTAATGGATATATGTAGAAAAACGGTATATATGTAATCGTGTGTTTATACATAGATGGTATACTTATCACCGGAAGTGATAAAAAGGTAAACAAATCCACTAATGAAATGTTGGAGTCAATATTTGACATGAACTACATTGGTTGTTCGATATGGTTCTTGGAACTAAGATCATATGAAACCAGATGGATTTGTTTTGAAGTCAAAAACACTATAAGGACAATATTCTTGAGAGGTTCAATGTGGGGGATTCCGGCCTAGCTAGAACTCCAACGACATCTTTTTAAATCTATTTAAAATAGAGGTAGAGGTGTTGCCCATTTTGAGTACTCAAAGAATATTGGGCATCTTATGTGTCTAATGACTTATGTGAGACCTGATTTAGAAGTTATAATCAGGTTACGTAAATATACCAGTAATTCAAGTGATGACCATTTGGATAGTATTACACAAGTACTATGATACTTACGATATTGCATTTTGGAAGATATCCAACTTCTATCTAATACTAGAGTAATGAAAATATTGATTCTTACATAAAAGAATCTAGATCCACTAGAGCAGATGTATTGACTCTACGTGGGAAGCTTTGTCTTGGAAATCTTGAAAGTATTTCAAACAGACTTTTATAGCTAAATCTATGATGGAATTTAAATTTATCATTTGAGATAAATTTATGGAATATGCGGATATCTGCGTTAATTCGTAGAGGACATACCAAGATGGCGTAAACCGGTAACGACCATCTATATGAAGTGTGATAGTCAATTGAAAATTGACAGAGCTCATATCACAATGTAAAATGGTAAGTCAAGACATATCCATCATAGACGTTGATTGGTGCGACAACTACTCTCAACTAGAGTTATCACGATTGACTATGTAAAGTCAATGGATAACATCGCGGATCCGCTTACGAAAGCCTTAAGCAGAGAGTTAGTTAGTAAGTTGTGTAGAGGAATGGGACTAAAGCCCTTGAAGGAATGAGTTTCTATGAAGGAAAACCTAACCCAGTTGACTGGAGATCCCGAGATCTGGGTTCAATATGACAACCTAATCATAGAAATGTGGGGGAAGTCACGTCAATATGGGGGAGTTACTTAACATTGTAACTTCCTAGTCTATTCCTATAACAAATGCGACTTGTTGAGAGGTTAAACATATGGCTTTAATGATTCAGGATGAAATCACAAAGCATAATGATTCAAGATGAAATCACAAAACATATGTTTTTATTGATTCAAGATGAAATCACCTATGTGAGAGAGAAGTAGGGTCGCTTTGAAGGGAATTGTGTGGGGGCGCAAATCCTAAGAGCTCTTGCAAATGTTCACGACCATTGATAAGGTTTTAAAAGGTACCATTTTGAGGGGTCGTTTAAGTCCTTATTTGATCACTTTTGTATCCGTTATTGCTTAATATCGTTCCTTTTCACTTTTTAGGTCTCGTGAAGGCAAAATGCTGAAATGACACTTATTTGGACAGAAAGGCGCGAATATATGAAGAAAATGGCCAAAGTCGAAATCAGACACTCACAGTCGCTGAATGTAGAAGGCGACGGCGTCAGGTTCTATGTACGACGCCGTCGGAAAATTGTTGTGACGGGTCAGAACTCAAAACTCGTGTTTTCAAGAGACGGCGTCTAGTGTAAAAGAGTAGGCCGTCGCTACTCAGACGTCCTAGATGCGATCCAGACGACGTCAGAAGCTGAAGAGGACGGCGTCACGGACATAAGGTGACGCCGTCGCAAGGTTAACGTGGCCAAGACGAAAGCCTAATGGCGGCGACACGACGGCGTCACTAAACATAAGGTGACGCCGTCGCAATTGTAATCTTATATATAGAATCCGAATTTTTCAGTCTTTGTGTGGAGAGTCTTTGGAGTAAAAACCTAAAACCGAACCTAAGGTGTCTTGTACAGTATTTTAGGGTTTTTAACCCTATCTTACACCAAGATAAGTCTTTGCTTCATTAATTCAATTATGTCTTTGATTATTTGTGTGTATGCTTGCATGTTCTCCATGTCCGGCTAATTTATTTGTGTGTTTGCTTAGGAAGTATGAAACTTAATTATTGAATATTGATTGGTTGTTTCTTATCTTAGTTGATTAATGATCTAGTAATGCGATAGGTCATTCGTTGTGTACTTAATGCTTGATTCATCTTTGTGAACCCTAGAGTATGATTACCTGAGTGATTGTAGTCTAAACCATCCGAAGAGAGCCTTAGAGTAGGAGTCTATAATCTCTAAGTGGATTTGTAGACAAGACCCTTTGGTAAGTTCAAAGAGTTAGGGAGAAACGCATACCCTACAACTTAGAAGCACAACGCAACTAGGAATAAGACGTGACACTCAACCATCAGTAGGAGATAATTAAGGAGTAATACAAACTAAGTAAACACATCTTTAAACTATCATACGAGCACACATTAATTAGACATAGACTCCCACAACCTTAGTTTAGATAATTAGATAATAGTAGAGTAATCGGTAGAAATACCAACCCCCCAAATCCAATACCCGAGATTCGTACCTTTCCATTTTCATAAAATATAAAAAGATAAAAAATAATCTTCCTCAACCTTAACCTTAGCGTAGTAACTCCCTACTAGCATTCCTATTCCCCTAGAGAACGATATCAATACCCGTGGCTTACCCTAATTACTACACTACAACGATTAGGTTCACTGCCTAGGGTGTTATAAAACTTGCTCGAAGAAAAGGAAGTTCCTTTGACCCCGAACGACGCGTGTAGCGTTATCAACCATAATGAACATGACTATGAGGACTTAACAATGTTAGGCAGAGTCTTGTGTGAAATGTATTGTCGTCTACATAAACAGCAGCTCAGTTCAAAGACATCGCGTCTACTGACAGCTAGGAGGCTAAGTGCATTTCACAAGGGAAGGTTCAAAGGGTCACACCTACCTCTCCTTTGTAAGATTCAACTATTAGAATTTCATCGTAATTTTTGTATATTACGACCGATCTCCATTCATGTGGGGGATTGTTGGAAAATTAGTTGGTGAAAGTGACTTTTGACCAACTTTGGACACAATTATCTATATGTATGTGTCATATATATAAGTAATAGTTTGTAGGTTCGCGTTCTCCTCGAAGAGAGCTTCGCAATGAGCCTTTATGTGTCCAAAATAGAGTTGATGTGAATGAGATATCGTGTCTCAAAGTTAAGCATTCGGTACCATGCTTAAAGAGGAATTTTGAATTGTTTTCTATCCTACATCGGTGGGATGAGTAAACTTAGAGGGAGTCTATTTTGTATAAATAGAGGCCCTAGTTCCATAGGTTTAATACACATCAAATCAATAGTTATTATTGATTTCCAACATATGGAATACGCATCTCTTAAGATGAAATTCCTGGCAGTTTTGTTAAGTCCGACAGTACAACTTACTGTTTTGGCTGTTGTACCCTGGGAAATAGACGGCGAATCTGTTTTAAGGGAAGCGTGTCAAACACGTGCCTCGGCTTTTAGTGCTTCTTTGTTGATCTTTATTTGGTGATCAAGTAAGTCTTTTGACTATTTTATTATCTTATTTAATTATCGTTTATCTGCTTACATTATGTTTTTATTTAATTTTCTGTTATTTATTTACTGTTAATTTTATTTATTGTAATTTAGATTTTATTAATAAAAGTGTAACCGTTTCCCTACATTTGTTCGTTATATATTTTGAGTTGTTTATTTCTTTATTTTATAACTAGAGCTTATCGAATACTCAAAAGTAGAAATAAAAAGTTATTTCTAAGAAGTTTATGGTAAGTACCAAATTGATTTAGTTGAACTTAATATTAGTATGTATAAAAATATAAGTATTTTTTTTATTTATATCATTGTTATGAATGTTTTTTTTTTCTTTTTTTTTTTTTTCGTTTTAATAACCCAAAACGAACCATGGTTAGCTCGCACTTTAATTGTTTTCGTTAAAGTTCATAGATTCAGGTTTCAGATTAACTTGTGATCCCAGATGTAAATCTTTAAGCTTTGTTATACTTGTATAGAACTATTAATTATGTAAGCGTAATTTATTGGTTGCCGATACTTTTGTTTTATCAAGTGGTTTATTATTTGATAGCTTTATTGATTGTAATACTAATAGAACCTAAGACGCAAATACTATTAAATCAAACGATATTCAAAACGTAAATGTTTGTGAATAGGAATCTACTTTTGTTGATAGATATGGTACATGTTATATTGAGAATGAAGTTGATATCAATTGCATAAATAAATAAATAAATAAAATACATTAAGTTGTATGCGAGCATGAAGTTTATAAAAAGAATGATCATGAAGATGAGTTCTTAACAAATAAACAATATATAAGATAGATAATTAAAAACTAATAAAAGTAAAGATTGAGAAAACGCCTTTGTCCATTGGCTAGAATTTATTAAAATGCCTTTAGTTTAGTTACTTTCTTTATAGAATTTTGAATATATATATATATTACTAGCTTATAAGACCCGTTGACACCGGGGTTTTTTTTTTTTAAAAAAATAGATAAATGAGATGATAATAAAGGTAATAAGATGAAAAAAGATGTTGCAAAAAGATGAAAAATTAATATGTAAACAAAATAAGAAAAATAATGAAAGAAAACAAATAGTGAATCTGTTATTTATTAATATGAAGTCATAAGTAAAACATTTGTGTGAATTACAATAAACATGTAAAAAACAAATTCGTATCACATTAAGTGAATATCCAAACATACTTGTTGATAACTGATCAAAGACCGTGAAGAACCTATTTATAGACTACATTTGTAGTAGTCTTCAATAAATTACTATCGGCATCAGAAATAACAACCTTCAAACCCTTTTTGCTTTTTACGTGTGAAAGAGCCACATATAATTGTCCGTGTGTGAAAACAGGACGTGGTAGGTATAAACCAAATTTCGAAAGTGATTGTCCTTGGCTCTTGTTTATCGTCATGGCAAAAGAAACTGACACAGGAAATTGTTTGCGCACGATCTTGAGTGGTAAATGTTTATCCGATGGAGTAATTTTCAACCTTGAAAGTATAACCGTATTCCCAAAATGTGTTCCGTTAATTATTTTGGCTTGAATAGACGCACGTGTTAATTTAGTCACTTGAAGCCTTGTCCCATTACATAAACCTTGTGATTGATTAATGTTTCTCAACAACATTATTGGGACACCGACCTTCAATGCGAGCCCATGGTTTGGGACACCCGAAAATTTTAAACCGTTGATAAATTCCGGTGAAAACACGGCTTGGTCTATAGCACCACCACGGTCATTTTTATCTATGTTGTCACAACTAAGATAAACCATTTCTTCACCAGGAAAGATTTGAAGCAAATGATCGTTAATACTATCAACCACTTCATTGGTTGGAGTGAGAATGGCCTTTTCCTGGAAGTAAGACGGATCACCTATGTTATCAAAAATGTTTGGGTAAGTGAAATCTATAATAGATTGTACGGGATCATTAGTTTCATGTATTAGAATATCTTCAGGTATATCTATCAAAATCTCTCCGTCGTGTTGTCCTCCAATATCTCCATCTCCTACTTTTAATATCCATTCGGCAAATTCCTTTATCTCAGGTACATCCTCAGGCCGTGATCCGACCGTAAGATGCATATTAGCGGTTAATTTTAAGACTTTGCAATGATCCCACAAGTATGATTGTTTTAAAGATGCATTTACAATGTCTTGCCGGGAACCTTTTGGAATAACGGGCAGCACCTGCCTAAAATCACCGCCAAATACTACAGTCATATTATCAAAGGGCGCATCAAAACTGTCGTACCTGTTCTTACGCAAGATATCTCTCAATGACCTATCTAAAGCCTCAAAACACAGCTTATTTTTCATGGGAGCCTCATCCCAAATAATAAGCTTGCATTTCTTCAACAATATGCCCAGGTCACTTTGCGGAGTTATTGAGCACGTAGAAGTCTCATCAATATTTATCGGAATATGGAACCTCGAATGAGCAGTCCGTCCACCTGACATCAATAAAGATGCAATGCCACTTGATGCAACGTTTATGACTATGTCACCATTTCTTCTAATCCCGGCAGCAAGGGTTTTCCATAAATATGTCTTACCAGTCCCTCCGTATCCGTATACAAAATAATTTCCTCCTCTACCGTTTGTAACGGACGTCATGATGGTGTCATATACATTTCTCTGTTCTGTGGTTAACGCGTCATATATAGTCTCGTATTCAGCCTGTAACTCTGATGGATTATAATCTCTCTCAGCAAATATTAGCCTGTTACCAAAGTCGGCGATGTAAGTGTCATCTAGATAAGGAAGTTCTGGAAAAGCCTTCAAAGTGTTGCCTCTTGAGCGCATAAGTTGTTCGATATAGAACAAACAAACATTCTTTTTCTCGTCGTCGCTTAGTCGTAAACCTGTATCAAATTAGCCATATATGAGGCGTAGCTTATGTATGCAAATAACAGTTGTCAAAAATAGTGAGCAGTGTAGGATATTTATAGAGTAACATACATATCGTAAGAATCAGTAGATACTTTTTTCGCTGAGGTGACTTGCAAAAATATGGTCTTTTAACAGAGATGATGAACCAAGAATTTGTAATAATTAACCATTTCCATTCATGTATAAATTTATAGAAAAAGTTAGTAACAAAGCTAAGTTGGTGGTTATACCTGGAATGCCTAAAAGAATTCTTCTCTTGTACTCGACATCTTCTGATAGCAAATGCCAAGTTTGTAACCAAACTGTCAATGGTGTGTCAAGCTCTTTTTGGGACAATAATGTAACAAAAAGGTCACGCAAATGCTCAACAGAGGACCAACGGGCTGCCTCTTTAATACCATAAATATGTTCCTTGTCGTCATCTAAAAGTCCCGCTGCGTAGTAGGCATCTTTGTAAGTAGGATAAACTACACCGTTAATTTTCCTTATCTCAGCGTGATTTCGACAACCTTTTTGACTATTTATATAACAACCCGTAAAATTTTAGATTATTATAATAATATTTACAGGTCAGAAAAATCTAAAACAATTATTTTCTGATAAAATACCAATATCTAAAAAAAAAAAAAGAGAGGTCATCTCGTTTCCTTAGAAATAAGACATGGCCATTTCACACGACGTGCGATGTATATATGCAACGGGAAAACTAGTAAACAAAACTAAAATTGTAATAACAAGATTAATTACATGAGTCATATCTACTACTTGAACCGTAATTAGAGATTGCTATGCGGACAATTCACCAAAAATATAAACTTGACATATACTTGATTTCAAATATGAAACCGGATATAATTTATACAAACTATTCAACTTTTACCTTTTTGATAAAAAAAACCAATTAATTAGAAGGATTACATACAGGTTATGCATATTCTTTAATAAACTAGTTTTATGGTTTATAATCAATAAATTACTTGGAAACTCATATTATGATATATTTATTAGTCGGGGACATATACAACTTTTGAGATATATTAGTAGAACTTGATATTTTTACACCTTTTGAACTATAGGTTTAAACCAAATTGTAACATAACTTTTGACATCGTTAATTTACATTTCGAAAATTAATCATTTAGACCGCTTTCGATTATAAGACTTATTTCTTGAAAACGAGTATTGGAAATTCTTCTAGTAAAATTTTATTTAAAACTTGTCAAAACAAAATTATCATTTTAAAATGTAACCACGATATATTTTATAAATTGTGTATCAAGATTTAGTTGAGATTTAAACTTTTTTTTTATAATAAACACATTTATTTTAAAGACTAGATGTCACGAGTATATATATGACATATATGCACTTAATATATAAATATATATATATATATATATATATATATATATATATATATATATATATATATATATATATATATATATATATATATATATAGGGAAGGGATCCAATAAGAAGAATAATTAAAATAAGAAGGGTAAGAAGTAATTCTAGCCACACATTTTAATATGGGAGGGAAAATTTGAATAAAGATGCATCCATTTTTGTAGGTGCATCTAGAATGAGTGGTTGTGGTTACTTCCTATCCTTCTTATTTTTATTATTCTTCTTATTTGATCCTAACTCTATATATATATATATATATATATATATATATATATATATATATATATATATATATATAGGGTGAGGTTATTTTCAGAACCATATAAATTGCGAGAACTGCGAGAACCAACATCAACCAATCAGATTTTTTTGGATATTTGTTTTTATTATTTAATTCAAAAGGGCGTAATAGTAAAAATACATTTTTTATTTTCTTTTTGATTTTTTTTAATATAAAACGTTTTTTTTAGTTCCTAAATTTTAGGATATATTTTTTTTTTTTTTTTTTTTTTTTTTTCTAGATTTCAAAAGGTAAGATGCATACGTGTTTTTCTCTTATAAGTCAAGGTGCACATGTGTTTCTTTAAAATAATGTAATTTTACATGTGTTTTTTATAACGTAAATTTTCATATGTTTTTAGTGTAAATTTTCATTTTTTCAAACAAATACACATTTGCATTCTTTTAACAAAAATAGAGAATACAAACTTTATCAAAAATCCCAAAAATCTACACTCCTATATTACATTTTTCTTTTAATTGCAAATAGAAAAAAGAGAATGTATAAATGAGATTCAACTATGCATTCGTGTACATGGTGTATTTTCCTGTTGTGCACATGTATTTTCGTCTACATATTTCTTGTTCTGGTTCGTCAAAGTTGTTCTCCAGTAGACAAGTGTTCTTCGTAAGGGTGCATGTTCACATTTTTTTTTTCAGGCATGCACAAGTACTTTTGTGTACATGTGTTTTGTTGTAGACGTCATTGATTTTCTCTACTAGACAAGTTTTCTTCAATTTTTCTGCAATATAAATATAGTTACAATATCTTGTTAGACACATCTAATGGCACGATTTTGATAAATGATAAATAGTATATATTTTTGACTAGATATAAATCCTTTCAAGGCATTGGTCATTTATTATAAACCAAAATAACACTTGAAATTAAAAACGAAAAAAATTCCAGTACAACCATTACCACAAAGTAATACAATTGTATCACATTAGAAAGCATATTTTAAAAACTGAAACCAACAAGTAAACTTATTACCTAAACCTATGCTTTGTGCACATGTATTCTCAACCATTGCACATGTATTTTCATTAAATTTATACCCACCATAAAACAAATATGCATCCCCCGTTAAAACAAATATGCATTCCCCCTTAAAACACATGTGCAAACCAATTTAATTGAATTTATCCCCCCTTAAAACAAATATGCATTCCCCTTTAAAACACATGTGCATTCCCCCATTAAGCCATTTAGCCCCTCTAAACTTTGTGTTTGTACCAACAACAAAAGACCAAAAAGTATGTAGAGTTAACCATTTTGTATTTATGCCACCCCCATAGCAAGTATAATATTTATAATAAAACATAGTAGAGTTTTGATTGTTACCAGTAGCAGTAGAAATGCGGGGGCGCTCTTAATCAGCTTTAGTACCTATTAATTAACAAAATAGTAAACATACAGATATTAAAAAGAGATTATCTATAAGATCTTCACTCTCACCATTTAGTACCTATTAATTAACAAAATAGTAAACATACATATATCTAGTTCACCATTTATCCTCGAAGCATGAATCCAAAACTGGTTTAACCATTTTTGATCCATTATGACCCTTTTATGTTTATACATTATTCCTATCCATCAACGTACACCGAAACCGACGTTCGAACAAATTAAAAACCATGTCTGAGATAACAACCAAATACTAAGACACATAACCACTCATATATCGGAATCGCCAAAATATAAATAAATAATAATTCCTTTTTGTGTATCAAATAAAACAAACCAAAAATAATAAAACAATAACATTGATTAATTAAAAGATGAAGCAAATTACCTCTGAAATTACAACCATCAAAAATCAATTTGTCTTGCAACCTCAGATGCGCCAATATGCGAGATCCGAAACGAAATGAAACACCATGAACCAGTAGCATCATCATACTCAATTGTATTTCAAACATATATAATTGATTTTTTCTTCTGGCGATTTTGTGAAAAAAAATAAAAACGGATCAGATCTGAAAAATGGAGAGAGAGTAAATGTGTTTGAGTGGTTGTGGCAGGGATAATAAAATAAAATTATAACCTGCCCTATATTTGAGTTATTGGTTATGATGTGAAGTTCCATAATTGCCCTTCAGACTAATAAATTATATCATTTTAATTTGAATGTATTTACAATAATGCCATTTTATTTTCAGCCATAGATTATTTTGATCAAAGGCTAGGATCGGTTCTCGCAGTTCTCGCAATTTATTTGGTTCTGAAAATAACCTCACACTATATATATATATATATATATATATATATTTCTTTCGTTCACACCGAAAATATCTCATCCTACATCGTCATTCGGTTGTCATCAAACCGAAGCCTCGTTCATCTTTGAAAACCTCTTCTGCGTATACCCTTCCAAGAGCCAATATTTACAAAATTTATAAAGTTAGTTAAACTTTATCGAGTCTTAAACATAAAGACTAAATATGCCGTATTAATTAGGTTGCGTGTCGAAGCCGAGCACTATCACTCCTTGATTTAATTCCCTTTAGACTTCATATAGCACATTGCCAAAGTGAGTTTCATAGCCCCTACTTTTACTTGTTTTATAACTGTTTTGGGGGAAGATACATGCTCATTTTTACTTAAGTGATTTAATTACTAAAATTATGCATTATATGCATACTATGCCCTTTGATTGATATGTTTTAAGATACATCATACCTAGATGCTTTAAGGACCACACCAAAACCTTTGACCTAGAATATTACGCAGCTTAGCCTAAGTCTTTAGATCCCAAATTGCCCTTTTCATGAACCGTCAATTCCTGCTAGGAAGCGCGAATGTTATAAATAGATCTATTGGGAGTGACTTCCCTGTTCGGTTGACCCCGCTTGGGTCAAGGCGAAACATATAGCATGTCGGGACCGAGTGTATTGGGATAAACACTCGCCATGGGCTCCTTAGTTGTATGACTTCCTGGTGCATGCATAAACTGTCGTAGCTTCGGTTGCATGAACTTAGTGCTAGCGTAATAGATTCAATATATGACATTATATTCGTTGTAATGTACATATACCCTACTTATGGTCCACTAATGAAATCTCTTTTAAGAAATCCTTTTTATGAATTGAAACCATAAACTTTATGACATTATGCAAGACGTAATGATCATCAAAAACCAAATTTGAAACAGTGTACTGAAATCCTTTTTAAATAAATCTATGAACTCACCAGCGTAAGCTGACCCCTTTTAGCATGTATCTTCAGGTTTTGAGGTGATAGCTTATCTTTGGAGGCACAAGGCAAAGGCATGGCATGGTCATAGACGACTCTGATTTATGTATTGGGACCACTCGTTTATAATGGGCCATTTTCTGCACTAATCAATAATGTAAACATTGTTTTTAAGAATGAATAAAAGTTTATTTATGAAAAACCAATTGTTCTATGCTTATGTTGTGATACCAATTTAGTAGCACCCCAATACTTGTATGCTTCCGCTGAGTCATTTTGGGGGTGTTACAGATTGGTATCAGAGCCTAGGTTATAGAGAACTGGGTATAATTATAAAACCTAGACTATAACCACTTTTACGAAAACTAAACCCTATGACCGACACGTGCCTGCCAGCCGAGCTGATGCCTCACTTATGATCCTGATGAGATCATACTTGATAAGATACATGTTTTATCACTGCTCACCTAATTTCATTATAGGTTATAATTATTTCCCCTATACGTATAATTACGTATCACAACACTGCACCTTTCCCTCACATAAATAGAATAATTGTCCTAATCCTTCATGACAACCTTTAAAAGTATTGTGACATATTACTAGCGTAACTAAGCTAAGTATTTCAAAATTCATTGAACCTCGGGTGAATATAGGCTGATCACCTATATTCAACTAGGGACAGTGGGACATAGCCTGATCACCTATGTCCAACTCAGAGGTGAATTTTGCAGTACTTAGGATAGTTATAATAGCCTTATGTCAAGAGAGAAAATGATAATATTTTGATAAACATGTAACATTTCAATAAACCACACATTGACGGTTACACTAAAGCCACACATTGGCGTCACACTAATCCTTAATCATAAACCACTCACCGGCATTCCTTAGTCATAAGCCACTCACTGGCATTCCCTAAACACAAGTCACTCACTGACATTCTTTAATCACAAGTCACTCACTGACATTCTTTAATCACAAGTCACTCACTGACATTCCTTAATCACAAGTCACTCACTGGCATTTCTTAGTCATAAGACACTCACTGGCATCACCTTATCATAAGCCACTCACTGGCATCACAATATTTCTTAATCATAAACCACTCACTGGCGTCATACTACTTCTAAATCATAAACTTTATAATTACATATCACAACCGGGATTATGTTATAGTCACTCCTACCCCACGCCTTACACCCCATGGACAAATTAAACCATTCTAGGAGCAACCTTTCAATAGCACCTATGAGAAAGAACAATAAACCTTTGGCAAAATCTAGAAAGACACAGTAAATGACCCATGATCCTGCAAAACTTGAAAATTTCACCATTGAAAATTTGATACCTAAAAACTCCACCCACCTCTTAAGAATAACAGTGCCTACCTTGTTACCCTCCTACAAACGAAATAAAAGAGTTGTCATACAAACTATTTCCGATTATCCCTCAAACCATTATACTTCATCAGTCACTTCATGAATCATTCTACAAACCAAATTACCACCTTACCATTTCACCATAAAATAAACTACAATTCTACCCATACCTTACCAAAATAAAGTGTTCCTTAATACCTTAAAAAATATCCCAAAACCACTCTATTGGTTACTTATTTCCTTGAAATGTATTTTAAGTCAATACCCCATAAACAGAAGTGATCAATGTCCTCTTTGATAGCTAAGCCTGACCTTAGAATGTATCCTACACCTTTGCCTAAAACCATAGATAACCATGAGGTTCACCAACCATTAAACCTCTAATCCTACCCAACTTAGACAACTAAACCCTACCCGTGGCTATGGGTAAATGTTATATCCTGCTACATGTCCTTGCTACAATATATCTTCCAAATTTGAGAATTCCTATCTAGAATCCAACAATGATACTTTCCAAAATCCCTCGTTAAAATAAGACAAAATACTGAAACACTAAAAGTTTCGTAAAATTTCCGCGTACACCCCATGATTTTGAACCGGTTTTACAATATTTTAAAAATGTGTCATTTTTATATCTTATCGATTTTGAAATCTGGTCTTCGTCAAACTTGTACAAACATTTAGAGACATCAAAAACAAATATTTCTCCATCCTTTAAGAACCAACCCATATACTTTAGGATCACAAAACGCCAGAAATGGGTACGTTTTACCATGGGAAGTTAGAGATTCTCACATTAAGAAAATAGTGAAAACTCATAACATCAAAAATTGGAACCTTCACCCAATGAACCTACCCCAGAAAATCATGACACCTCAGATAGAGGATGTGACGCTGGCAGAACACCTAGGTACCCCTACCCAAAAGGGAAACCCTAGAACAACCGAGAGACAATCCAAAACTTGTTCCAAATACCATCACCTCGTTCCCGACACCCTATCGGGTAACGTAAACTGAGATCCTGGACGGATCTCCTGTAAGGTGGGTAGACTATAACAACCCGTAAAATTTCGGATTATTATAATAATATTTACACGTCATAAAAATCTAAAACAATTATTTTCTGATAAAATACCAATATCTAAAATAAAATAAAAATGAGAGGTCATCTCGTTTCCTTAGAAATAAGACATGGCCATTTCACATGACGTGCGATGTATATATGCAACGGGAAAACTAGTAAACAAAACTGAAATTGTAATAACAAGATTAATTACATGAGTCATATCTACTACTTGAACCGTAATTAGAGATTGCTATGCGGACAATTCACCAAAAATATAAACTTGACATATACTTGATTTCAAATATGAAACCGGATATAATTGATACAAACTATTCAAATTTTACCTTTTTGATCAAAAACCAATTAATTAGAAGGAATACATACAGGTTATACATATTCTTTAATAAACTAGTTTTACGGTTTATAAGCAATAAATTACTTGGAAACTCATATTGTGATATATTTATTAGTCGGGGATATATACAACTTTTGAGATATATTAGTAGAACTTGATATTTTTACACCTTTTGAACTATAAGTTTAAACCAAATTGTAACATAACTTTTGACATCGTTAATTTACATTTCAAAAATTAATCATTTAGACCTCTTTCGATTATAAGAGTTATTTCTTGAAAACGAGTATTGGAAATTCTTCTAGTAAAATTTTATTTAAAACTTGTCAAAACAAAATTATCATTTTGAAATGTAACCACGATATATTTTATAAATTGTGTATCAAGATTTAGTTGAGATTTAAACTTTCTTTAAAATAAACACATTTATTTTAAAGACTAGATGTCACGAGTATATATACGACATATATGCACTTAATATATATATATATATATATATATATATATATATATATATATATATATATATATATATATATATATATATATATATATTTCTTTCGTTCACACCGAAAATATCTCATCCTACGTACATCGTCATTCGGTTGTCATCAAACCGAAGCCTCGTTCATCCTTGAAAACCTCTTCTGCGTATACCCTTCCAAGAGCCAATACTTACAAACATTTAGAAAAAATGTTTTAAATTTAACCAATGCCACACAAGCAACAACAACAACATAAACATTTAAAAATTTATAAAGTTAGTTAAACTTTATCGAGTCTTAAACATAAAGACTAAATATGTCGTATTAATTAGGTTGCGTGTCGAAGCCGTGCACTATCACTCCTTGATTTAATTCCCTTTAGACTTCATATAGCACATTGCCAAGGTGAGTTTCATAGCCCCTACTTTTACTTGTTTTATAACTGTTTTGGGGAAGATACATGCTCATTTTTACTTAAATGATTTAATTACTAAAATTCTGCATTCTATGCATACTATGCCCTTTGATTGATATGTTTTAAGATACATCATACCTAGATGCTTTAAGGACCACACCAAAACCTTTGACCTAGAATATTACGCAGCTTAGCCTAAGTCTTTAGATCCCAAATTGCCCTTTTCATGAACCGTCAATTCCTGCTAGGAAGCGCGAATGTTATAAATAGATCTATTGGGAGTGACTTCCCTGTTCGGTTGACCCCGCTTGGGTCAAGGCGAAACATATAGCATGTCGGGACCGAGTGTATTGGGATAAACACTCGCCATGGGCTCCTTATTTGTATGACTTCCTGGTGCATACATAAACTGTCGTAGCTTCGGTTGCATGAACTTAGTGCTAGCGTAATAGATTCAATATATGACATTATATTCGTTGTAATGTACATATACCCTACTTATGGTCCACTAATGAAATCTCTTTTAAGAAATCCTTTTTATGAATTGAAACCATAAACTTTATGACATTATGCAAGACGTAATGATCATAAAAAACCAAATTTGAAACAGTGTACTGAAATCCCTTTTAAATAAATCTATGAACTCACCAGCGTAAGCTGACCCCTTTTAGCATGTATCTTCAGGTTTTGAGGTGATAGCTTATCTTTGGAGGCGCAAGGCAAAGGCATGGCATGGTCATAGACGACTCTGATTTATATATTGGGACCACTCGTTTCTAATGGGCCATTTTCCGCACTAATCAATAATGTAAACATTGTTTTTAAGAATGAATAAAAGTTTATTTATGAAAAACCAATTGTTCTATGCTTATGTTGTGATACCAATTTAGTAGCACCCCAATACTTGTATGCTTCCGCTGAGTCATTTTGGGGGTGTTACAATTTAGTAGCATCCGACAATAGTAACCTTCACCTGCTGAGATTGGCACATTATGAATTCTACCAATTGCATATTGTTTCTTCCTATGTGTCCACGTTCTTTTTGTAAGATTCCATACAAATTTTGTAGGAAACTCAGCATATGTTAAGTCCCTTGCTGATGGATACATTTCGTTCATATGCATCCATGATTCGAACATAGAAGCACCAACCGTTGGTTTGTGAATAACGGTTTCAAGGTCAGAGTTCTCACCAAATACAACTGGCTGGTCGCCTTCGAGATGAAATGAGAGACGTTCAACATTTGGTTTTCTATAATGTATCTCAAATCTAAATATTCTCCAAGCAGCTTCACAAGCAGATAGGTACCTACAATCATAAAACGCCTTAATCTCGTCAACAAGTTTATCATTCTGTTGACAGTCTTTGGTTGTTGCTGGTTCATACAACTGTGCTGATACTCTATCGGGACCTTTGTTTATGTATGGGTTATGGTACAGAAAAGTTACTAAAGTTTACAAAAAATTTGTCCTAAGGTAATATAGTTTCATTTTGTTCAGTTAGGTTACTAAACTTTCGGTAAGCATACACTTCGAAAATTCAGTGTTAGTCCGAGTAACTTGGACGTATATTTTTTGATAAGTTCAGTAACCTGAGTGAACAAAATTCAAAGTTCAATAACCTGAACATTCACTTTTATAAGTTCAGTTACCTAAGTGAACAAAGTTTCAAAGTTCAGTAACCTAGATGAACAAAATGAAACTATATTACCTTAGGACAAATTTTTGTAAACTTTAGTAACTTTTGTGTACCATAACCCTTTATGTATTTAAACAAATATTTTATTGATCCCGCCTGATTGCACCATTCAACATTGATGTGGCATTGATAACGTTTCAATAACATAGCGTTATAGGGAATAACAAAACCGTTGTGCAACTTATGTCCACTCTTAACAACATGGATCCCGTTATCACGTCTTCTATATACAGGGTAGCTTTCCGAGTCAACAGAGCTGTGTTGCATAAACCTTTTAGGGAAGTGTTTGGTACATTTACCATCATCCATGCAAACCTGATTTGGGTCGTCAACACCACATGGGCCATGCATCATAAAATCGGAAACTAACTTGTGCAGATTGGGATCCTCATTTTGGCCTGGTATCTCAGCGGATATGTGTTTGTCAATATGTTCGGGGTTTGACAGTTTGTCATCCTTATGTAGAAACAAATAAACATGTGCGTGTGGAAGCCCTCTTTTTTGAAATTCAACGGTGTATACAACTGCACAATATTGTTCAAATAAACATAATATCAATTGTAATTCTAATTATACACATTTCGTATAAGACTACAATTTTGATGAATGTGGTGTGGCCTATAAATAAAGAACATACCTGCTTGAAAACGTCCGAACAAACGCAACTCTTTGATATCCTTCATCAGCTGATCGAGTTTCTTTATAAAAACTCGAGATACCACATCAGGTCGATCTGCAGATGAAAGCTTATGCTCCCGCATATATCTTTCAATCTCTGGCCATTTAGGGTTGCATGTGATCGTTATAAACAAATATGGACAACCATACCACCTACACAATGCCATGGCATCCATATAATTTTGCTGCATGTACCTTGGTCCGCCAGTGAAAGAAGAAGGCAAAATGATAGGCTTTCCAACCGTGGACGGGTTGGTATTTCCTGATGCGACGCTTTGACGCACATTTGAATACGTATCACACCTTAGTTTAGAATGTTTGGAACGATGGAAAAACATACGCTCTCTCTCAACCATGGCGAAGCCATACACAAGAAATTGTTGGAACAAACGACCTCAACGTATGAATAAATTCTCTGTATTCCGGCGGTCCTGTATCTGATAGGAAAACCACTCACGCATAGTGACTGTTTTTTCATTCTTTTCAGTTGCCGGTTGTCCTGATTTATTTCTCTGTGGTATTCCTAAATAATACCCATCTTGCGCAGAAGGCATCAACAAAGGGTATTGCAAGGGAAGGTACAAAGGATGAAAAATGTTGATACGCTGCAAACGTTCACCATACTTTTCTATCACAATGTCCCTATCTTCTGCGCATGCATCCAAGTCGCCTACGATAAGTCCAGCAACCTCGTCGGCAGTTGGAAGATTGTATTGCCGTCCACTCTTGCCCCACTTTGCCACGAGCTTTATTCTAATATTTTGCTTGATGTCTTCTGTGTAGCGGTCACGTGCCCTTCTAAATGTTTTGACCAAATCACTTGATGTATCCAAAATATCTTTCACTTCATTGATAATGTTTCGATCAATAGGTGTCTTTGAATTGGAAGTGCCAGACGAAGCAGATTTTGAACCACTGTTAATAGAGTAACGGGACAAACGTTAGGTAAGAGAGAATATTTAGCAATTTTATTTGTGATAAATGAAGACACAATAATCAAACATGTAATGTAAATTACCTTAAAGCAGCCGCTCTATTGTCAGTTTCGTTTTGCGTGTCATATATATACAACTGTGCGAACTTTGGAGGAGCCTCGTTTTCCGGAAGTAAGCTACCAATACTATGGTACGTTTGACCATGTAAACGAAAAACATAGGGACCTCGTCCTTTCCTGTTGATTGTGTCATCAACCTTGCCACCCATTGAAGTAAACGCAAACATGATGTTGTACGTTCTAATGTTGTTTCTGAAATTTTGAATTTTGATGTCGCCATTGCAGAATAAATCAAGTAACTGTTTTGGAGCAGGAGGTGCTTGTGGAAGAGAAAATTTTCCCTTGCCACAGCATATGGAATAAGCTTTTCCCAACAGATTAGCATTCCCTTGTTTTGCTTCTGGTTCCCATAATAGGGCATGACATTCTTTACACTCGAACGTAGGATCGCCAATGTCATAGTACTCTGCACTCACGTAAAATGATATATTTTAATTAACTGCCTAAGAAACAGCGTCAAAATTGTGCAATTGTAGAAGAATAATATTGACTTATACCTTAAGATATACCGACGTATTTGTCGTAAACTTTCTTGACAGGTCCATCTTCTCAAGATTGAAAACAATCGGACTGCGAGATTGTAACGTTGGTCTGGTAGACCTTTTTGGTCTTCTTGAAGATTCTCCTGCTTCGAATGTTGATTTTTGTGTTGCTAAACCATGAATGCCATTTGGAACCCCAGATGATTCTGTACTTCTTGGACGTGCATTATGTTGACGAAGCACAGGTGTTTGAAAAGCAGCTGTGAAAACAAAAATAGTTCAAGAACGGTTACATTATATGGGTGAAACAAATGCGTGAAAACAGTATCTCTAATTTTGAAACGTACCCGTTGAAACGTTAGTAAGTGGAGTCTGTAGTTTGCGCAGTGCGGCAACAGGATTTAATTGAGGAGTGTTTTTGTTCACAGAATTGGTGCTTATTGATATAGAAATTTATATTATAATAGTCTCCTAAAAACATAATGTGAAAACAAGTAAAAACTGAAACAAAGAAGAACAAAAACAAATAAAATTCTCTACGGTTGGCTGTGATTTGTATAATATGTACCTTGGTTATGCGTTGATAATGGTGAAGTGTTTGTTTGCAGAGTATTTACTGAAGTAGTGATACGTTGTAGTGTTATTTGAGTATTTTGCGCAACCTGAGATGTAGCTGTAACAGTTTTCGCATTCAAAACACTCATTAACCAAACAAATTACTTTTAAGCATACAATCACAAAAACTAAATATTCTATTTATAGTTTACCATGCTGTAAAGGAGTTGGGAGAATATCGTAAGGCGACACGTTGCATCTATTGTGACCATTGCTGCCTACGTTTGACATTCAAAATAGTATATCAGGCGTGTATGAAGAATTACAGGTGGATAAGTATAGTGGAAGAATATCAGTGATCAAATAATGAAAATTTCTTGGGTGTTAAATATGTATAATATGTACCTTGGTTAATGTTTGAAAATGCGCTTGTTTTTTTTTGCAAACTATTCATTGGTGGAGTGTAAGCTTCAGCTGATATTTCAGTAGATGTTGCAACATAACATATAAGTGTAAGATTATATCAATATAAATAGACACTAATGTAAGTAATCTACATAGGTAAGTGTAAAGCAATGAATTAAGATTGTAGCTTATAGTTTACCATTTTGTAAAGGACTTTGCTGAATATTGTAGGACGATAAGGTGCTTCTATTTTGTCCCGCGTTTCCTAAATCAAGGTTAGAAAATTAAAATGAGCCAGCCATGTCGAATTACACTTGAAGAAAGTTTCTAAACAAACTTATATAAGCAAAGTAAGCAAACCTTGATGAATGTGTAAACGTAAGCTTGTAGTGGCCATTGGTGACAGAGATGATGTATTTACTCGGTGTGGATTATCTGTGTCAAATAGCAAATTGAGTGGTAAAGCATGACTATCGAATAGTTTAAAGTAACAACACAAGTAGTAGTAAACTAAATTTTGTTACTGCATATTATTTATAAGAAACTAACGATTAGTCACGTTAGTTAAAGGCTGCCTTTCATGACTAAACACCGATGGTGGTCTGCCTCTTTTTTTGGTCGATGATGTTGGCTGTCTGTTGGAAACGATATCTACATGTAGAGGATTATCTAATGCATGAAGAAAAAATAGTTACAAAGGTACCATAGGTACAAAAAGGTTATGAATAAAATGTGTAATTCTGTATTGAAGATAATCTTACAATTCAACAATTCTGTCAGCGATACTCATCTATTTGTTGAACCGGAATCCACAATCATATTTTGAGCAAAAGTCTCACTTGAAAATTGAGTTGCATCTCCCGACGATTTGAACTTCTTGTTGGACATGGACGAACTTTGTCATTTTTTAAGTTTCATATTCTCAGGATTAGCTGACGAACGTTTTCTGGTGTTTGGTGGAGTGTTTTCATCATCCATGATGATAATCGATTACAATCGTTTTCTGTTTTAGAGAAATTAAACAATTATATGTTTTTCCTAAACTGTTGTATGACAATATGTTATGGATATGAAGTTGAAAAGACATTCATTCAAGTTTAAGTATATAGAGTTTGAAAAAGAGGTAATTTAGCTAATGATGTGAAGAGTAACTTTTACAAATCATTTAAATGGAGTAACAAATATGTTATTAATTTCAGTTATATTAAATCATTTAATATGATGATATTTTGAAATCAAAAAAGACTTGCTACATGGAAGATAATGAAGTTACCACAAATTCACAGAAAGTAACAGTTACATAAAAATCATCAACTTAGAATCTTATTAATAATTTTAATTATAAGAATGACATAAGCAACTCATAATCTAAATGATCATGTCTTGACAAATGATAATCGCTCTATGCTATCAAGTATCAAGAAAAGTGATAAAGGTGTTGTCTTAATTTGGCATCGTTTTAGAAAGCTAACGTATTCAAAAATCATCTTCGTGATGTTAATGCCCGGTATAATATCTTCCCATCGATTCATCATCATCGGACACGTAAGGTTGTTGTAAATTTTTTTCGGCATCTTCATGAATGTAGTTGTTATGAATATCTAAAGAGTGAAAAGGTTCATGTGGAATGTTGTTGATATTAACCCACACACCATCGTCGTTTGTGTTGTTATTGTTTTCAATATGTGCATCTGCTTCTTCATAAATAAGAGCAAACTTTTTATCTTTTGTACTAAACAAATTGTCTTGTTTATCAAGTAAATGTTCGTCATCGCTAAAATCGTCCAGATGGTATACATGATCATTAGAATGAACAAATAGTTTGTCATCCTCTTTATCAGCTTGTTTAGACTTAGAGTAAACTGAATTGTGGAATAGCCCTGAATCATCATTCGCTTCTTCTTTCTCTTCATCCTTTTTTCCACGCCTTTGTGCAGACTTGGTTTTGCGCTTTATCCTCATCGGTTTCTCATCATCAGATTCCTATCAAGATGTTTAACCATGAGTCATAGAAGTTGATACTATGTAAACACAATTTAGTAGTATTGTTTGATATGTTCATACCTTTTCTAATACGTGTGCAACTTTTTGTAAATAGTTATCAGAAGTAACACGTCCCACAACAGGGTTGCCATCTTTGAGTAGTCTTCGTCGTTTTTTTGTGACGGAAATCCGCTGAAAGGAACAGAAAAAATAAAAGTTAGTTTGTAAATGTAAATGTCTTAAACGTTTGAATTTTATATAATAAGAACTGAATACAGCATTCGATGATGATTTGCTATTGAACATGCTTTGATACTCGTATATGTTTTTTGTTAATGAATTGTATGAATCAGTATGGGATTTATGTAGTTTCAATATTTTAAGTATTATAAGAAAGTATATCAAGATATATTCTAAACAAATATGTGTTATTATGATAATATTTGTTTTGATTCTATTGTTTGTAAATTTTTTTTGTGTATATCTTAATTTTGAACTTAAAGTAGCTATTTGGAAAGGATAGTAGAAATAAGATATTTTAGTTGTAAATTTGATATGATTTCAAGCTTATGTTGATTCTGTAAAACAAAATGTGTAAATGTATTTGTTTCATTCCTATTCATGTTAATATTTGTTACTTACATTTGCAAATGAAGAACAAATCCTTAAATGTTACATGTTCTTTCTGAATGGAAATAAGCATCATTATTTGTAATGACTCATTCTTTCAAATAAATTTAAAAAGTAAACATGAATGATGAAAATATTGTAATGGATAGTGTACTTCAAATATGAAATGAAATGCTAATTAACGTGATGAATTCTGTCTTTGAGATGACAACCGAGCAGCCCTTCGATTCGCTTCAACATGTCCACTTATCCAGCCGTTTGTTTCCCATCTTCTTAGCAGCCATCTTTGACGATTTGGGTCAATAAGGGTAGGATAACAATAATGTGCCAAGTATATATCCAATGCTTGACCAAGTTGAATGTTGTGTAGCCAGCCATCAATATACCATTCATGTTCTATCTTACGAAGACTATCTGCTTCTTCCATTTGGACAGTCGGAACACGCAAGTAGTAAGCAATTACATCAGTGTACTGACTTAGATGGTGACGAACTAATCGTCTAATGTTGGTGTAGGTTAAATTGTGTGTTGACACATTGCATATCATAAGTTCATCCCCGCCCCAATAATCGTAAAAAAACATTTGTAGTTACAACTCTACCTCCATGATGAATGCATATGTCAATTGTAGGAGGAGCAACACCCCATTCACTATTAGAATGTAACAGTAAATGATTAGATAGCATGTAAATTACGACAACGTTGGGAAATAAACAACAAAACTTACGTGTAAGCTCTAATCCTATGATTACCATTGTTGAATCGTAAAGGCATTGTAGTGTATAATGTGGTGAGAATGTAATGTTGAACATCTTTTATAGCGTATTTCACTATACTAATTATAGAAACGATTTATGGCCATTAAAGTGTGAGTTTTTTAGACAACGGTTTGATTGTTTAGAAGTCAAAAATTGATTCAGCATAATTTGTATCATAATCATAATCATAAGTAGCTTTGAAAAGGTAAAGACAATTATTCTGATTTGCGAAATTCAACCGAAATTATGCTGTTGGAGGCGAGCAATATGAGCATTCGCATTTTCCAGGTGGGCATTTGCAAGTTCCTGAACAAACAGGGCAATAACAGTTCTCCTCAATTATACTTTTAAGTATATATGGATCACCGGAATCATATGGATCTACGGAATCGTAGTATGTACTATTTCCAGGTTCAAATGGTTGTGGTTTTTGATCGTCGTTTCCTATCATAGGATCACATACAAAAAGGTTCTCCAAGATGGTTGATGTTTCATTTTTCTTGTCATGAACGACGGATGCTTCAAAAAAACCAATAATATCCGTTTTGTCTGCACAATGTTCCTTGGCAGATTCAGTGTTTCTTGGTGCAACACTTTCTTTAACAGATGCAAATTTTTGTCCTATAATACATGCAAAGGAATAGACTGTATTATTGATTAGGCAAATAAATGTTTCGTAAACTAAATTTATATAATTTCGGAAAAAAAGTTCAGAAAAATATCGATTATGATTGTAACATACCTTCGTTTTGATGGTTTGAGTTTGACATTCTTTTTTTCCTCCTTTACTCCGAAATATGTTATAAATTATGGTTTAAAGAATTTTCTCATACCTACATTTATAGAATATGAAGGTGACAATATATTAGGAAATGATTTGTTGTATAATTTATTTGATTTGTAGACAACTTATTTGAAAGTTGATTACACGAAATATTTGTTTGTATACATATTGTTAATTAAAGTATAGTTACTTTAAAATGTATTTGTGGCGGATATACATGGAGGATATATGTAAAACAATAATACAATAACGATGAAACACAAATAGTTGCATAAGTATTGTGAAAGAAAACGGACGTGGTTGTGTAAATGTATAAGTACTAATTACAATTTAAGTGCAAAAGCGGCAATGTTGGATTAGTTGTTGGTTGAATGTGTAAAAGAGACAGAGGAAGCTATAATTTAAAAGAATAAAGCATAATTTTTCTTTTAACATGGGATGAATGTAAAAAATAAATTATTCGTTTACATAAAGATGAATATACGAACATCGGTTCCGGAACATTCTCTAAACAAACAAAAGAATAAGAGTGAAACGATATTTAATTGTAACTAAAGGTCTTAGTTACTACAAATTTTGTATACATATTGTTAGTAAGTAAGCTATAGTTACTTTAAAATGTATTTGAGATCATACAGATGGAGGATATATGTAAAACAATGATACAATAACTTAGTGTAGATGAAACGCAAATAGTTGCTTAAGTATTATGAAAAAATATCTATATGGTTGTGTAAATGTATAAGTACTAATTACAATTTAAGTTCGAAAGCGGCAATGTTGGATTACTTGTTGGTTGAATGTGTGTAAAAGAGACAGATGAACCTATCATTTAAAAGAATAAATCATAGTTTTTGTTTTACCATGGAATGAATGTAAAAAATAAATTATTCATTTAGATAAAGATGAATATACGAACATGGTGCCGGAACATTCTCTAAAAAAACAAAAGAATAAGAGTGAAACGATCTTTAATTGTAACTGAAGATCTTAGTTACTACAAATTTTGTATACATATTGTTGTATACAAAATTTGTAGTAAAAAACATTTTGTATTGAGTTTAAAGTAAATTGACTAATGTATGTGATTTGATTTGGTTGCATAATACTTTAGTAAATAATATGATTAGCTATGTGTGTACTAAATTATTTTGTTAGCATATAGAAAGTTTACATGTGTATTTTATGTGTATATGTATAAAGTGTAGTTGCAAATAAATTACATATACACAGCGTGTTAAACATAAACATGGTTGGTCTCCATATATATCTATTAAAATAAACATCATAAGATGTAAACAAAATGTAACAAAATAAAAGAAATCAATATTCAAATATAGCTCATAAAAAGCATAAACATCATCTGACTCATCCGTAGAATCTTCAGTATTACATCAAAAATCTTGTAAAGTAATGGCATATTCGTGATCGGTAACTTGCTAAAAGGTATTGCTAATATGAGTCCCATTATCTACAATAACATTTTGAAGGTCATCATGTGTGTGTTGGTGACCGGACATTGATTTTATCAGGATGTCATTAGAATTTTGTTCTGAAGAGCAAAAATAACGTACGCATCATCTGTCACAGATGAACATTATCGTGAATGTCATGATTGTTCACATTGCTTAGTAAATGGTATATAATCAACCGAGAGATATAGACAATTAAATGGTTTAGCAGTTCATCTTCATTGATTGGCTGCATTAACAAAAAGTTTGAAAAAATTGGGGTAACGTGTTTTTTTTAATTGTATATGACAAAAATCAATGTTTGCATGTCAAATGTATTAAGTCCAAATTTGAATACAAAACAAATTCTTGCATCACTTTGTGCAAATGTATGTATTAAATACAACTTCTCACGAAACATTTAAGTGATAAAATGTTACAAAACAATAGTTGTGTGCTTTTGTGGGAATGTAATTTAATTACTTATACAAAATAATAAAAAAATTATAGTTAACTACAATATAACGCTTGAGTACTTATGCATCCGAAAAATTCAACATACACCATCATGACTCTGAGTAAAGCATATAGATAGGTGTGATCTTACGGCGGGGATATGATTAACGTGTAACTACCCCAATACTTTCACAACACACTTTCAACTTGATCTTCTCCATCTCTCTGCAAGAATACATGTTCTCTAAATAATTTTATTATTTTTTTCTTGAATGTAACTGTGTTAATAATGCAGAGATTAAGCACCGATCAAACTATTTTTAATGTTTGTGATTATTGTTAGATTGCAAAATAAAGGAAAAACACGGTTCTGTTAAAATGAAATACCGATTGACATTGCATGTGTGGTTAAATGATATGAAACATATAAAAAATAGAAGATAGTACTTTTAAAGGTATGTATGAGCTATGTTAACATCGATTTAGTAGGACTTTGTTAGATAGTTAAGGAAGATCTTCTTATGCATCTTAATATAGGTATTAACATTGTATCAAATTATGGGGATAAGTTTGGCTAACATTTGTATAGTATTGCTTAGTTGTTGCATATGAAAAAGGGTGTGATGCTGTATCAAAGGTGGAACAGTGGAAAATACGTATACTGTAAAATGGCTATATGATTAGACAATATGAGGAACAATTTCAGAATGGATGTGTAGTTAAATTCTATGAAAATATGTGCGAAGTTGAAGTTAGTACTTTTAAAGAAATGTATGGGTTAATATATTATTGATTTACTAAGACTTTGTTGCATAGTTACTGAATATGTACTTATGCACTGAATATCGGTATGAACATTGTTTGTAAGTATGGCGGGAAGGTAGGTTAGGTAGATTGTGGATTAGGTTTTGCATATGAAAAAGAGCGTGATATGGTATAATATGGTGAATAGCCAAAAATATGTATTCGTACGGTCAAATGGTTATATGAATATAGATGTGTGCAACAGTATAGTATGTAGTAACATAATCTTCATTTTTTGGTTGACCTCAACCGGAATTATCAATTTTATCAGCAAATTTCAATGTTTATAAGAATGTGCATATATTTGTTGATGTGAACACTTGTTGACCCTTTGAACGTGTGTTGTTTTATTAAATAGAATGATGATGCAGTTTCTGGTTGAGGCAAACCAAATTAACATTCGAACATTACAGGTATGTTGTGGTATGATCGAGTTATTTAATTTAGTAGTTTATTCGAAACTCTTGATATTAATACATGCAGCATGTTTTTCAATTACAGCTTCTTCCTACCCTGTTTATGGGACCACTGAAACCCAAGAACAATTGGATTTACTTAATCCATAATGGCGGAACGAAACATAAAGTTTACATAAAGATGGCTGGTGGGAAGTGTTTTAAGCTGTTCGAACGTGAGTGGCGAATATTTTTAGATGACAGCAACTACAGGAATGTCGGGACATTCCATTTTATTAGGCAAGAAGAGGACTATTATTACGTTACAACGTCTAACAATGATGGATATGAGTGCAATGGATACGACCTGGATGTTGTAGGTTACAGACAACGAAGATGCTTGCTAACTTTGCAACAGCTTGAACAATCACAGGTAATTACTAAACTCTAATCATTAAATTGCATAACTTGATTTGAAATCTCATGAAAACCCATTTAGTAAATAACACTTTCTTTTGTATAACACTCTGTTACGTAGGACATTCCTTGCGGTTTCCTAACTTCAACCGATAATCCTCGCTTCCGCGTTCTTGTGAGTAGAGTGCTTGTATCAACTGTAACTCATCATAAGATTGTGCTGCTGGATGAAGATAGACATGTCCATGTATTCGGTGGTCAGGGATGGGATATTTTAGTTCACGCAGAGAACCTGACTGTTGGCAGAAGATTTGTCTTGACAAACTTGCTAAACAATGTTGTTTCATTGATGCCATTTGACGCAGCTGGTGTGGAGATGCATCATGATGTTGTAGAACATATGTTCCTGAACTGGAGAAACCCTTTCAGGAGAAATCCGATTGACGAAGGTATGTTACTGAAACTGTTGGAATAATATATGTACTTATTTCTCCAGAAAAAAACATTTGAATATGATAATTATTTACCGTAATTTTGTTTTTGTTTATTTGAAATTTAGATAAGAGGATGAAACATATGTGTGAATGGGAAGGACACACTGAACATGACAATGAGAGGGACTGTTTCTGCGCACCGATATTGGCGTACGTTACGGACAGAAGGCGGTTGGTAAGTGATTGATTGATATTAATATATACTTTATTGTCTTCCATTAAATCTTAGGTTATTCCTTACATTATGTCTCGTATTAATGCAGAACATTCCTCATGACTTTGTAAAGGCACATGCAATGTGGCAGTACCATAATGCGTTGCTGCAATACGAAGAAGAGGAGTTCTATGTTGACGTTGATTTGGAACGCCACAATGACATGCCAAAAAGCAAAAATCATGTTACAATCAATTGCAACTGGACAGAGATTGTTAGAGATTGTGATTGGGAATATAACTAAATGGTCTGGCTCAAGCTTGTTCAAAAAGTTCCAGACATTGGCGTCTCTTTGCCTTCAGCTAAGAAAGTTGAAATTCCTGTATTCCACATGTGTTAAGTCATCCGGAATCGTGCGTCAAGAAACTTTGTGTGTGTGTTTATGAATGCACATGTTATGTCTAAGTGAAGCATTAGAAATTATGTTTGGATTGCTTATGTTTAATGTTTTGTTTTTTGGAGTGGTTATGAAGGCTGGCCATATATGGCATGAACACTATGATATAATGATATGCTATGTATGTAATGGTAAGTAGATCATTGTTATGAACTTATGTGTAAGCGTTTGTAATATATTGCAGCGTACATTCTATTTTATTGTCAACGTTTATTTTTAACTTGTATGAAAATAAGTGTGCATAGTTTAATATGTTCGATTTGTTTCATCAAACTTAATAGCGTAACAACTGTATTGGGCTAATATAAGAGAATCAGAGCTTTTATATGCGCCTTGCTTTGATCCATTTTGTACTTCTACTGCATTGATTACTTTTTAAATGAGATGATATGTTGGTTAAATGGCGATTTGAAATTTTATTTCTGAATTGGAAACGCTATTATGATATCACATTAATTGACACACCTATCATCTTCCTCTTCATAAACAGAGCTGATTATATTAATTGATATATTCAATGACATTAATACATGATTATAATAAGTTAATTTTGTTAATATTGATGATAAATATGTACACAAATAATTATTTGAACCCCAAAACATTTTTATAAAAATAGACATAATATTCAACCCAGAAATGGTGTTACATGAAGATAATTTGTGAGGCCTTGAACTTCAAATACTTTTATTAATAAAAGTGACATAACATAAACATGAGAAGTAAACTTTGATGATGACAGTTCAATCCTCGTCGAAGATGTTTAAATCGACAACGTAGTCATCAGTCAAATCATGACCCATTGCCCGTAATTCATTGATCATAGCTTCTGGTTTTAGGACCTTCGACTTAACAGCATTTAGAATCTTGGCTTGTTCTTCAGGATCCCCAACATTTACTTTAAGCCAATCAAGAAAAATGGATGTGTCTAACTCACCTGGAATAAGAAAATTACATTAGCCACTATAAAGGAAATATGTATGACGATTTTATTTATAAGATGGTAACGCTAGTTATATGACATACCTTTATCATGTTGAGAAGACGATCCTTCTTCAAAAAGCGATGCAAGAAATCTCATTGCATCATCAACTTTGTTATTTGAATATTTCCTCTGGCCATCACGCAGTCCAGGTTCAACATTTGGTTGCGTTGCAGGATCGACATCAGCAACGGTTGGAGGATTAACCTTTGCCCTTGTTTTTGCCGTATTTTAGTTTCCATGCTCAAAGTTTTTAGGTTTTGATGATGCCATGGGTAAATTCGTATTGGAAGATGTATTTCAATTAGGAGTATTTATAGAGATTTTGTGACTATCATTATGTATTTTACACATGTGATCCTTCATGATTGAGTAATATGTTAAATAAGCTTTCAAAATCAGTAACATATATAAAAGTTACTAAAAAACTATATATAGAAATTGTATCATCAGAAAATATATATGATCTCATTAAAATCTTTCCTGAGTTACTCCAAATGACAATTACATCGTGAATAAGAATATCAATGCATATGATATCATTAAAATGCATATACTTTTAAAACTTAACATAGTGAATAAGAATATCAAGAGTGAAACATGTCTTATTGAGAAAACACCATTTTTTTGCAATTACATTTCTTTGAGTATCAAACATCGTCGTCATTACTGTCATCATCCGTTGGAAAAGGAGTTGCATCCTCGTCATCAATAAAATCGGCCAAATCATCATCAATATCATCGAGAGATTCATCAATATCGGTATCAAGATCTCCTAAACTAATTCCATCTTCCTCTTCATTATCAGTACCATTACTAATCGTATCGGTAATTGGAATAGAATTATCTTCAAAGGTAATGTTATCAAAATCATCATCCATTTCTACGTCCATGAGCCTAAATGGAAGTGCATTTGATGAGAAAGTCCTTTGTCTTTTTTGTGATCGACTAAACGTTATAGGTCCATCGTCATCATCTTCCTATGTAAAAGGTAGTGCAACATGATATTAGTGATATCTTGTATATGCATAAACTGAACAATTGTAATAGCGCAACAAATATAGTATAGATGATGAATTCATACCACATTATAATTGTGTACAGTGTCATCAACGGTTTCTTTCTTTTTTGTTGTTGGCTGAACATTTTCATCATCAGAAGAAACAATGTGAACAACATTGTTATTCACAGAAACAGGTTTTTTCAACAATCTTCCACGTTTGCGAGATACGGGGAACTCCTTGACAATGTAATAATCGGTTGCTCAATTGTACGAATTGTTTGTTGAATATTATTGTAAAAATATAATATTCATTTTTTTAAAAGATGACATATGCATGTTGAAATTCTTACCTCATTGTCATCTGATATGTCGATAAAAGATACCGGTTTCTCGGGTGGATCCAAGGTATTTAATGCTTTACTGCCTTCCTCTTTTTTGGGAGCCTACATACGAACAAAGAGATAAGATAAAAGTAAATTGAACAAATTTGCCTCCAAATGAATTGAAAAGTTTATTTAAGTTTAATCACTTGGTTTTCTGTCTAAATATCATAAAATACATACGAACCTTGGGTGGGTCGTTGTTCACCATAATGTGATTGTAGGAGATTACTTGTGTGTTTATGTCCTACATTGGTGGCACTTTTTATACAAAATGTAGACAAAGTTAAGTTAAGAATTGATCTCTAACATATTCTAATTTTCTTTTTAAATTACATAGAATTTGTGACTTGATTACATGAAATCATTTAATTGTATAAACGAATGTAAAAAAGGTAATATGTTTGTAAGTATAATACTTGAAAAACAACTGTACATGGTTAAATATAATTAGTAAGTAAATATTGCATTGAAATACTATTGTGCTTAATAAAATTATTGTACATGGTTAGGCAAGTATGTTTGTGTAACACGAAATATTGTTTGCAAAATCTTCTACGTTGAGTGAGTTGAGTAACATTGGGTCATTTGTTATTCAGTATCAATACAAATATTACAAAGATACTTTGAAGAATAGCATTTATATTAAACGTGTATTTACAAAAGGTAATGATTGTTCCAGCCAAAAAATATCAAGTGTTCCTTGATAAATGAGACGGTGGTAGATGAATTATCACACACACCTCATTCATTAAGAAGAAACACTGTAGCGATTTATAACCAAAAACAGGTAATGCTCTTAAACAAAATAAAAATCTAATAAATTTATTGTTAGTTTTCTTTTGATCTGCATGTAAGTAATAATGACAACTATAATATAGTCAACACCAACTGTTTATGGTTTAGGTTGATTCTTAACCCTTAAGATGGTAGTGATTTATAGTATGTTGATACATAGATACTTGCTTGGGGTATGCGGTTTCATATTTGACTAAATAGGTTTAACTTGAAAGGTTATATGTTTTGTAGTTTCTATAAACTCTAATAGATATGAAGATTAGTCTTCAAGCATATAGGTTGGTTAATTTTCTATGGTGTATGTTTTGTTTAAAAGTTAGTTAACACAATAACATAGTATGTGGTCCATTATTTTGTTAGATGGTATGTATGATATGATTATTGAGTGAAATCATATAATCGAAAGGTTGCGCAAAGCGGAAAGTGTAGTGATACTGTATAAGTTTTATAAAGGTGTTGTGTTTATAGTGTATTCAAAATTAGTAGTAGGTATAAAGTAATCACGTAAGACCTACAGTGAATCGATTCAAACGATTTGCGCTTTTGCAATATATAAGATATGTGAATGTATACTTATGATATTCAATAGGCGAATTTATATTTGTGTTATGCATAAAGTATGATTGCTTATATATGTTTAGATTATTGTTACTAACTCAGTCGTTTAGCTAATATATGTTCATTAATGGTATATGGTGTATGACCTTTATAAAAGTTAATTGACACAATAAGACAGTACGTCCATCATTAGTTTGTTACATAGTATGTATGATATGACTATTGGGTGTAATCATATACGGAAATGTTTACGAACAAATAGATGTTTAGTGTTAGTGTATAACTTTTATAAAGGTGTTGTGTTTCTAATGGAAACAGAAATTAGTATTAGTTATAACATAATCACCTATGACTGTCGTGAATAAACGTAAACCATTTGTTTATTTATGATCTAGGATATGCGAATTTATATTTGTAAAGTGATTCATATGTTTTAAAACGGATACTTGTTTTGATAATTGTCTTATGCATACAGTCTGATTGCTTAAATTTGTTTCCATTGTTGTTACTAAACGAATCATTTAGCTAACCTATATGTTACTCATAATTTGACAGGATGAGTCTTCAATTTGTGTTTGCTGTAAACAAAGCAAAGTTTGCGAAAAGTCAGGTATGCGCGTAAGGTGATAATTTAAACGTTCTCCAAAATTACCGTGTTTATAATTGAATATTTGTTTTATTTTGTTTGTGTTGTCAGCGTTTACCATCTCTGTTCACAAAAAGCTTCTACAATGGAACACCATGGCTGTACTTAATACATAATCGGGGAACAAAACACAAAGTCTGGATCAAACAATAGTCAGAAAACCATTACAAATTGTACGGAGATGAGTGGGCCAAGTTTCTGGAAAAGAGTAGGTATACAGAGGTGGAAATGTTGCACTTTATAAAGGAAGAGGAAGACACTTATTACGTAACTGCCTAAAATCATGCTGGGGTTGAATACGGTGGATATGACAGCAGGCAGATAGGCATCAGGCAGATGAGATGCTTAGTGTTTCAGGGCGAGAATCTTGGACGTTCTCCGGTAAGCACACACGAACTAACATTTATTTTGTAACGTGTTTTTTTAAGTTCACATAAGTATTGTTTACTGTGTGAATATGTTGATTATTTTCAATTGTATGTAGCTACTTCCCGGAGATTTCCTGCAAGATATAGTGACAAACGAATTTGATATTCGGATGGGAGGAATGAATTTAGCAACTGTGAACCATCGTCGTGTTCATATTCGAGGAACATCAAATCCGAAAATATATGCAAACTTGTTTTATGGAGATGGATGGAATACTGTTGTTGAGAGTCAACACCTGGTACCCGGGAAACCAATGGTTTTCACAAATCTTGGTGGTGCAGTGCTTAATATGATTACTTTCGGAAGGGATGGACTTGGTTTAGGCTTTGAGGACATCCCGAGAATAGAATTGAATTTAGCTTTTCCTATCTGTCGAGGTCCCCTGGACAAAGGTATCATACGATATTTATGGTACACATCTACACTATATGATTGCATAATTCTAATATTTTGTGTTCACAAATTGCAATATAGATCCAAGGATGTTTCACATATGCGACTGGGAAGGGCATGATCATCATAGAAATGAAGATGCATGTTTTTACACACCAATGCTGGCCTATGTCCTAGATAGGAACCGTTTGGTAAGTAGATACTACGTATAATTGTTAGTGCATGTCAGTTTGTGTGTATTTAAGTTTTGGTTATGTTTACTTAAAAATAAGAGCTTATTGAGGTTTTATATTTCATATATAGACTGTACCTGCCAAGTTTGTTGATAAGAGTGAACTGTACACATTTGACAACGCAATTGTTAGACACGGTGGGATGGAGTTTCCGGTTGACCTGGTGACTATAAGGCACAAACAGACCCAGAAGCGGAAGCTGAGAAAGAACCATCTAACAATGATTGCAAAGGACAAATGGAAACATGTCAAAAGGCAATGCCGTTTCAGGAAAGATAAAATGATACGATTTCAGCTTGTTGACGTGATGACTGATTTGGCGGAGACAGTTGATCCGGAGTTTCCTGTGCTTGTTCCCATCTTTGATATGTGCTGAATGAAGGGTATTGAAGCGAACACGTCTTTTGTTTTAACTGATTGTCAGTGGGTGTGTGTCTTTTCAAACTATGTTTAATATCAAGACTTTAGTAGTTTGGTTATATGTTAAGTTGAATAATGTCTGGATACATGACAATGACTGCGGTCTATTATCCTACTACGTTTAAGGTGTTATCGATATGCATACGACATGTTTCGTATGTTGACAATCAGTTCTTATTGCTACTGTTGTTGAATAAACTACTTTATACTAATGCAGTCATCTGTTAATTAGCTTACTTCCCTTTAGGAGTGTATGTTATTGTTTAAAGTATGCTTGCTTGTCTATGTAGTAAGCATTTTTGTTGGGTTACAATATGCTATAAAACTGGATTATAGTATGTGGGTTAGTACCTTTTTAGAATGTTTGTTATACTGACATGTTTATATAGCATATTGATTCACTAGGCATGCAAGTTCAGCTCCATTCCAATTAAGATAAGTTTACTTTTTAGAATGACAATGTGCACCAATGTATATCTTGACATTTTCTTTATGACACATCAAGATGGTTTCATCTTCATCTGAATCAAAAAGAACATAGATTTGTTGTCTTTTAAAACAGCTTTGGATATAGAGTACTTCCATGCTCCTTAAATATGTCATACACACATGTTTTATTGTGATACCAAAATGTTTGTGGGCAAAAAATAACTATTTTTTGTAGACTTGGATGAATGCTTCAAGTCATAACTTACACATAATTAGGCTTATTATCACCATGGTATAACTGGGCCCATCAAATCCAAACAGCCCAATCGATTAATTTGACATGTCCCGGTCAACTACAAAAGTCCAAAAGGTCAAGATATTTTTTGCGTGTATAGATATACATTACGTTTTCCAAGCACAAAACATCATTACATGGTATGGTTTTAGGTGCACCCTAACACCCCTGTCAAATCATCCCCATTGATTCCAAAGCTGAGAAATCTACTCCAAGGTTAGTAAGATAACTAATTGTGATCTAAAATAGTTTGAAAAACATAATCAAAAGAGGTAGTTGTTAGTAGATTGTTCGCTATCAAGTCGTTAGGTGTTCCACTTTTCAAAACTGATAAGATTGTTTAGAAGCTCTAGGGGATAATAATAACAATAATTATAATGCACAGTGGAATAAGAAAACATAGTTTGTTATTATTAAAAAGTTCTTCGTCATCATCTCTACCACTAAACACTAACCTAGGCGTTTACATGAACATACGCCTAGGAACTAACTAACTAACCATCACCCTAGGTGTTCTCCCCTAACGCCTGTACACACACACCCCTTTGGTGTTCACGATGATAACCTTGCATGATGATAGTGTTTAGATTATCCAACTTCCTGTAAGATAGTTTACACAAAATATGTTAACGATGATAATTGATCATTGAAAAAATGCATGATATTTGTGTACTTGATGATCTATATTACTGTTATACATGTATAATACCCTAATCCTTTTGAATCTTAGTTCAATATTTAATGCATTTGGTTGTTGTGGTTGGAAATTAGTATTTATTTAAATTATCGTTTAATTTGACAGTTAGGTTAGAAATTAGTACATCACGAAGTTATATGGTATCAAAAAATGGTGTGTCAGTGATCATAATGATAGAATCTTATGGTAGGATTTTATGTGTTTGATGGTTTCATTGTTTATGATATATGACTAATGAATGTTGGTGGATATATGAAATAGATTTTGGTTTGTATGCATAATGATTTTGTGTAAGTTAAATCTGGTTACTAAATCGTGTTTGTGATATTATGGTTGTATACTTTTAAGTAGATACATTCGAATACAGTTAACAGATCTTGATTAAAATAAAAGAATAGGAAAACCATAGCATTATGCTGGTTATGATCTTATTATAGAATGTAAACATGGTATGCAATTCCCATTCCATTCTTGTCAGGAAAATTCCGTTCGAGTTTGTAGTCTTGGTGAACCGCACAACATATCCTTCGAAACAGGTAAAGTAAACAACACCATAATATTACGTATAAGTCTTACTGTACAGTGAAAAATTCATTTAAGTTTTGAATAATTATTCAGGAACTGCCTCAAGTTTTTGAATTTGAAGGATACAATGGGAACAATAATCTATATCTGACCAGCTCAGCAAGGCTTCGTAACAAAGTATCGTTTAAAACACCAACTGTATGACCTATAACACTGAGGGGTAGGGATTGGAAAAAGTTTGCTAAGGAGAACATCGGTCCGTATGTAGATTGGTTGCATTTCATCCAGGAAGGGGATGACTGTTTCTACATGACATGGTACGATATTAGGGATGGCCAAGAATTCAGGGGATACGACGAAGACAACCACCGTTATTCACGTTTTAAGAGCCGTGTTTGTGCTGTTCAAAACAGGCCTCAGGTATCTATACTATGTAACGTAATATTATATTACCTTTTTAAGTACGTTAATGTATTCCCTTAAAATGTGTATTTAAGACGCACGTTAACTTCATCGACAGAGAATTGCAGCTGATTTCTTAAGTGGGATAGACCACGCAGATCGTATTAGAATTAATTGTGGAGAAGACTACTTTATGGTTCCTGTGCTCCATGTTAATAATCCTAATCAGCCAGATGAATATGAATTGGATTCACAAATTTGGAATATTATGAAATTCACTTTGGGTTTGCAAGCTGGACAGATCTTGGTGTTCACACAAGAGTATAATAATGTGTTTAGGTTGATGGCTTTTAACTTGGATGGAAGTCTACATACACCGATGCATTTCTATTGAGCAACACAACTACGTGTGGTGCAACCTGCTACAGAGTTTTACGACCAAGGTGCTATAAATATTCACATTCTAATTTAGTTGAAAATTATATATGTCTTTATAGAAATCCTTAGTCTCAGGGAATAAAATTGTAGTTAGATATTAGTGATATTCGATAGTACTAGGATAGCATATCTAACATGTTAGATGTATTGTTAGATGATGACATGATGCACCACATTTGTGGATGGCCAGGACATCGAGAGCACTTTGGTGAAGTGGGTGACACTTTCTATAAAAGTTATTCTATGATTACAGTGTTGAAAAGACTCGTAAGTAATATTATTTGATGTAACATGTTTATTGCATCACGTTATTCATGTTTATGAAGAACTAGTTATTCACATCGTGGCGAATGGTTTATTTCAGACAATACCTGCAGACTTCATGCAATACCACCTGATGCACACATACAGGAAGGTTTTGATGATACACCAACATGTGGACTGCACTTTTAATGTGAAGATGGAGTTTCATAAAGAGGATCCTGGCAGGACCAACCATGTGAACGTATTTGGTGAATGGAGAGAGTTTGCACGTCAGTGTAATTTTGGGTACAACAAAATGATAAGGTTCAAGTTCATGCATTTTCTTACGGATATGGGTGGAGATGAAGTGGAGGTGTACCCTGTGTTTCACGTTTGTTAAAAAATGATCCTAACAACTTATGTTTATTTTGTATGGTTAGTATGGTCTGAACTAATGTCTGGATATATTATTTGTTATGTTATGTTAGAACAGTCAAGATATTTGCCATTTTTTGGATTATCAAATGGCCTTTTATGATAAGGTAAATCAGTGGTTTCTACAAATATGGAGTGTAATCTATGTTGTTGCTTAAGATGTGTCTTTGTTTTCAGGTATTATATTTGTAGATGTTTCATAAAATGGTTTGTTGATGCTTATATGAATTGCAGATCGATGTTCCATTTTTAATGTTGGTCGCATGATTTGTTGGTGATGATATGAATGTCAGTGTTCTATCAGATATATCATATCAGTGTTGTCCAATATGTGATAGGATGGAAGTATGGATGTTGTTTTCAGATATAACAGTTATGTGACAATGAGTATAGATTCAGATAATAAACTGGTTGTCCCAAAAAGGGTAATCACACATCATTATCAAGAAGTGATTTTTTCTATTATGCTTCAGAGACACATTAATTCTTGTTTGGCTAATGGTATACAAAGTTTTAGTATGTACATAAAGGTAATATTTTCTCATGAACATAGTAAACAAATATTCAATAAAACTGCGTTGATAGTTAGGAAAAAAATACAAATGTTAGTAAATAAAGATGGAATATTATCATAAAATATTCATTAGAACATATAAATATTACATAAATGTGCAAGTATACATTTGTTATTTATGCAAACAAACTTTGAAGTATAAAAAAAGCTATATTGGCAAAGTGCCAGGTTTTTAGGACTGACGGTGGTTAAACTTGATCAAGCCATATGGGTTCCAGAGAATGTAGCACAATCTTACCTGCAAAATGAACAGTACTGCCAAAAACAAGTATAGAATGGTAGCTGTTAAACCCTACAAACAACTTTAAGCACAAAACTTATTTCCTGTTCAATTCCAAAGTACTGATGCGTTATTCAAAATTAAGACATTGTCTACAACGAAAAATCAATTCAAACAACATTGCAAACGCGAGGAAAATAAAATAAAAGACCAACATAATGGTAGGAAAAAAAGTATTGTTTATGTGGATATCCATCCACAGCTTCCGGTTATTTCAAAAGTAAGAACTACTTGGCACAGTTCATTCACGGTTTCTCAGCTTTAATCTCCTTGTCAAGAACCAACTTTGTCCTTTTGGTAGCACTATTTTCTTCGCCTTGGAGCAAGTCATACTTATCCAATGGATCAACCTTCCTTTTTTCTTGAGACGTAGTATCAGAAGACGATTGCTCGGAATTCACAACATCTTTCTTTAGGCCGGCGACCGGCGTTGTGTTCTCATCGGTCTGTGACTCCAAATCCTGCGAAAAATAACAAAAAAGGTAGGTTAAGTATTGTAAAATGGTTACCAAAAAATGTCGCAAATCACGGTAGAAGATGTGTACTCAAAAAATGTGTACAATATATCATCAATGAAAAATACTTACAAATGAGGTCACATCAGCAACCTTTAAACTGGTGGCTTCGTTTTCAGCCTGAGAGCCAAATCAAAAAAAGAAATTATATGGCTAAACTTTTGTTGGTCATTTAATTGCTCAACATGAAGTTTGGTTAAAACTGTGTAACAAATAAAATTAATTTATCACCTTTCCCGGTGTAGCAGTAGCACAAACAGATTTAATGATATCGAGATCATTAGACAAACGCAATACATTGAAGACAGGAATCAGCTTTTCTTTGTTTTTGGCATCAACTGACACCTTAAAAACAAATTTCTTATCAACAATTTCCATAATCTCCGTCGGGAAGACAGCATCAGACTACATAAGAACAATTAAATGGGTGGACAATTTAGCATGTACAAAGTATTTAAAACAATTAGCAATGTCGATAAATAATTTATACCTTGCCATACTTATCCAGCAACTGATAAGCAGTTAAGTTATTCAGAATAGCCTGCACCTCATCATTAAATAGACAAACTGATACAGTGCCAGTTTCATCTTGAACCCTTACCTGTAAGTGGAACCTAAATGCAAAAAAGTACATATGCACTGAGGCACTAACCACTGAAAACAAATGCTATAACAGAGCCAGTTTAAGGGAAAGTATATACTCACTGGGTTTTGATTGATGTAGCAGCAGCATTGCATTTTGAGCACCACCATTCATTAGGACCACCAGCCGGTTTTGGTGTGGTATCGGATTCAAGGTCAACAATATTTGCAGACTTAACCAACTTCTTTCTACACGCCCTGCATCAGAGGTACCACCAACCTTCCTCCTCTTGGATAGCACATATTGTAGCAACAATAACGGATGGAACACCCTGCATATACGTACGACAAAGTTGGTGTTATTTTTGTACAAACGTTTGCACCCAAAAAACATGAGAATGGAGATTTTGTAACCAAATTGGTAGAAATCGTTTTAAACATGAAACATCAAATTGGTATGCTACATTTACATTTCATTACATAACCCAACAAAAATGTATTGTTTGGAACATAAAATGTATATGATACGGTTTCATTGTATAATTTTTTATTGCTGAATAAGCGTATATGTAAATGCTGGGATTCTCAATGAATTTACCTGTTCAACATCAAAAATTTCCGCAATGTTTCTAAACTGGTATTTGGTGATGAAATCATCTTTTGTAGAATTCTTTGAAGCAGTTGAGATACGTGATGCAGTTTGTTGAGAATCCTCCGTACCTTGAGCAGCCACCAAACTACATATGGTTAAACAGACCAAAGTTATTTAGATGGCATTACAACGCTAATATAGTAACCAATTTAAAAAACATATACAAATATTGTTTTAAGATACCTTTTCCTAAAAGATTCTACATCTTTAAATTCATTGCCGGGTATACAGTCTTTGCCGTTGAAGAGGAACAACCTTGTTCCATTGAAACCATTTTGGATGGCCATTCTTCCTGTGTATTCAAAAACATTTACAAAGCATTTAAATGATTTTGGAATTATACCTATTGACTCTAGTGCAGACAAAATTAGTGAATGTAAATAGAAAATAAAGCGGAACGTACCATCCTTGATTTTCATCATGGACAGCTGTAGGATAGCAATGATCTTACCATGTTCCTCGAGTTTATTCAAAAAGTCAGCGAATTGTTGAGCAAAACTACCCCACAAGGTACACGGCAACTCATTTCCCCTGCACATATGATCGTTATAAATTCAGTAAATACATTCTAAATGTAAATGCAACTGTATAAACTTGGTTAGAATGACCTACTCAGAATCAATGATTGTGATGGGTTTCTTCTTGCTAGACCAGCCGTTTTTGTCATAATTATCCAGGTCATCACAAGCAACCACCTGGCCTATCACATCTGCATAATGTTGAAACAAAAAAAGTTTCAATTGGTTGCCATATCATGTAATAAAGAAAAGACAAATCTATACAAATAAATAAAAGGTTTCTACATACCAAACTGGCCAACTTCCTCATTCTTAAGAGAGGTAATGGTTCCATAGGGACGAAATTCAAATCCATAAAGAGAACCGGTGAAATCTGTGCAGTTTTCTATGACAGTGTTCGAAAGGAAGCTTAGGCGGAGAGGTTTTTTAACGATGCGGAACTTTGGTTGGATCTCCCCAAGACTATATCGTTGAAGGATGACATCATTGCCCTCTTCTAATTGATGTTTGAAACCACTGACCAAAGCTATCCTGACCGTTGCTTGCATTCTTGTGTTCTGGAACAAAACATTTGCATATTTATAATTTTAGTACATAAACAAAACTTTCATACAAAATAACAATTCATATCTAAAATGCCAAGCATCAACAAACAATTCATCTAAAAAGGCACAAATAAAAAGTATAATATGGAGCATAACATAAGTAGATGCTTGCTTGCTCATCAAAAACGATCATCTCCATATTAACAATATTTGGCTTGCTAAACAAAGGTTGCATCCAAGTCCGAAGAATACGCACTCGTAACTTGATGTTGTCCTTAACAGGTGATAAATCGTTGATATACCCAGAAACAACGGTTGCCATTGGTTGATTTGATATTCAACGCTTAGGTAAGTAAATGAGATGTGCATCTTTATCAAGACGGACATCCTCAATTTATACAATGTTGTGTCGGCCTGAAAATTAGGGATCACATAAATCAGAATACTTTTAATTGCATACTCATCTTCCCAAAATTAAGATCATTACCAAAAAGAATAAAAAAGCCCCAAATTGTTTTTTAGGGTTCTTGTTGGCCATTATATAAAATCAATTAAAATCACTAAAAATTAACATAAACGAAATTAACATAAACGAAATAAGATTATTTAAATAATTAGTTCAAAATGAAGATCATTACCAAATGCATAATTCTGCCAGGAAACACCAACTATTTTGGGACGTGATATGTATTAAACCCAAAACATATTGCCCAAGAAAATTTGAGAGATTGATATGCAAATTGAATGATTGAAATGCATAATTGAAGGTTTTAATGACTTTTCGATTTTGTGTTCCTATATGTCGTTTGATATGAAACGCACAAATGAAAACGTGAGGAGGAAGTGGTCACGTGAGATAGCACGTGACATTTCTTATGGGATGCATTGGGTCTTGTACATTAGTGCTAAATATGGAAGGGTTTTTAATAATAAAATTTAATGTTGTGCTTTATTTGGTGGTACAGTATTATCATATATTATATAGTATAGATAGATAACCATTTACGACAATTATGATTGTTAATCTACTTATATTTTATGACATGAGATGTAAGTCAATTATTTTAGCTTGACGAGGATAACATCAAATGTTATCCAATGGTTTTTCAGTTGAAATAGATTTAAAGACCACTAAATATTCCGACTATTTTAATTGTAGCATGATAAAATTGATTTAAACTAAACACTGGTGTTGTTGAAAATCATGTTTACTATGATATGCATTACTGAAAGTTGTAATCCTTCGTTTTGAGTTCATATGACAAATATGACAACTGATTTATGTGAACTTAGAAACACTATATTCTCTAATATAATAATCTCATGTGCTTGCTTCTTAGTATGCAATATTATGAGATGCATGGAAATTAAAATGGCTATATGTTTTATGTGTCTGCGCTTGATGCCTACGAATGTTATATGTGGCTTGGTGAAAATTCTAGACATGATATACTCTTTTGATCTACGATTTTGAATGTTTATTAGCCGAGTTTCGCTTTCATAATAAAGAGAATTAGCCTTGGATAAATTTAGGCACATTAATTTGTGACACTATATGAGCATATGCTATGCTACTCCGCAAATCGCATCATTGCATCATGAATAAATATAAGTTGATGTTTAAAGTAATATTGTAAAAGGTTGATGTTTAATTGCTTTTAGATGTGTAAAATATTTTTAAAATATTATTAAACCCGTCTAGTTGAAAATGCTCAACTTTTAAAGCTGGTATGATAATGTAATGATCCATTTTAAACGATGTAGTTATAGACGTGCTTGAGGTAAATAATTAGGTCTTTTATCATGTAACAAGACAAGTCACTATAAGTACGTTTGCTAAAGATAAAGGTGTCATTTAGAATATACATCATTGTTGTAAATATGAGAATAATGTTACTTTAAATATCGGAATTCACTCATATTTTTTGGTGAAGTACGAAAAAAAATGTAATTATTACAGAGTGTTCAAACATTATTATGAAGTGGGCCTACAATAATGGATATTCAAATACGATGTCTTAGTTGATTCTAATTGTGTCACTAAGTTTATCCATATCGATCATGTGATTTTGTTTGCTTACAGTTACAAGGAATTTGATTAATTGAGTAATGGCATGCACGTGTTTTTGAGATAGTGCAACTTCACAAGAACAATAAATGTTCTATTGTGACTACAAAGAGATAATCAAAATAGTATAACCTCATTTTATGTTATAGAAAAATAAAATAATTAGAACGTCAAGTTCTACTATGATTATTTTATAAGCATCAATATCATAACCTCATGTTATGTTAAAGAAAAAATATTAGAACCTCAAGTTCTAATTTAATTTAATTAGTAGAAACAGTAACATAACCTTATGTTATGTTACAAAAGAAAATAAAACCTCTAGTTTTATTATGATTCCCTCTAGAGAATCAAATAACATCATTTCATGTTATTTATATTGAACTATGTGAAAGAAATAAAAGTGTTTATATAAATTTCATTGGAGAAACAGAAGTATAAATGTGATACGTATTAAATTCTCCATATTAATTGACTCTAATATAAAGTCAAATGCAATCGAAGCATATGTGGTTATAAACCAAAGTTTATGAGCCAAGATTATTTTATTGAGTGGCATGACCGGTTGGATCATCCTGAGTCAATGATGATGCGAATGTATAGAAGAACCATAAGTTTTTTCAAAGATAAATTTGATTGTTCTCATTGAAAGTTAATTGTTCATTTGTTACCACCATATTAAATTAAGAACTTTGTCTTATAAAGTTTTGGAAAGATAATTAAGGTGATGTATGTAGGCCTATACATCCGTCATGTTGATCATTTTGAGTTTTAAAATTGATGCATCGTCAAAATGATCATCAAAAACACGTATTGGAAATGGCGATTATTGGAATAAGCGTTGAACATAAAAGTAGCCCATGTTCATACGCGAATTGCTTTTGTTGAAACATTTATAAAACGTCTTTAGTTGATTGCAAAGCCAATAATATTATGAGAACAAAACATTTAGTTTATGGGGCATATTTTAACATATCAATTTGTATCTTGCCATTTATCTATAATGAATCCTCCCCAGTATAATGGTTTTTGGTCACAAACCATAATTCCCATGTGAGATTTTGTAATTGTGTGAAATGGGATGTTGAAATTGACAATTTATTCAAGGGGAGAGAATGAGCAGCGAGATATATGGAATAAATTATGATAGAAAAATGTTGATCCTCAGACTAATGAAAATGAACTTAAAGTTCAAGGGACAATTTACATTCCAGATCAAGTAGTTACCAGACAAGTTTTGTGACCTAAATAAAGTGACTAGATCATACATACGCTGCTAATGCTCCAATTAAAATGTGTGTCCCGACATTAATAACTAATGATTGATAGTAAGTCTACGGCACGTCTACAACGTGATAGACTAATCGATTCCAAATGAAAGTCCTCGAATGAATAGATAAAATGGAGCAAGAAAATTAAGATGGTTGAATCGAGGTAATAAAGACCCCATAGTCTCTTAAAGAGACACTAACATGAAGGTTATTGAAAGAAAACCTCGGGTTGATGAAAAACTACGAGATCTCAATAAATGATATATAATGTCTAGTAAAGTGTGAAATCGAAAAGAAATAAATCGACGTCGATATTACTATTACATATGAATGATTATGCAAGTAAATAATATAGCGCTAAAATGAATGTGGCCAAATTTAATGACGCAAGTAAATAATGAATGATTGAAGTCTCGTGTGATGAGACATGTGATTGAGACTTAAAGTTAATATACATAAATGTGTAAAACTTATTGGATATGCATATGTCTTTGTGAGATAGCGATATTAAATTGTGCATAAGCACAAGTGATGGCACGCATATTTTTTCAAATATTTTGAAATGATAATGACAACACATGTTTACATGTGGTGAATTATAATGTATTTTTATATTGTATAAGTCTGGAAATGTGATAAATAATTGATATGCATCTAAAAGAAAATGAATAGAGCTCATTTGAAGTTGAGATTCCATGAGGGATATTGATCAAGTTGAATAAATCACTATATAAGCAAAAGGCAATATGGTATTGGTTAAAAATGAGCCATTGAAATAACAAAATTTACCATGTTTGTTTTAAAGTGATTTGTATTCTAATATGGTATAAGTTACATATGGTTTGATGAGGTAAATGTGAACGGAACTCATGAGGAGATTTTCAAGACGGTTGAATACTTTGAAATGAAATACAAAGTTTTGTTTTATTTTATGAGTTAAACATCTTAAAGATGAAATCATTGTTCATAATGAAAGCTAAAGAAAGATGCTATATATCTTTATATGGATAAACGACGCTCATGTTTATGAGGTCAATGAAGAAAGACCCCTTTATTATAAAGATGATGATCACAATATCGATTTATGGGTGTCATAGTTATAATGTATATAAAATATTGATTGTTCTCACTAGTGGTCATAAATGATATAATATATCATTTATTTTGCATTTGTTGATACTATATAACTTGTGAAGTACGAGGATGTACTCGTATAATGATAAGTATGACATATGTTTAATCCTTCTTGATATGAGAAGGTTAAGTGGAGAACATTTGTTTATATGAGATTCAAACATATATTCTATCAAGACACTTACTATATTGACATTATAGAAGTTGGTTTATTATATTGGATTGCACCAACTAAGAGATTTAAGTGATGTGATCATCAGGGGGAGAAAAGATACACATTGCACTCTTTTTCCCTTCACCATGGTTTTGTCCTCATAGGGTTTTCCGGCAAGGTTTTTAATGAGGCAACATCCCCGAGCGTATAAAGGAATTATGTATTTTTTTTTTTACTTCACTAGATTTTTGGCCCACTGGGTTTTTTCTAGTAAGGTTTTAACGAGGTATAATCCTCAAATGGACAAGGGGGAGTGTTATGGATAATTATAATATGGATGTCCATATCTTATAGGATACTGATTATATTTATTTGAGTTATATTAGATGATTACATATCTTCCAGAATGTCTGACCCTCACAATGGTCGATCTCAAACTGGATATGTATTTACAAGTGGAGGAACCGCAATTTCATGACGTTCAGTTAAGCAGACGATCTCAGCGACATCATCCAACCATGCACAAATTCTAGCCATACATGAAGCAAGTCGAGAATGTGTTTGGCTAAGAAGTGTGATACAACACATACGTAGATCATGTGGTAATTCTTCAGAGAAGATGGCACCAACAAGTGTGCATAAAGATAATGCATCATGTATTGCTCAACTTAAAGAAGGTTGTATCAAGGGCGATAGGATGAAACATATTTTACCAAAATTCTTCTTCACTCATGACTTATATAAGAATGGTGATATTATTGTTCAACAAGTTCGTTCAAGCGACAATTTGGAGGATCTATTTACCAAGGGACTTCCTACCTCTACATTTAGAAATTAAGTCACAACATTGGGATGCGTCGACTCAAAGAGCTCAAATGATATGGTAATCAGAGGGAGATAATACGCGTTGCACTCTTTTTCCCTTAGACATGGTTTTGTCCCACTAGGTTTTCCTGACAAGGTATTTAATGAGGCAGCATTCCTAAAGCGTATTAATAATATGGACATCCAAGAGGAAGTGTTAATAATATTATGTGGATGACCATATAACCCATAAGAAGCCCATGGCCCAATTAGCTATTAGGGTTTTACCCTAAAATTTATCTTATATATACCCTTTTGTATCTCATACATTATAATCAATTGAAGAATTTTTCGTTCCCTCAATTCTTGTTCACAACAATTGTTGGTTATTTACCCCTAAAACCTTAATAAGAGACATAGGTGTTGTTAAAAAAAATGATGAATGGAGTTATGATTTCATAAAATATGATGTAAGGCGGAATTGAAGGTAAATTTTTGCTTACACGCAATTTGTTAAATCTTTGATTACACAGCAAGACATTTATGTTTTTTGGAATTTGTTTTTTGGAATTTGTTGAACTGAAGCTCCATTTAGGGTGGTGGCAACCCTCCTTCACCATCCTTCACTATCCACCAATAACATTCTTCCAACTCATCTTCATCCTTCACCATCCTTCACCATAGATTTTTAGTGGCAACCATGTATCCCTAGCCCTCACCATCCTTCACCATCTATTATTTATTATTCTTATAAAAAACATACAAATTTTTGCTTAGCCCGTCTCGGTGAACTTCCCCGCTGCAAGGTGAGCCCGCTCCATCCCTCGATGGTGGCGGCGGTGTAGCCGCGCGGGCTAAGCCAACCCGCTCCTCAACCCGAAGCCGTTGCCACCACCCTTATGTTGATTTTAGTAAGAAATGTGGTTTAGTTTTATTTGTTTATGGAGTCTTGACCTATTAGAAAACTGAACTTATTACTATGACTATAATGAAGTTTTGATTCACACTTTGACTAAAAAGGTTTTAAATTATTAAATTCATTTCAATGTTGGTATCGCCCGTTAGTAGATTGCTTCACTTTAAACTTGGAATGTCTAGAGACACTTGTTCGTACCTCGCTACATAAACATCTTGGAATGTCTAGAGACAACTCAGGAAACGACCACTAGTTATTAGTTAGACTCTCATGCATCATAGCACAAAAAAATTCTCAAGTTTCCCAAGTGAACATAGACCCTCTCTGTTTTGACCTTGATCAAATCAAATAGTCTTGCTTGTGAATAATGTGAATATACTTTGAGATGTTTCGTGTGGAGAAAAGGACATGTAAAATTGTTACTATAATTAATCATCTTTCTTGAGGAAAAGAATAATATAATTTCAAAAAATAGAGAGTAAAAATATGGTTAAAAGTTCAAACAGTGAATCTTTTTTTTTTTTTTTTTTTTTTTTTTTTTTTTCCAAAAGACCATATGAGTGGCTTTTGTTTCTCAACATCATTCCACAAAATTTCCACACTAACACATCACTGCAGCTGGAACTAATATCATAAACACATAGAATCTTCTAACAATTTGAACCTGCTTCCAATGGATTCTTCTTCAAGTGCTAACATTCAAAGGAGCTTTAAGTATGATGTGTTTTTAAGCTTCAGGGGTGAAGACACCCGTAAAAACATTGTCGATCATCTTTATGCAGCTCTGAAGCAAAGAGGCATTGTCACTTACAAGGATGGCGAAAATATCGAGAAAGGGAAAAGGATCAATGAGCAACTCATCAAATCTATTGAAGACTCGAGATGCTATATTATCATTTTCTCTAAGAACTATGCTTCTTCATCTTGGTGCTTGGATGAGCTGGTTAAAATTATGGAATGCCAGAAGATGACCAAGCATACTGCGTACCCAATCTTCTATGATGTGCAGCCCACTGAAATCCGGAAACAAATTGGGGCAGTAAAAGATGCCTTTGCCTAAAACGAAAATAAGGAGGCTGCTGGAAAATGGAGAAAGGCTATGGAAGAAGCAGCAGGTCTGGCTGGCTCGGTATTGGAGGATATGCTTGATGGGTAATTCCTTCCTTAATATATCTGCAATGTAATTTCATTAGTTTCTTTATGGGGTGAGTTACGTGATGTATATAAATCTGAAATTAAGTATTCTTTTCATCTGAGAATTTCAAAACAGCTGATTGTATATATCTTTAACATATAGGAATGAAGCTAAATTAAAACAAAAATTTGTTCAAGACATTTCACGAGATTTGCATTCCATTGACTCCATTTTAGATGAAGAGTTGATAGGCATGGAGACACGGATAAGGAATGTGGTTTCATCTTTAGAAATTAACGTTGATGATGTTCGCATGCTAGGGATATGGGGGATTGGTGGTGCGGGGAAGACAACTTTAGCCAAGGTTGTTTTTGATCAAATATCCTTTCAGTTTGAAGGTCAAAGCTTTGTTGAAAATGTAAGGGAAGAATCAAAACCATCTTTGTCTGGTTTAAAGTCATTGCAGAAACAAGTACTTTCAGATATTTTAAATGATCAAGGCGTCAATGTAAGTGGTGTTCTTGATGGGAAAGACAAGATGAAAAAAGCGATAGGTGGTAGAAAAGTACTTGTCGTTCTTGATGATGTCGATCATAAAGACCAGCTTGAGGCATTAGCCGGTGACTGTAATTGGTTTAAGCCTGGAAGTAGAGTTATTATTACAACAAGAGATAAGCAAGTACTGGCAGCCCACAGAGTAGGATTGATACATAATGTGACTTTGTTATCTCAAGCGGAAGCGGGTCGCCTCTTCAGTAGGCATGCGTTTGGAAGAGAGAATCCGATTCAAGGGTACGAAGAGTTATCAAGAAAAGTTTTACAATATGCTGATGGTCTTCCTTTAACGATCAAAGTTATGGGTTCACATCTTCGTGATCTAGATGAGTCTGAATGGAAAAATGCCATAAAAAGACTAGAAAAAATTCCATGTAAGGATACTATGGAAGTATTGGAATTAAGCTTTGATGGTTTAGATAATGATCACAAAGAAATATTCTTAGATGTTGCATGCATACTAAAAGGTTGGGGCAAAGAGACTGCAATTACAGCGCTTGAAAGCCGTGGATTTTGTGGTATATATGGTTTAAGAGTTCTTGAGCAGCCTGGGGATCCATGACCATTTAGAAGAAATGGGTAGTAATATTGTTCGCCATTTGTATCCTGATGAACCTAACAAACATAGCCGATTGTGGATTAATGAGGAAATTGAGGATATATTGACTAATGACCTGGTAAGAATCAAGTTATAATATAATCAAACTGAGAGTTAACAACGTTTTTGGTCCGTGTGATTTGCTATACATTTCATTTTTTTTCAAATAGTTTGAAAAGTTTTGGGTTCGGTCCAAAATTTCTAACTCCCTTAATTTAACTATGTTTGACCATTTAATAAAGAGCCAAGTCCATTTTTGTCCCAAAAATGAAACCATGGTTAAAGGTTTGCCAAAAAAATGACTTCCATATTTGCCCCACTTAAAAGTGTGCGACTTGTGCGACTCCACAAAAAAATTGACAAGTGTCCTAGGAAAGTACACATTTTGAATATTTAATTATTTTTTTAACTTTTTCGAAAAAGTACAAGTCACACAACTTTTTGGTTGAGTAGCACAAGTCGCACAATTTGAGTGGACAAATATGGAATTCAAATTTTTTTGGCAAACCTTTAACCATAGTTTTAGAGAAATGATACATAGGCCTAAACTTAGACTTAAAAATAGACCTAAAAACACTTGGCAAGATCTTGACGGGTTGTAAAATAAGCGGGTCCCTGTCTGCAGCCGTCAGGATTTTGCGAAGTGTTTTTAGGTCTATTTTTAGGTCTAAGTTTAGGCCTATGTGTCATTTCTCATTGTTTTATTTACGAGGCAAATATGGATTTGGCTCTTTAATAAAAGGATATTATTGTCTTTTTAAGTACTATATTAGAAAAAATAATACGTTACTGTACAATTCTCATCTTGCTCTTTGTTTGTGTCTCTAAATTCACTTTCATTCAAAAATTCTTTAATTCGAATTGAATTATCATTGATTACACATTATTTCATCTTCATTCACTCTCAATTTGATCAGTGATTTTGGGCATTTTGAAATTTAGGGTCCCGGCAAAAATTAAGGGGTTTATTTTTTCTATTTCAGGGTACCTGAGCAACAAAATGTCTATACTTAAAGTCATGGCATTTGAGTGCTGAAATTGCAGTAAAAGGTCTAGCAAAAATGGTGGATCTTAGATTTATTCAGATAGATCTCCTAAAGTATAATCATAAGAGCAATATTGTTCAATTTGGTAAAGTTAGCGAATACCTTCCAAGTTCCTTACGATTTATGAGTTGGTGGGGTTTTCCTTTTTCGAGTTTACCGAATACATTTCAAGGAAAAAATCTTGTTGGAATTGAAATGGGATTTAGCAAGATTGTTCAACTTTGGGAAGATGGAGAAGAAAAGGTAGAATAATGGTTAATTTGTTGTTTTTCATGATTCATTATGTTCCAATATATCGATTGGTTTGTCATTGCACCAATATTAATTATTTTTTTTTGTGCTTATATTAGGTTCTTCATAAGCTAAGGTTCCTCACCTTCGAGGGGTCAAATTTACAGAACTTTGACCTTAGGGTGGCTCCAAATCCTGAGCAGTTGACTGTTCACGAATGCCATGCTTTCGTAGAGCTTCATATACCTGTTGATCATCACCCAAAGCTCGAATTTCTCACCCTCACTGATTCAAAATTGACAAACCTTCACCTCGGGAATTCTCCGAATCTTAAGAACCTAACACTCGAAGACTGTGGTGATTTGGTAGAACTTCAAATGCCTACTGAAAGCCTAAAGCTCGTATCTGTCAACCTCAGCCATTCAAAGTTGAAGACTATTCACATCGGGAATACTCCGAATCTTGAGACGCTTGTGCTCGAACGCTGTTATGATTTGGTAGAACTTCAAATGCTTGCTGAAAGTCCAAAGCTCGAATATCTCGACATCAAGAATTCAAAATTGGAAAACCTTCACCTCGGGAATACTCCAAATCTTAAGACGCTAATACTCGAAGGCTGTAATGATTTCGTAGATTTCCATATGCCCGCCGGAATTCTAAAGCTTGAACATCTCAACCTCAGTCATTCAAAGTTGAAGACCATTCACCTCGGGAATACTCCGAATCTCAAGAAGCTAATACTTGAAGGTTGTAATGATTTGGTAGAACTTCACATGCCTGCTGAAAGTTTAAAGCTCAAATGTCTTGTCCTCACTAATTCAAAGTTTACAAACCTTCACCTCTGGAATACTCCTAATCTTGAGAGGCTTATACTCGAAGGCTGTAATGATTTGGTAGAATTTCAAATGCCTGCTGAAAGTTTAAAGCTCGAACATCTTGACCTCAGTTATTCACAGTTGACAAACCTTCACCTCGGGAATACTCCGAATCTTAAGACGCTAATACTCAGAGGCTGTCATGATTTGGTAGAATTTCAAATGCCTGCTGAAAGTTTAAAGCTCGAACATCTTGTCCTCAGTTTTTCAAAGTTGAAAAACCTTCACCTCAGGAGTACTCCGAATCTTGAGAGGCTTATACTCGAAGGCTGTAATGATTTGCTAGAACTTCAGATGCCTGCTGAAACTTTAAAGCTCAAATGTCTTGACCTAATTGATTCAAAGTTGACAAACCTTCACCTCAGGAATACTCCGAATCTTGGGTGGCTAATACTCGAAGGCTGTAATGATTTGGAGGAATTTCAAATGCCTGATGAAAGTCTAAAACTCGAAGAGCTCAACCTCAGTCATTCAAAGTTGAGGACCCTTGACCTTGGTCTGACTCCAAATCCCAAAAGGTTACTTCTTGAAAATTGATATAATTTGGTAAAAATTAATGTTCCCATTGGATGTCTGAGAAATCTTGCCTTCTTAGAGTTAAGTGGTTGTGGGAGGTTTAATTCGTTTGTGTTTAAAAAATGGTCTAGAGCAGCTGAGGCTGGTTCTTTATCTGAGTTACATCTGATTGTAGATCCCACAGATGTTTGCCCATTGCACTCCGACAATGATTCTCCAAAGTTTCAGTTTTTATGTTATTATAAAGAAGATTCAGCTTCATCGTCTGGAAATATTGAAAGGCTTATTTCTATAGGGCTGTGTGCTTGCACAAACCTTGAGAGCTTTTCAAGAAGCATTTGTAGTTTACGAGGTTTTAGAAAGCTTACACTTGAAGGCAGTATACCAGAGGCACCCAAAGATCTTAACCAGTTAGAATGTCTAGAGGAGCTAAGTTTGTGGTCTACAGATATTAAAAGTCTTCCCGATAGTATTTGTGTGTTGAAACATATAAAATCTCTTGAAATCAAATCTTGTTATCTTCTTGAGATGTTACCTGAGGATATTGGCAGGTTAGAATGCTTGGAGAGGCTAATTTTAATGGGATGTATACTTCTACGACGTATTCCAAACAGCATATGTGAAATGAAACGTCTGGAATATTTACGTCTTCCTTACTGTATTCTACTTGAGAAGTTGCCAGAGGAACTAGGACATTTAGAATGTTTGAAAGAGTTGGATATTGAAGGTACAAACATATGTCTTTTTCCACAAAGCATCTTTAGATTGAAAGGTCGCCTGCGTATCATTGGGGATAGATGGCTACTAGAGTCATGTGGTTTGACAACCAAGCGACGAAGAATGTCTGATGAAGTTTCTGATAATGATGATGATGAGATGGTCTGCGACTTATAGCTATTACTTGTTGGGATTTAATACTCATAACAATTATATAAAATCAAATAACATCATCAAAGCATGCAGCGGAAGTAAATAGGAATAATATATGTAAGTAATTAACCGAACAAGAAAGTGCGTACCTTTTAGCAATTCAATAATCAAATGATGATTAGAACAAGAACAAAAACCCAAAACCCTAACTTTAGGGTTTATATAATTCGACCCAACCAAAAGTCGACCACCAAGATTACAAGCTCAAGCGTGCTTGTCATTCGTTCTTGTACACACGTACTATTAGCGATTTGATGTGAAAAGCTAGTTTCTTGAATCACAAATAAAACCAAACACTTAATCTTAAGTTAAACCAATCGAAAACCCTTATGGTAAGGGGTGTACGATTGGCCACAAAAGAAAGAGAAGAGGAGAAGAGAAATTAGGTCTATTGGTGATCCAAGGTTAGGAGAATAATGAATACAAGGGTTTATATTTATAGTTTCTCAAAACTTGGTGACCAAGAAATCCCACCTCCTTGGGTTGGGTAGCCCACGACCGGCCAAGCAATCCCAAAGGGATTCCGGATCCTTCTTGTCCACTAATTTCATTCTTAGTCCTCTTAGTTTACATTTAACGACCGTTAACCAAACCTCGTTAAATATTTAACTATCGTTATGTTTTATTTCGTGACTAATAATTAATAATAACATTTTATATATTAATTATAAACATCAACTCTCATACGTAATGTGTGCAATCCCGAAGTCTCGAGTTCGAATCCGGTCATACTAATATTAATAATTATCCATAAACCTTTCAGCTCCCACTTGGATATTACTTAATATAGTAATGACATTGGTTAGTCTAGCTTTCACACGCCAACGCCCCCAGATCAAATCGAGTATGGTCTCCTGGAAAAAACCATTTAATGATTCATCATTTTTACTTATCCTTTTGTTACTAATACTACATTAACTATGAATATGGATCAAGTCATTTCATAAGTTAATATTCTGTTTCTCGTTGTATTCGATTGAACAAGATTACCAAATCATCTGAACGTATTCCAGATAGAACTTGGGTATGGCCATACAAACATCTTGTCAACCCTACGAGGTACCCAAATATAGTATTATACTTTGAAACAAATTCAAAGGAACAAATTCTCTTGACTACAAACATAACTCATGAACTTTGTAACACTTCTGAAAATAGCCCTTATAACTACCAGTTACGGATAGCGTTAGACTATCTTACACAAATGCACTACATTCATAGCAGTTATCTGGTATCTCAAGTCTGAGGATAAACACTTCATGATATACTTAATGACAAAAATCCATACAGTATCATCATGTAAAGTTGGGATCTGTCCTATATTCAATTCATTGAATATCATGTGAATTTGGCATGTCCTACGCATCAATATACTTAAAGTATATTCTACCAAAACTCAGATTTGTCTTAATTCAATGACATTCCCACATCATTGATCGACACGGACTTTTAGAATAACATAAGTTATTCACGGATTAAACATGCAAATATAGGATATAATATTAAGAAAATGAAAAATAAACATAACCAATATTTTATTTCATTTAAATAATATTTGTTCAAAACATCCCTTATCCAAATACTAAATAGATCAATGCATGATAATATTTGTTAATGAATTATGCCTCAAGTAATGACACTCATACTTGTTGACAAGACATAATTTCAACTAACTTTGATCTATTGGAATTTTGAGAATACTTATTTCAAGAATTCAACTAGTGAAGTTCTTGTATGTGTGCATTCAAAATATCTTGATATTGCCGCATAATATTTCATAAAGTGTGTGACATCCTCAACCACTAATTTATGACAATCAAACTTTCAAACATTTTAAAGTTTAAAGTATTCTTATTCTTTATTATATAATGCAACAATGCTCTTAGTTGAGCACAACTAGTTCACATGGCCATCCACAAGGATGAAATCCTCCCATGACTAGTATTGAGTGTCATCTCAATTATACCAGCATCATTGTATACAAACAACAATATGCTTTCTAAAAAAATTCGTAAACTTCAATATCTATAGTGTAATGTTTGATGCCTTCCAAACTTTCAAGTTTGTTGACTATGACAATTACGCAACAATTGCTGTATTGCTCATCCATAGAATTTTGAGAGCAAATCCAGGCTGAGGAATGTAATTCTAGATTCAAACATATTCTATTAGAATATTCACTATACCAGTTATCTAATAACTTCATTAGATATCAATGTTGTCAAATCATCTTGCATTCAAGCATGATACAACAGTAACAAGATGTACATGAAAAATCCTTATGTCAAACAAAGATTTAATTCATGTTCTACATATCCATTTTCCAAATAATATATCATGTTCTATTAGACTCATTTATTTTAATACCACACATGTCTATTAATAATAAACATATATTCCAAGGTTGTATGTCTTATTTTCTAAATCTTTCATGTGAAGTTCTATTCCAAACTAAAACTTAACACTTAGCTTAGATGGAATGTTACTACCCACAACATATAAGATTTAAAGAAAATAAACATAATACTCCCACTAGCTTTCAGGAATACTTAGAAATTATCTTATTTTAATTTTTAAACCAAAACTTGGATTTAATAGTTAAACATAAAAATCATCTCCTAGATGTATGCATATATCCATTAATGGATTCTTGGCTTTTGTACATTTCCAAAGATTATGTGAATTCATAAAACTCCTTTGTATTACTTATCGTCCTCGCAAAAGTAATCACACAACAAAGAGTTTTTGATATTCATTGTCAGATTTCATATAAATGAAATTAAGTATGACAATCATAATCATTATATATTTAATGTGCCAAGGAAATAATATTCAATCAATCGCTTAAGTGTGATTAATAATCTTGTCACAAGCCATGCATTAAACACATGTACAATTTTATCCATATGATTTCTACACAAAGAATTTAAACCGCTAGGGTTTTCCTTCCTTTGAAGAAACTCATATTTATTAAGATAAACCAAGTTTACAAAGTTGATTATCTCTTTGGACAACATCTTAACATTCATAGTATGAATAATTTACCACAATTCAATATTAGGTAATATATCATTATGATTAACATGTTTACCATGATCCTGTAAATCATATTTCTCATCATATCAAATATCTGAGATATCCTTGCGGATCTATGAATGAGAATTCCATCATTTTGAGGTATATCATATTTGACCTCATCATGATATTCACTAGTGTATTTTAGAAGATTATGTGTTTTTGTAATTGTAATTTAATCTCTTCAAGATCTAAACAAAACTCCTACTTGCTTTTGTAATTTAAAGACTATCTACAAATACTTCAGCAAGTAGAACAACACCAAATTGTTTTCTTTTGGGATATTACAAAACACATTGACAGTTCATAAATCTTGTTCGTTAATAACCTACTCCATAAGTAGTTTTAACAATTCAAAACTTCAATATAAGACTCAATGGGATTCATCACATTCCATACTAAAATGGTGTCTTATTAATCTTCTAGGTTTGAGTTTATTAAGTATATCCAATCAATACTCAATTTTCTAACCTTGATAAATTTTGGAAGAAAAGAAGATATAGTTATCTTGAATCAAACAATGTAACAAATGTAACTGAACATTCCATATACATACAGTATTTCATTAGAATTAATATTGTAAGAAAATCTAACAATATGTAAGATAAACATATTCCTTTTGGCTTACCTATTTACCAATTAAATCATCTTAATGGTAAAATAAAATTCCAAGCCAATTGCATGCTTTATAACTCAAGTACTTTTGATCAAGTCACTTCATGTCCATGTCTCAACTAGAAAACATAAACAGTTATAATCTCATTATACGTTATAAGTCATTTACCAATGACTTTATGTCTTAATAAGAAGACATAACAAGTTAACGTATTACTTTATATTATATGTCTTGTAATAATGAAAAGACTTCATGTTTGTGACTCTACAAAGAAACACATAAACATTTATAATTTAAAGTAATTATGAACACCACATCATGGTTTCAATTAATTTATTTTCAAGTTAATATACTACTCTATCTATTTATGTCATTCTAAAAATACATAAATATTTAAGATAGTATTACTTTATTTAATTATGTCATTCCATGAAGTGTCCAACTTAAGAAACTGCAAAAGCATCCACGCCCGATCCCACGACAAGTGGAGATTTACCTTGAGATTACAATCTAGCCAAGATCTCACTTAACCTAAAATGTAACTTCAAGTGTTTCTATATTTTGAATGACATAAGACATAAAAGTAGTCTATGTTATAATCTTGACACATGTTCTTTAAGCAAGACAATCTTATTAGAACGTTAATCTCTTACCTTACGATCAAGAGAATCCATTAATCATAGTTGTATGTGTTGTTCCTTTGCACACAATAAATACTTCTCCCACTTGTGCATAGAACAACATCATATAGTAGATAAACACCGTGACATTCGTTTGTTTATGTGAGCAATATGATAGTGTCATAGATATATAAGCATTACAAGTAGATGTAGGAACACTTAATTATCAAGGAAACGTTCATGACTATCCTTGAAAATATGAATGTCTACATTTTTGAATGTAATGTATTATTTCAAGAAAATCTACCAAGATAAATCTTGTAACTCCCACTGAATTAGACAACGTTACAATAATGTCTTATTCAGTAATACACCATACTCCCACTGGATTTGACAACATTGTAAGTGTTTCATTAACCAATGAAAATAGCGTGCTATTACGTTGTTACCCCTTTTAAAGACCATTCGTAACAATTACTTAGGTACTAAAAGAGTGTATTCTACTTTGTAGATGATGGATTATCCATCAATGCTATAACTTGAAAAATTGAGCATGCAATTTCTTCCTTAATAGGTCTACTATCCCCACAATGGTGTGTAGCACCTTTAACTGGTCAAAGCAAAACAACTAGATAAACTATACTAGTTTGTCTTTTACCAATTTTACGGTAATTAGTCTAGCTTCTAATTTAATAACTCATAAAATGTTAAACATGTTTTCTAGTTGACCAAAATGTCATATAAGAATTCAATCACCAATAGAGGGTAATGAAATCTCTTAAGGAAAACATGGTGTGCAATTTCTTAACTATTAAAGTTGCTATGAGTTATATTAGAATTTAAACAATTCTAATGTTCCTAACATACCTTTCTCAATCATGAAAAGAAATAGGATTGAGTCTCACTCTTCTTCCATGGAAAAGAGTTTATGTTTGTCTTTTAGTAAATTTTTCTTGATCAAACATTTGTTTGAAAACAGAACTAGATCAATTTACCAAAGCCCAAACCACGTTTACGGTTTAATGTTGCATTAATACAATCAAAAGAATTAACAAAATACAATTTTAGTATTTTTGATAATTAAATCTTTCAAGAAAATAAAATACCCTTGGTCAATATTCATATTAACCATAGAATTTTCCTTGAATCTAGGACCCTCATGATCATAGTTTCACCACATCAGTTGATCTGCTAGTGATGAAAGTATAGAATAGGTAATTGTCGAAGAACAATAATTGACAAACAAGTTTTCAATTCCTAGAAATTATGGGATTTACAATTTTGCCAAAACAATTAATGCAAAACGTAAGCATGTTTCATCCCATCTTATGCCTTAAGTCATAGGTCTCACTAACTAACTTAATTAAGTTGTCTAATTTAGAAACTGCAAATCATTAAGCTGAGGTCTCACACAACAAAATAATTCACCTTGTCATTGTAATCTAGATCAAGGTCTCACATAACTAAATTACAACTTCAAGTGTTTCATATCATTAGATGGCATAAACTTAAATTTTAAAGGGTACAATTTTTGATGTGTAATCAAAACTTATGTATAAAGAAGCATGCATACAACTTTATAACACAAAATTTTCGAAAAAAACTTACTTGTATTTTAATTGCTAAGATTAAATTCTACAAAGTTTTAATCGATGCGTTGAGAAACTTACAACTTTGCACTAAGATGCTTCGTACATAGAATGGTTATACTAGGTAGCTCGAATCGAACTCACAGAGGCCAGAGGACCAGGTAAGCGTTGAAGCATAACCTTAGACATCCTTTCAGTGTGACTGTGCGCACTTCTTTTAACCCCTTTTTAGTTTGTTCTAGTGGATGAGTCGTTCTAACCATTTAGTACAGTCGCATCAATCGATTAAAAGTTCAAGAATAATTCTTAGATAACAAATCAGTTTCGCCATTATTTAGTCCATTTAATTTTCTATTCATAAAAACCCTTTTTGCTTACTAACATGTCAAACAATTATATAAACAAAAAAGCATTTTAATAAAAATTAAACACACTCAAATAATATAAACATATAACTAAATAATTTAACATATGTAAAAACAATTAGCCACATGCATAATTATTTCGATAAACGCTAATAAACAATTCTAGGCGTAAATAAATGCATACATTAACTAGGGCTTTCAACTACAAGGTAGATGAGCCACATACATCGACAAGTCGATTGCGTAAGCCAAAGTTAATAATATACCAATTAGCACGTAACGAATTTTTATTAGTTATAATTGAGGTCTTCCTCAATTCAATAATTATCAAATAAATAGAACATGTGTGTATCAACTAAACAATTTATAACAAACAATACTCCATGGCAAAACATGCATGTTCCACCATGGATTCCGCATAACAATTATCACCCAAGATACGCATATTACATGGCACATAACAATTATTCATTAATTAACCACATAAAATTAGCATGCAATCCTAGGGTTTCTACAAGTTTTACAAAATAAAACCTAATTAAATAAAATAAGGGTAATCGACCCTATCATTAAAAAATTAGGGTTTCGAATTCAAAACCCTAGAAACCATAAAAAAAACATGCATATAATCATAAAGATCCAATTTTTATGTATTTCGGTAATTAATTACATCATATTAACGGCTCGTGATGCCACTGTTGGGATTTAATACTCATAACAATTATATAAAATCAAATAACATCATCAAAGCATGCAGCGGAAGTAAATAGGAATAATATATGTAAGTAATTAACCGAACAAGAAAGTGCGTACCTTTTAGCAATTCAATAATCAAATGATGATTAGAACAAGAACAAAAACCCAAAACCCTAACTTTAGGGTTTATATAATTCGACCCAACCAAAAGTCGACCACCAAGATTACAAGCTCAAGCGTGCTTGTCCTTCGTTCTTGTACACACGTACTATTAGCGATTTGATGTGAAAAGCTAGTTTCTTGAATCACAAATAAAACCAAACACTTAATCTTAAGTTAAACCAATCGAAAACCCTTATGGTGAGGGGTGTACGATCGGCCACAAAAGAAAGAGAATAGGAGAAGAGAAATTAGGTCTATTGGTGATCCAAGGTTAGGAGAATAATGAATACAAGGGTTTATATTTATAGTTTCTCAAAACTTGGTGACCAAGAAATCCCACCTCCTTGGGTTGGGTAGCCCACGACCGGCCAAGCAATCCCAAAGGGATTCTGGATCCTTCTTGTCCACTAATTTCATTCTTAGTCCTCTTAGTTTACATTTAACGACCGTTAACCAAACCTCGTTAAATATTTAACTATCGTTATGTTTTATTTCGTGACTAATAATTAATAATAACATTTTATATATTAATTATTAACATCAACTCTCACACGTAATGTGTGCAATCCCGAAGTCTCGAGTTCGAATCCGGTCATACTAATATTAATAATTATCCATAAACCTTTCATTACTAGCACAGGCACCCAAAGGCCCAATACAATAAAAAGAACTATGTTAACAGGTAGTTTCTCTTTTTTTTGTATCAATCCTCTTACTTATTAAGAATTTTGAATTTCATCTCTCAAAGAACAATGTTAACAGGTAGTTTCTGCATTTGAATCATTTCACAGATTAAGAAAGTCAGAATGAGCGGGGAGTAATCGCAAATAATTTAGAGATCATAATCAGGGTAATTTATCTCTCAAAGTGGAAGTCAAAACTGCATTTGCTCAAATTCAAGTTAAGATAGGTTTCCTTGCGCATAAGACCACCAAAATTTCTCTGTTTTATACTTGTAAACTGTAATGAGGTCTTTATCTAACTTTTATCCTTCAGATTTAATTAGATCACCAAGCTCTAACAAATCTTGCATTCAAAGTCAAACCAACATTTTTTCCCGTAAACATCAATTTAAGGTCAACTATTTATCTTCATTACATTATGTAGGATGATAGGATATAAGAATACCCTGCAAACCAAGTCCCTGACAAAATGTATCAAGATTAACTGTAGTTGGTCAAACTATACACTCACGCTATAACCCGTCATTAACAGATGGATTCAAACTTTAGAGCCCAAAAACAAGTTTGGATTTTTATAGGGCAGAATTAAAGCAGAATTAATTATTCATAAGATAAAATTGATACTTAAACCTAGTTTAATTACTACTATATATCCTATCAAGGTGGAAAGTGGGTCAAAATCATGACCCGGTAAAATAGAAAGTTTATTTATTTACACTCTGCCAACAAGGTTTATAAATGAGTTGATACATTATTGTTACAGGTCACATAGGCAATGTAGCCACTGGGACTGCAATAGAAAGTTTAAAAAAGTTTATTACATCAAACACAAGTAACCTTGGACCTTATATATGACCCTCCAGATGCAACTTTGGGCCTTCTCGCGAGTTATGAACCCTGTGGATAGGATCTTGACCCTTTCGTAAACCTTTGGTTGATCTTTAAACTTCATGGATACGCTTTTTTAAAAATGAAATTCATTTCAATAAAAAAACCCGCCAAAATCTTTAAAAAAACTTACATAACACGAATCAAGTCCATCAAAATAACTAAACCCTTGATAAAAGTATCACTTTGAATTCAAAATAATAGTAATTAGAATGGGTAATTTTGAAGCACCTTCATTCTCAAGCAGTTAAGGCGCGGGTGTAGTGCGGAGGACAGAAGCTCGGAACACGAGATGAACATCAACTTATCGTATAAGACGACACTACTGTGGAATGTTCAAATCAGTTTGGTCTAAAAGGAATCGATATGGGCGTCAGGCTTTACTTAACTCTTTTTTAAAGATAGCTTTTGCTCCATATCTTAGGTGCCATTTGTTTAGCCATTTCCTTGTTTTCTTTGCACTTTGTTATGCTTTCGTGTTGTACGTTTTCGTATCAAAACCTCATCAGGTTTTCGCTTGTTTCAATAAAATAATTTTGTTGTTTTTAAAGATAGGGATATTACTTTTTCCATTTAGCCACTACGGGAAAAAGGTCTAATGATAAGTAAAATTTGCCTTCATGTTACGCGGTAATTGCGGTTGTATCGCGTTTTTGTTACTGATGGGCTATTTGGAAGAAAATTTGTTCAAAACTTTAACATCTTTTTTCAACAGCTTTGATCCTTAAGTATGATATTTTTATTAACATCAAAGTATATTTAGGGCAGATAAGTTGTCAGGTGAATAATGTAAATTAATTTACAGTTCAATGTTAGACATTTTAAACTAATGGAGATCAGTTAACATTCTTGACTTTTTGAGAAAATCAAACTATGTTCTTAGTGAAAATGGTTTGATTTAATGTTTGAGATGATCATATTTTTCTAATGAATAAATAAAGGTTTTGAAAATGGTTTTGAAAACTGGATTGAAATCATCAAAATGAAACCCATTTGACTTTTTAAGTCTACAGTTTTGACTTTCTATCATATTGACTTATTGAGTGGTTGCTAAACATTTTTTACTAATGAACAGTATTGCGTCAAACTATATGCTTTCATCAAATTCACTGATGGGAAGTATACCGAAAAACAAATTTAATTGCGATTTCTTAAAGCCACTTTTTGATCATATTGTGTGTTTGTCGCTGTAAAATGTGGAATGTAGAATTTGAAAAACAGTTTGACATGGTAAAACTGAAGTGATATGTCGTTATTTTGTTATGTTACCAAAGTCTAAAAAGTTCGTATTTTCTATTTCAAAATTGCGGAAGATGATACCATACAGGACATATCACCAAGCTTTGTTGCTAAAACGCAGCTTCTTTCCCTGTGTAATCTTTGTCGTCATTTTGGGACACTTCAGTCTGAACTTCACTTATGTTTTTTCTAGAAACTTTCTTCGCTATTACAAGTGCATTTGTAACTCCTAGAAATCAGTTTAAAGTTCATGAAGTTCAGCTAGCTAACTGAGTTTACTTTAAAAAAAAAGTCAAACTGTTCTCTTAATAAAAAAGGTTTGATTTGAATGTGATGTTGAAGATAATAATGTGAAAAAGAATTTTAGTAAGGTTTTATAAGTAACCATTGTGTAGTGGTAAGGTCCTTGGTTTCTTTACAAGAGGTAAAGGGTTCAAACCTTATGTGAGTACATTCGGTGAGGGCGCTTACATTTGAGTCAAAAGGCTAGCCCACCGCGGGTAATATGTAAGGGAAAAAACCTCATCCGTTTACCCGTTTACACTAGTAACTCCAAATAGATTTTAAAGTTTGAAGCCTAAACACATGTTTTGATTTGTTGGGCAAAACTGAAGGTGGACAATTAAAACAAGGAATACGAAAACCCAAAAAAATAATGACTTTATTTGGGTGTGAATAAACAATAATATCATCAGTGGATTATTTATGCAATTTATTGGTGGTGGTGGTTGATCATGGCCTCCAATTGGGGTCAGTTATGACTCGGATCCTAATTTGTTCAAGTTCTGGTTTTCACATTTTGGCCACAAGGTTTTAAATTGTAAGTTTATTTATTTTCATTTTGACCACTAGTACTAAAAATAGTTTGAAGTTAGTACATTGAAGTCGATTGTTCAATGAATTGAGCCACAATTTAATCAGAAGATTGGTTGATCGTGAATTAGTTAGAAAAGGTCCCAAATGGTAAACAATTTATTAAATTAAAGCTCGTTTTATGGAAAATAGGTGGTGTAATTGATGGTTAAACTTGTAAGTTTACATTGCATGTTTATTTAAAAAGAGGTAATTTGCACACTCCATTAATCGATTGGGACATTCAAAATATATACCTTACTTTACCCATATTCACTTCTGCAAGGTAAAAATGCCAAGATATAATACATTTGAGTTTTTCAATCAATTCATGAAGTGTGCAAATCACTCCCTTATTTAATTGTTACATTGTGCGTATACGGAGTCAGATCGTATTTGGGTTAACCGGGTAAAAAGCTACATTGTGTGTATAAAATAGCTAGCAAGTACATACATATTTTCTACTTCTTTTTCTACTGTACATATGAGTATAAAAGAAGAATTTATAATTTCTTTTACCAAATCAGAAAATATTTTGATTTAGCTGAACCCTCCCCTACTTGGTCTAATATTGATGAGGAAAACCCGGAGTCGGATGAACGTAATGTCAAGCAGTGTAGGAGGAAGATTTGTGATGGTCATTATACTGCTGTTGTCAGAGTTCTTTCTTCTTCAGGTGTTGCTCCTTATAATGATACTACCCTTGAGGACCTAAAGGCTAAGCATCCCTTCAAGTCTTCTCCTTCACTGCCTGATGTACCTATCAATCATCATAACCTCATTGCATCTCCTGCTGTGGTTCTTGACATAATTAAGAGTTTCCCCCGTGGCACATCTTGTGGGCGAGATGGGTTGCGCGCCCAACATTGGATTGTTTTAGTGGTGTTGTTGTGGCTATATCTGATGAGTTGATCAACTCCATCACCCAGGTGGTAAATCTTTTTCTTGATGGTAAGTGCCCTAAGGCTTTGGGCGAGTATATTGCCAGTGCTCCTCTCACACCGCTGATCAAACCAGGTGGTGGTATCCGTCCTATTGCGGTGGGGACTGTTTGGAGGCGTTTAGTCTCCAAGGTGGGAGCTTCTATGATTGGCCACTCTTTAGATGGGTACTTGAATGATCTGCAGTTCGGAGTTGGGGTTTCTGGAGGAGGGGAGGCCATTCTTCATGCCGTGAATCGGTTTGTTGAAGACCGTGGAGATGAGGTGGGTCTTTCAATGTTGTTGGTGGATTTCAAAAACGCCTTCAATTTGGTGGACCGTGAGGTTATGTTACAAGAGGTTCACCTCCATTGTCCTGACATATCACGTTGGGTTGAATTTTACTACTCCAGCCCAACCGGATTATATTATGGGGAACACACTTTATGGTCACACCAAGGTGTGCAGCAAGGGGATCCTCTTGGACCTCTCCTTTTTGCGTTGGTGCTACATCCTTTAGCTCGCAAGATCAAAAACTCCTTTTCTCTCCCCTTTCAAGCTTGGTACCTAGATGATGGTACGATCATTGGAGATACTTTGTTTGTTGGGAAGGCCCTGGAGCTCATTATGATGGATGGACCTCGCTACGGTTTGCACCTCAACGTCGATAAAACTGAGGTTTTTTGCCAAGGGAAGATCCTAGAAGCAGACTTGCAGGTATTTTCCCTCCTAATATTGCCCGGCCCCTGCATGGTGTTAAATTGTTGGGCGGGCCTGTTGGTGTAGACCTTGAGTTTAGCAGTAAGCTCGTTTTGAAACGGGGTTTCTAAAACCATTGAACTTATGGACGCTGTTGCTAAGCTTAATGATCCCCAATGTGAGTTGCTGCTTCTCCGTGCTTGTGCCAGCATCTCCAAGTTGTATTTTTCTATGCGCACATGTTCCCCCCGTGTATTTGAATGTGCTCAGATTTCATTTGACGAAGCACTTCGCTCCTCCTTGGAGCGTATTGTCACTGCCTCTGGGGGCCTGGGTTTGGAAATTGGGAATGGAGACTGGCCACTCTTCCTTTTGAATTTGGGGGGCTTGGTGTATATGCTGCTGGTGATATCTTGAACTATGCTTTCCTTGCTTCTAGACTCCAATCTGCCAGCCTACAAACTGAACTTCTCCGGCAGTCTGGTGTTGTTGCTTCTGGATCTTCCTTTGATGATGCCCTGCATGTTTTTAACGAGAAAATGGAGACCGACCTTTTGGGTAGCTCTTGTGAGATTGCTGCCCCCAAACTCATGAAGAAATTGGCAAATTTATATTGCACACGTGTCACCAAAGAGACTGAATCCACCTTCTGCTTATCTGCTAGACAGGTGGCCCTATGGAGATCGCAAATGGAAGAACATACTTCAGACTGGCTCAGAGTAGTCCCGATAGTTGGGTTGGGGCAGACCATGAATGCTAAAACCTACCGGTGTGTTTTATGCTATCGCCTAGGTGTTCCCCTTTTTTCCACTCAGATGTCGTGCTCTGCTTGTTCCAAGGTTTTTACGGGTGATATCTATGGGGATCATGCTGTGTCATGCGCAAGTGTTATTGGCATTAAACATCGACATAACGTGGTGCATGATACTCTCGCTGACATCTGTTCCCATGTAGGGGTTTCGGCTCGTAAAGAAGTTGATATTGGGCTCTGCGTAGAGAGGGACAAACACCTACGCCCAGCTGACTTGTTACTTTACTCCTGGGAGAGAGACCTTGATGTGTGTGTTGATCTTACTGGGTCATCACCTTTGACGCGAACTGGTATGGCTGACTTTGTGGCAGGGCGGGCTGTGATTGAAGCTGCACAGCGCAAACGTGTCAAATACGAAACCAAATGTGCTGATATTGGATATGGGTTCATCCCCTTCTCTTTCTCTTCTTTTGGTGAACTCGAGAAGGAGGCGGTGACCCTGCTGAAGCGAATCCGAAAGTTCTCGGTCACTCAAGAAATTGGCGCGCGTGGTGCTAACTATATTTTTAGTAGGGTTTGTTTTGCTATTGCTAGAGGAGTGGGGGCCCAGTTAGTTTCTCGACTCCCCACTAATTTCTTGTAATTTCTTATGATTTTCTAATGAAGTGATGTTTTATAAAATAATAATAATAATAATAATAATAATAATAATAATAATAATAATAATAATAATAATAATAATAATAATAATAATAATAATAATAATAATAATAATAATAATAATAATAATAATAATAATAATAATAATAATAATAATAATAATAATAATAATAATAATAATAATAATAATAATAATAATAATCTTAGTTGTACCCGGGCTCCACATGCACAAGATTTCTTATTCACCATACCTATTGATGGGTTAGGCCAAAGTATGAACCATCGCCAATTCCGGTCGGTATTGTGTTATAGGCTTACCATACCTATGTTTTCTGAAGATACTCCTTGTCGAAGCTGCAAGCATCGTATGGACCAATGGGGAGACCATGCAGTTCACTGTCCCAGTGAAGTGGGGGTGAAGTTCAGACATAACATGGTGCGTGGTATTCTTGTCGACATATGTTCCAAAGTTGGGATTATGGTGAAAAAGGAGGCCCCAATGGGGTTTCTTTCGAGAGATGGGAAAGAGCTACGTCCGGCAGACTTGTTATTATTCAACTGGATCCAAGGTAAAGACGCATGTTTAGATGTGACTGGCATCTCTCCTTTTGCGGGTATTGATGCAAATTTGTGGGCTCCAGGGGTAGCCTTATAATAAAATTAAAAAAAGTTTTTTGTTTTGTTTTTTTTTTATTTTATTTTAATTTTAATTTTTTTTAAAGAAAAAACAGTTTTTTAAAAAATAATATTATAATAAAATTAAAATTAATTTTTTTAAGTTTTATTATAATTTTTTTGATTTTTTTTTAAATTTAAAAAAAATTAAAAATAGTTTTTAAATTTATTATAATAAAATTAAAATTTGTTTTTTTTTTAAATTTATTATAATAAATTAAAATTAAATTTTTAAAAAAATGTTTTTTTATTAATAAATTTAATCGTAATAAAATTAAAAAAATTTTGAATAATAAAATTAAAAAGAAAAAACTTTTTTTTTTAAAGAGTAAATTACATAAATCGTCCCTGCGGTTTGTATAATGATCGTTAAAACCAAAATACTTTGTTAGCCTCACGTTAGGGAGTATTTGCAAGGGAGTTCCTTTTTTGAGATCGGGTCAGACATGAGGACAAGATCCGTAAGATTTGTAAACCACAGGGACGAAACCCGCTATAAAAAAACCACAGGGACAAGATCCGTAACTTTTACCAAACCACAAGGACGATTTATGTAATTAACTCTATAAATTAATAAATATGTAAAAATATTAATAATTTTAATAATGCTAGAGGTGTGGGTGCCCAGTTGGTCTCGAGGCTTCCCACTAATTTTTTGTAATCCTATGAGTTTTTAATAAAAGTGTTGTTTATAATAAAAAAAAATAATAATAATAATAATAATATTAATAATAATAATAATAATTATTATTATTATAATAATAATAATAATAATAATAATAATAATAATAATAATAATAATAATAATAATAAAATGATAATAATAATAATAGTAATAATAATAATAGTAATAATAATAATAATAATAATAATAATAATAATAATAATAATAATAATAATAATAATAAAATAATAATAATAATAATAATAATAATAATAATAATAATAATAATAATAATAATAATAATAATAATAATAATAATAATAATAATAATAATAATAATAATAATAATAACGCTGTGGAGAAGAAGAAAAAAAATATGTGTCCAAATGTGAAGAAAATGGCTACAAGTTCATCCCATTCGCCTTCTCTACATTTGGGGAGCTCGACACGGAAGCTTTGGATACACTTTCACATAGCAAGACTGTTGCTATTAGCCACTCGAATAGTATCAAGAGTGGGGCTTTTATTTTCCACATATTAAGCTTTTGTATTCAGAAAGGAGTGGGAGCCCAACTAGTGTCTCGGCTTCCCACCAATTTCTTGTTCCAAGGTGGGGATCATGGTGCGAAAAGAGGCTCCAATGGGGTTTTTTTTCAAGGGATGGGAAGAGCTGCGTCCTGCAGACTTGTTATTATTTAACTGGATCCAAGGTAAGGATGCATGTTTGGATGTGACTGGAATCTCTCCCTTTACTGGTATTGATGTGTCTTCGTGGGCTCCGGGGGTAGCCTTACATAATGTTGGAGAAGAAAAAGAAGAAGAAGAAGAAGAAATATGTGTCCAAATGTGAAGACAACAGTTACAAGTTCATACCATTTGCTTTTTCGACGTTTGGGAGCTTGACGCGGAGGCTTTGGATACACTTTTACGCATCAAGACCATTGCTGTTAGCCACTCAAATAATGTCAAGAGTGATGCCTTTATTTTGCGTAGACTAAGTTTTTGTATCCAGAAAGGAGTGGGAACTCAACTAGTGTCTCGGCTTCCCACCAACTTCTTGTAAATCCTTTTAATTTTCTAATGAAGTGATTTTCTAATGAAGTGATGTTCATATTTTTAATATGATTGGTTTTGCAATTGCTAGAGGTGTGGGGGCCCAATTGGTTTCGAGGCTTCCCACTAATTTCTTGTAATCCTATGAGTTTTTAATAAAAGTGTTTTTTTTAATAATAATAATAATAATAATAATAATAATAATAATAATAATAATAATAATAATAATAATAATAATAATAATAATAATAATAATAATAATAATAATAATAATAATAATAATAATAATTCAATCATTTCTTAATAAGTATAAAGGTATAAAAATCTTTACTTTTATATAATAAAAGATGTTTAGAATTATCGAATGCACCTAAAGAATAAGCCAAGAATAAACCAATAAGTGTGTGGAAAGTTTATAAAAGTAATTAAATATTATAATAGAAAGACACTTTTAAACCAGTAAAATAGTACTATATGATTACGAGTAATAAATAAGCAAGTCCAAAACAAAGAAATGTAATTATTAAAGGATTTTTCTAACTTGTGTCTTACAGACACGCGATAAAAAGGCATAGACTCACAAAAAAGGACTTAGAGATCCACACAAAAGTATAGTTTTTAAATAAAAAATGTTTTTTTATACTTTTGTGTGGTCCCTAAGTCCTTTATTGTGCCTCTCTATCTTCTTATCTTATGCCCGAGGCACAGGTTAGAAAAACCCTTTATAAAGAAACAAAATTACAACTTCCATTGACGTGTAAATTGAAAATCTTATGGTCTTTTTTTCTCTATCTTTTGTCACCATCTCATTCCAAATATTTTCCACCCTAAATGATCACGTTCACATTGCTAGTGTGATAACCATCGATCCTATATAGCAAAATGCCAAATAACTAAGGTATTATAAGTTGCTAATTGACGTAGTCACCTTAGATAAATGTAATGGTAATACTATTAACTGGGAATCAGATATGGATTTTCCTTTTTCGAGTTTACCGACTATATTTCAAGGGAAAAAATCTTTTTGAACTTGACATAAGTTGCGGTGCTCATATTATTGACCCTCACTGGTTCAAAACTGAGGACCTTTGAACTTGGGAATACTCCGAATCTTAAGATACTAAAACTGAATAGGTTTAAGGATTTGCTAGAGCTTCAAATGTTTGCCGAAAGTTTAAGCTCAAAAATCTCGACCTTAGTTATTCAGAGTCGACAAACCGTCACATCAGGAATACTCCAAATCTCGAGACGCTAATACTCGATGGATGTGGTGATCTAGTAGAGCTTCAAATTCCTACAGAACGTTTAAAGCTCAAATATCTTAACCTTAGTTATTCAAAGTTGACAAACATTACGTGGACCAGCATCCTATGGCCCTAGAGCTCACCCCACCAAACTCGTGCCCCCTATAACTCCCACGACCTAACCTTTGAATCCACCAACATCACCTTCCAACCCTCCTCTTCTGACCTGTTGGGAATTATAATTGAGTTGATATGACAAAATATGAAAGATGAAGGACTTATGAAGACAAGGGACCTACTTGTTAAAATAGTATTTATTATATAGTCCCTAGTAGTATTTGTAACCCTAGACTCTCTAGTTTATAAAGAGAAGCAGGGAATAGGTTTAGGTGTGTCAAGATGTGAACACCATTAGTAAAGGTGTGTGTGTGTAACCTAGACATAGTGTATAAATGCATAGGGATAGATAGTTAGTAGTCGATTAGTATTATAGTGATTAGTAGTGTAGATATGATGACGGGGAACCTTTAGCAATAACATTGATGTTCTTATTCCACTGTGCACCTTATTTATCGTTGTTATTGTTATTCCTATTGGGCTTAAACAATCTTTAACATGACCAAATTGGTTCGGCCCAACAGACTACACCGGCCTACAATCGACACCACAACAAAATACACCCGAATCACAATCAAGTACCTAACCACTATCACCCAACCCAAATACTCATCTATAACGATTACCGGACACCCTATGGTCACACGGGGCTAAAGATGGCCTCACAAATCCTATTGACCGTTTGTCTCTTAACACTAACACCACTTCACCCATTCATCGGTCTCATGTTCATGCTCTTTATGACCCTAATTGGCAAAAAGCTATGTTAGAAAAAGAAAATGCTTTAATTAATAACGGAACATGGGTAGTTATGCCTCGTCCTGCTAAATGTCAACATTGTGTTATGTATGTGGCTTTTCACACATAAATTTAATGCAGATGGATCACTTAGTCAGTATAAAGCCCGCCTTGTAGTGAATGAACGTAGTCAGTAGTTGGGTATTGATTGTGATAAGACATTTAGCCTGGTTGTCAAACCGGCTACCATACGCAGTTTTGAGTCTTGCAGTTTCTAGGAATTGGCCTATTCATAAGCTAGATGTGAAGAATGCTTTTCTTCATGGTGATTTATTAGAGATTGTTTATATGCATCAACCACCTGTCTTTGTGGACCCTCATAATCCTAATTATGTTTGTCATTTTCAACGGTCTTTATATGGGCTTAAGCAAGGCCCTCGTGCATGGTTTTAGTGCTTTGCTTCTTATGTCATACAAGTTGGTTTTCACCACAACAAAATTGACTCATCATTGTTTATCTTTCATCGCAAGACAAATAATGCATACTTGCTTCTTTATGTTAATGATATTATCCTCAAATTTCTTCTGCATCTTTTTTTGAGAAAGTTATCTCATCGCTTCATGGAGAATTTGCTGACTGCGCGTGGGCTCTCTTAATTATTTTCTTGGTATGTCTTCTCAACGTTCTTCAACAGGTTTATTTTAATCTTAGAATAACTATGCTAAAGAGCTTCTTGAACGTGCTCATGTGCAAAAGTGTAATCCTTGTCGAAAACCTGTTGATACTGATTCTACGCTTGGTCTTGATGGTGATCCTCCTTCTGATCCAACTTTGTATCGCAGCTTAGCCGATGTTATAGGACCTGGTTTGTCCTATGTTGTTCCGCAAGTGTAACTTTATATGCATGATCCTCGGGAGCCACATTTTTCTACTCTCAAGTGTATTCTTTGGTATGTTCGAGGTATTATTGATTATCGTTTTACAGCTGCATGTTTCTACTATCACTCAATGAACTGCTTACACAGATGCTGACTGGGCTTCACCCGACTTTTCATATCTAGCTATTATGTTTTCATTGGGGATAATTTGCTTTATTAGTCTGCTAAGCGTCAAGCTACATTATTTTGATCAAGTGATGATGTTGAATATTGAGGTGTTGCTAATGTTGTTACCAAAACTTCTTGGGCACATAACCTTTTGCATTAGTTACATGCACATGTTTTACTGCTACTTTGGTTTACTGTGATGTTATGTATTCTCTCCAATAATTCAGTTCAACATCAGTGCACCAAACATATAGATCTTGACATTTATTTTGTTCATGATTTTGTGGCAAAGGATCTTGTGCGCGTCATGCATGTTCCATCAAGATATATGTTCTTTCAGTCTTGAAAGAATGAGTGTTTAAGTTCATTCACCATAGATGGCCTTGTACCTTGGATTCTCTTGATATCTTGAATCAGTTGCCATGTCTTTAACTCTCAATAGGCCTTTGTTAGGTAATTGAGCCTGTTACACTCATAAAATTGATTCTAGATGGATAGGAATTCATAAAGTAGGTTCCCCTGTGTGTGAAGGGTAGAATGAACTTGGAGGGCACTGTATGAAGCTTGGAATAGCGAGAAGTAAAATATGAATCTACTTGGTCCAAGCTATACACTGCTAAAGAGGTTAGGTTGGAAATGTAGAAACCTGGTATAGCCCTTGACTGGAATGGTGAATGGGTGGCTATAACCTACATAATTTATGCCTTCCACCTTTCCTCTTGATTATTGTGGATGATGGTTGAATGATCAATGATGGGAGGTGGTTTTGGAAATGTAGACAGGTTATGGTCTTGGTGCACTTAAAGGGTGAATTCATTTGCTGTTTGTTTCTTCAAAAAGGGGAAATGTTGCTGATTGACAGTCAAAGTTTTGTTTCTATGTATAAGTTGTATATGTGTTGTCTGAGATACTAGCATAGCTGTATCTGATATCAGATAGTATAGTGATTCATGTATTGCCTCTGGTTGGGAATGTCCTAACTAGTGAATGTCATATATCTTGTAATTTGTGTTGATATTAATATAAATTTTCACCCTTTGCACCAAAAAAATGAATGTGCATAAAAAAATATAACGTTATTAGATTTTTGTTAATTATGATATCAATGATATGATATTATGGCCGTTCACAATGTTTTAAAGGCCTTAGGCGAGATTTGAAAAGGAGGCCAAGATGTAAAGCTAAGGCTCTATAAATTTGTTATTTCTTTAAAATACACGGTTATAATTATTTACGTAAAATCTCGTTTCATAAAAGTTACGAGTATTATACAAACTTTCTACCCCTAATACTCCTTCCCCATTCCCATTCTCAATGCCACGAGCCATTCAGCCAATTCCCCTTATCTCTCACACAATCCTCTTTATTCCTATCTAAATGAAACAGCCTAGAAAGTCTATCACAAAGCCTTCAATCATCCGCCCAGAGACGGAACCAGGAGAGTTCTCGAGGGGTTCGGGACCCCTATGGATTTTTTCGATATAGTGTTAATTTTTGAAAAAAAAAAACATTGAGTTTTTCCTAAATACATCTAAAATGCACCAGGTCCATCGATTTAATTAACTCTATTATATCACAGTTTAAAATTTTTCCGACCAAAACTTAATATCACCCCCATCCCCCAACACCCCTCTACATGACGAAGTAAACTCTACACCTAACTCGTCTATCTCTTCCCCTACCCTAACAATATTCCGTCACAACCCAAACCAATTCCCCCACCACCCACCCACTACCTATTATCATTTAACCCACCACTAACACCATAGATACTTTTAATCACCCTAAACACCCACCCTTTTTTCTAGACCTCCACCACCATTTTCCAAATAAAGCCAAGTTTTTAGCCCACAACGACCCAATGTTTCGAACCCCCCCCCCCCACCCCATATGATGCTAGAACCAAATCCTATTTGACCCAAGTCACTTTTTTCCCCTCCCCAACCCCACTCCAAAAGAATTTTCTTTTTCTAATTCTCTCAACTTGATTTAAAACACTCGAAGGCATGTAGAATATCGAAAAAAATACATTGGCAAGCTACCTAGAACCGATTTAACCAATGTTAGACACCCCTCCAACGACATCGTTTTAGCTTTCCAATCGGCCAACCGACTCATGAACTTTTCTACTACAAGATTTCATGCATTTATCTACCTCATGTTCTCCCTAATCTGTAAAACCAAGTAAAAGGAAATCTCCCAACACCTCGCCCCACCCAAACAACCATATCCATTAATTCCAACTCATTGACCCAATACCATATAACTTTCTTTTGTTGTAACTTACCCTTAATCTGGATACCTCCTCAAAACACTTAAGGATGCACATAAGAGACTTACCATTCTCTCTATTCCATTCAACAAAAAATATAGTGTCGTCCGCATATTGTAAGTGAGAAACTGTGACATTACTCGCGCCAACTCTAACCACTCTAAAATTATCGTTTTCCACCGCTTTATTACAATCGCATTCAATCTTTCCGCCGCCAAAATAAATAGAAAATAGGGATGCCAAGGGAGAGAAAAAATCCATAACCCACCGATACCCGCACCGTGATGGGTGGGTAACCCCGTCAATTTTTACCAACGGGTGGGTCGTAGGGTGCAAAACTGAACCCACCAGCGCGTTGTGGGTAATGTATACCCATTGTGGCTAAACCCGTCACACCCGTTTTTAAAATACCCGTGGATATTGTTTTCAAAATACCCGTGAACCCATATTTTTTTTTATTAAACTTACACTTATTATATAACTTAAATATTTTTGAAGTTACTAGTAGATATATTTAATAGTCACCTAAACCTATTAAAAACGGAGCACACTAATTGTCCATTTTGAATTCCAAGAATATACCAAGAATATGAGTCATCTAATATCAAATATATACACTTAATATCTCAATCTTGAAGCTCTTGCTTTTTTATTGTTATATTCTTCAAAAGTATAGAGTTAAGAACACTCTTACATAAGAAGAAAAAAATAAATAAAAGTTGCATTCTTGGTTATCGTTGTATTGTATCAACATCAATGTATGATATTCTGGTTGTTTTCTTTTCTTTTTTCTTCCAAAATATATGTTTTCATATATTTGTTAGAAAATGTTCTTAGGTCAATTCAGTCTCCGATGATCTCTAATTAGTTTTGAACACAAAATAGCCTAAATACTTCTCATAACATCTATAGGGTTCTGTAAAGACGAAGAGTTTTCACTTCAGTGATGAGGCGGTTCATCGGCTGATGTACAAGAACCAAAAGAAGATGTTCATGCTAGTTAGGTTTGACAATACTTCAATATCCTTGTTCTCACTTAAACAAAGATACTTCGAATAAGTATGCAAAAGTCAAGTGGCGGGAAAACCCTAAAAGAAAAAGTGGATAAAGCAAGTCTTCATAGGCGTCTCAAAACCTTTCAAAGAGTTGGTAAACTAGTACAAAAGTTGTAAATAGTGTTCCCTAAAGAAGAGTTTATCTCTTACCTAAAGTAGAATTATTTAGTGCACTATTTACGTGATCATCGAATGCAAGATACGCATCTATAATACCTTTTAGGAAAACCTAATTCCCTACCTATATAAGTGAATGTTTATAGTGGAGTAAATGCTAACTCTTGCAATTAATGTGATACAAATTCAAGAGCATTACTCTTGTTATGTAACTCAAAAAGCATTCACCGAGTTTACTTCCAAACTATAACTTTGGTTTTAGCTTGAGTGAAAAAGAGAACACCTGAATTGTATTCAAATGGGATTGTTATTCCGCAAAAAATTCCTGTAAATTCTTTGGTTTATTCAAATAAGAATTTAAATGTTGAAAATTATGAGTGTGTTTAGTTTGTTTCTACTATATAAATATAAAAGCGTGTTTACCTAGTTATCATTCCCCTCTGTGTTACATACAACTTGATTAGTGCAATGTTTATTAATTATCTTGTTGGTGATTTCTAATGTAATCTAGACTAGATGGTCATGAATACATAGATCTATGAATATCATTAAGTTAACTCAAAGGCTACAATGCTAACTATCTCAATCATGCATTAAGGATTTCAACCAATTCATGTGATCTAGCTATGCGAAACTAATGATTATAGTATTCACTAATTCCATGGGAATGGTCATCTACATGTAATTAAGCACCAACCTTTGAGCTTTAATTATGTTTGATTAAACATTAGGATTTGGTCCGTCTCTAGTCACAGATAACAATGGTCATGTATAACTATGATTAAAGCAATAAACATAAGGATACGATTATTACTCAACAATAAATCTAGCTAATAAACTTAAAGACAAGAAAATTCATCGATAAACACATAATTTATCCAACAAGACATCAATAAACGTAAATCAAATCATATTAAAATAAAGAATCTTTCTAATTAGGCAAAATCTAAGGGTATTTAGCCTATAATATCATAAAGTAATAAACAAAAACAAATATCATGTAAGCTAAACATGTTCACGAAGAAAATATTGCCAAACCAAAGGAGACGAATGTTTATACGCCTTTGATTCTTCAATCCATAAGAGTTGCAACTCCAAAAGTCATGGAAAATACTTATGGAAACCCTAAAAGTCGAGTGGTGGAATGGTTCTATTCTAAAATTCGTGGAATGTGTTTGTTTGTATAGAGTTTTACAAAACCGACCATGGATATAGCGTATGTCACAAGATGTGCATACGCATTATGTACCCTTGCATGAAATTCTGCATGTGCGTATTTAATGCTAAATACGGCGCATGTCAGTTAACAAGCAAAGCTGTATGTGTGGTCTTTGACTTATGTTGACTTTTGGCATCTTGTGTACACGGCTTATGTACGTATATGGGCATATTAGTCTTCACTTTCTTCCAATTCTTCTCGGTATTCTGAATGTTTCTGTATCTTTTTGCTCCACAAAATATAAAGTAAATCAGTACCATATCTTATAGGCTATGTGGGTTTCCACACCATTAATTTAGAATCCAAATACCACTAATCATTATTTACATTTTATAAAGGTTTGCACATCACTGACATTGTAAAACATGTCAGTGGTGTGCAAACCTATTTGATGATGATATCGTACTTTCATAGAGAACAACAAATCTCACACTCTATATTTGGTCAAAAAGTAATGCATTAACTTTGTACATGATGAGATGAATACAAGGTCTTTTAGCTTAAAGTGGATTTCATAACATATTTGACAAACCCAACAAAGACTGCAGAGTTGACATAGGGGTTAAAAATTGTGTTAATTTACACAACAAATTGTGTTAGAGGTGGCAAAATAGGTGAATCGGGTCGCTTCACGGGTCTAGATGAGTTTGGGTTTAAATGCGTCACGTGTCTAGATGGGTCTTCTAGAAACATGCGTCCGGATCTAAATGGGTTATGGTCGTTTTCAAAAAAGGTTTTTTTTTTTTTTTTTTTTTTTTTTTTTTTTTTTTTTTTTTAGTAAAATATGAAGAAAGTGAAAAATAAAAATAAAAAAAAAAAAAAAAAAAAAATTTGACCCGCTAGACCTGCCTAAACCCATTGGGTTAAAATTATTTTATAATTGCACTTTTTATCAAATAAACAATTAGACCCATCTCCGAGCCTCTAATAGAGATTTACCCAACTAGACCCATGTTTAACCAATGGGTCTCAAATTTCCACCTCTACTATTAGTGTAAGACACATGATATAATCATAATTTGGCTAATCCAACTTAACGCATGGGTACCCGAAGAATTAAGAATAGTAGCAAAACACAAGTAACCAAAAACCCTTAAATGATAGAGTGAAGGCATTTTTCATATATAAGTTCACAAGGTGATTTTCCATTTAGCATAGATGAAAAAAAATCTGTTAATCAAGTAAGTAGCGGTTAGAACTCGCTCGATCGACATTTTTAAAAGAATTTCCTGAAAACAGAAAGGATCTTCTTACATGTCATAAAGTGCAGTTTTTTATTTTATTTTTTTTATTTAAAAAAAAATAAAAAAAAAAAAAAAAAAAAAAAAAAAAAAATTTGCTTGTAGTTTTAGAGGATAATATTTAAATAATATTTTCAGAGGTAGTTGTCTATTTTTGCGCCGACAATTACACTAATTCAAAAATATAATAAATGTGGTGTTAACATGTGAAAGATAAACTGATAAAAGTAACTGTATGGTGTACATTGTTCATTAACACTTGTATTTACTTAAAAGTTTTTTTTAAAGCCAAGTAACTATCTCACAATGTCTTAAGCAGGAGTTGAACTTGCAACCATTTTGATTGGGGAACATTCTCACACATAGGGTAACAATAGGACATAAGTCATTTGGTTAATTTTAATTTTCAAAATCAGGATCCTACTTAGGATCGTTTTCATTTTTTTAAGATCGAGATCGTAAGATTAGATTGGGATCCCAAGATCCTACTATAATGCCATTATCTTAATAGTCTTTGTCCTAAATTATGAATATAAAATGTTTAAGGAGATTAACATGTTGCTTTTTAGATTCTATAAAACACAATCCATAAATTTGTAGTTTTTCAGTTTGCAATTCGAGAAAAGTGAAATCGGATCCGATTAGATCTTAAGATCATATGGTCACGACCGGGACCTTATCGTAAGATCCTAAAATCAAAATCGAGATCTTAACAACCATGCTTAAAAGTTTATTATTTACACTTAAATAATAACAATTGCAGCTAGTTAGCTGAAAAGTTAAGGGACTCGAAGTGGATAAGAAGAAAAAAGATAAGGGATCAAAACTGAAGATTAGCGTTGACCAGATCTGTTTTTCTGTTAGTTTCTGATCTATCCCCAAACGTGTAACACCAGTTTGTTTCTCATTGCATAATTTTTACATACAAACACACTCTTTCAATGGCTTCTACTTCAGTTTCATCCATTGAAAAGAGCTTTAAGTATGATGTCTTCTTAAGCTTTAGAGGCGAAGACACTCGAAAGAACTTTGTTGATCATCTGTATCATGCTCTTACACAAAAAGGTATTGAAACTTACAAAGATGATGAGGAAATAAAGCAAGGGAAGATGATCAGTGACGAGCTTATTAAGGCCATTGAAGACTCGAAATTTTACATTATTGTTTTCTCCAAAAACTATGCTTCTTCATCTTGGTGCTTGGAAGAGCTTGTTAAGATTATGGAATGCCAGAAAAGTTTTTGGCATACTGCTTATCCCGTGTTCTATGATGTGGAGCCCACTGAAGTACGCAAACAAACTGGGTCAGTTGGAGATGCATTTTCAAAACATAAAGAGGAAGAAGATACAAGGAAATGGAGTGAGGCTTTGAAAGAAGCATCTGATTTGGCTGGGTTTGAGTTAAAAAGCATTGCTAATGGGTAAGTAAATTTCTTCATCATATCTATGCAATATTAGTATATTTTTTGGAAGGGTGGGGAGTTAGGCTATGTTTCATCTCAAAACCGCCCAGTCAAATAATGTTTTTAGCAAACAACCTCTTAGAGGATATGGTTCGTCATTCTTTAACACACTGTCGTGAAACTTACAATCCGTGCTATGAATTTGAAACCACAGATAAGTTTTCACCTATATAACTATATTATTCTTTTTTATAAGGGTATAGACTATAGAGAAGGAAGCGTTAGCGGTGGTCATTTGTCATTTGTATTTACCACATGTATGGAATTTACATTTATAAGTTATAACACTACCAAGTCATGTTAATCAACTTTTTAGAAAGTTTAAATGTGAGTGATAGAGTATTATTTTGCTCTCTTTTGTCTTTACATTCAAACTCGCTGGTCCTCTATGTACAATGGAAAGTTCATGACTTCATGTGTATGGTTTGTTACCATGAACAAGTGGCTCTTTTCTTTTATCCTGGTAGACGCAACGGGTTTCAACGGGTACAAACACATCTTTTATTCATTCACTACTTATTACAAATCATATATACTTATATCACCATTTAGTTCATGTACGATTGTATGTCAGTATTATAGATTTAAAAAATATTCGGAACATCACAAGATAAATGAATCTTTCTTTAACATATAGGCATGAAGCTAAGTTCATACAGAAAATCGTTGAAGAGATTTCACTAGAGTTACGTTTCATCAAATCGAGCAGTGATGGAAATTTGATAGGCATGCAGACCCGTGTAGACAGAGTAATTTCATCCTTAGAACCTGGTGTTGGTGATGTTCGCATGCTAGGGATATGGGGGATGGGAGGTGCAGGGAAGACAACTTTGGCAAGAGCTATTTTTGATCAGATATCTATTCAGTTTGAAGGTGAAAGCTTTATTGAAAACGTCAAGGAAGTTTCAAAAACCTCTTCGGAGGGCCTAAACAAGTTGCAGAAACAAGTACTTTCAGATGTTTTAAAGGATCAAAACATAACAGTAAGTAGTGTTTCTGGCGGAAAAAGTATGATGCAAAAGATGATGCGGGGTAGAAAGGTACTTGTTGTTCTTGATGACGTTGATCATAAAGACCAGCTTGAGGCGTTAGCCGGTGACCGTAATTGGTTTAAGCCAGGAAGCAGAATCATAATTACAACAAGAGATGAGCAAGTACTTGTAGCCCACCGAGTGAGCTTGATTCATAATGTGACTTTGTTATCTCAAGCGGAAGCGAGTTGCCTCTTTAGTAGGTATGCGTTTGGAAGAGAGATTCCAACTCGAGGGTACGAAGAGCTATCAGGACAAGTTGTACAATATGCTGCTGGTCTTCCCTTAACGATCAAAGTTTTGGGTTCGTTTCTTTGTGGTCAAAGTGAACCTTACTGGCTAGATGCTATAGAAAGACTAAAAAAAATTCCATTAAAGGCAACTATGGAAAGATTGGAAATAAGCTTTGATGGTCTAGAGGATGATTACAAAGAAATATTCTTAGATGTTGCATGCATATTAAAAGGTTTGCACAAAGAAGATGCAATTAGAGCGCTTGAAAGCCGTGGATTTCATGCTGAAGTTGGTTTAAGAGTTCTTGAGCAGAGATCGCTTATAACTATTTCTGGATATTGGTCGACCTTGGGGATGCATGATCATTTAGAAGAAATGGGAAGGAATATTGTTCGTCGGTCACATCCCGATGAACCTCAAAGACATAGTCGATTGTGGATTAATGAGGAAATTGAGTATATATTGACTAATGACCTGGTAAGAAGTAAATCATAATCAAAACGAGAGTTAACTGCATTTTTGGTCCGTGTGGTTTGCTGAAATTTCATTTTTGGTCCATAACAATTTTCATTTTGCTATTTGTTTGTCTCTCTAAAAGTTTTTCCTCAAATTCACTTTCTCTCTAATAATCATTCAAAAATTCATTAATTCGAATGGAATTATCATTCCATTCGATTTATATCATTTTCATTCACTCTCAATTTCATCATGTTTACAGTGATTTTGGGCGTTTTGAAAATTTAGGGTTCCAACAAAAATTAAGGGTTTTTATTTTTTCGATTTCAGGGTACCCAAGCAACAAAATGTCTACACTTTTATTCAGAGGATTTGAGTGCTGAAATTGCAGTAAAAGGTCTAGCAAAAATGAAGGATCTTAGATTTGTTTTAATGAATCTCTATAAGGATTATTTTAAGGGCAATATTGTTCAATTTGATAAAGTTAGCGAATACCTTCCAAGTTCCTTACGATTTATGAGATGGTGGGGTTTTCCTTTTTCGAGTTTACCGAATACATTTCAAGGAAACTATCTTGTTGAACTTGAAATTGAACGGAGCAATATTGTTCAACTTTGGGAAGATGGAGAAGAAAAGGTAGAATGAATAATGGTTAGATTGTTGTTTTTCATGATTCATTATGATCATCTATTGGTTTGTCATTGCACCATTATTAATTGTCTTTTCTACTTATGTTAGGTTCTAAATAACCTCAGGTTCCTCAAAATCAGGACTTCAAAGTTGAGGACCTTTGACCTTAGGTTGGCTCTAAATCTTGAGCAGTTGACTATTTCCCATTGTTATGATTTCGTAGAGCTTCATATGCCTGCTCACCATCTAAAGCTCAAATATCTCACCCTCACTAATTCAAAACTGACAAACCTTCACCTCGGGAATACTCCAAATCTTGTCGAGTTAAATCTCCAAGAACTCTACGAGATTACAAACCTTCACCTTGGGAATACTCCAAATCTTGTCCAGTTAAATCTCGAACAATTCTACAAGATTACAAACCTTCACCTCGGGAATACTTCGAATCTAAAGACGCTAGAACTCAATGGCTGTCATAATTTGGTAGAATTTCAAATGCCTGCTGAAAGTTTAAAGCTCGAATATCTTCACATCATCAGTCATTCAAAGCTGAGAAACATTCACCTCGGGAATACTCCAAATCTAAAGACGCTAATACTTGAAAGCTGTTATGATTTGGTAGAACTTAAAATGCCTGCTGAAAGTCCAAAGCTCGAATGGGTCAACCTGAGTCAATCAAATTTGAAAAACCTCCACCTCGGGAACACTCCGAATCTAAAGAAGCTAGAACTCAGAGACTGTTGTGATTTAGTAGAATTTCAAATGCCTGCTGAAAGTCTAAAGCTCGAAGAGCTCTACCTCACTCATTCACAGTTAAAGACCATTCACCTTGGGAATTCTACGAATCTTGAGAGGCTTATTCTCGGATGGTGTAATGATTTGGTAGAATTTCAAATGCCATTTAAAAATCTAAAGCTCAAATATCTCGACCTGAGTCATTCACATTTGAAGACCATTCACCTCGAGAATACTCCGAATCTTGAGATGCTTATACTCGATTGGTGTAATGATTTGGTAGAACTTCAAATTCCCGTTGAAAATCTAAAGCTCAAATATCTCGACCTGAGTCATTCACGGTTGAAGACCATTCACCTCGGGAATAATCTGAATCTTACAGAGCTAATACTCAAAGGCTGTAATGATTTGGTTGAACTTCAAATGCCTGCAGAAAGTCTAAAGCTTGAATATCTCAATCTCAGTCATTCAAAGTTGAAGAGCCTTCGCTTCGGAAATACTCCGAATCTTGAGAGGCTAATACTCGAAGGCTGTAATGATTTGGTAGAACTTCAAATGCCCGTTGAAAATCTAAAGCTCAAATATCTCGACTTGAGTCATTCACGGTTGAAGACCATTCACCTCGGGAATAATCTGAATCTTGAGACACTTATACTTAAAGGGTGTAATGATTTGGTAGAACTTCAAATCCCCGTCGAAAATCGAAAGCTCGAATATTTCGACCTGAGTCATTCACAATTGAAGACCATTCATCTCGGGAATACTACGAATCTTAAGGAGCTAATAATAAAAGGCTGTAATGATTTGGTAGAACTTCAAATGCCTATTGAAAATCTAAAGCTCAAATATCTCGACACTCCAAATCTCGAAAGGTTAAATCTTGTAAATTGTTATGATTTGGTAGATATTAATGCTCCTGATGGATGTCTGAGAAATCGTACCTTCATAGACTTAAGGTGTTGTGGGAGGTTTAAGTCTTTTGTGTTTGACAATTGGTCTCAACCAGCTGAGGCTGGTTGTTTATCTGAGTTACATCTGATTGCAGAATCCACATCCACAGATGTTTGTCCGTTGTACTTCGACAATGATTCTCCAAAGTTCCATCTTTTATGTTATTATACAGAAGATCCAGCTTCATCGTTTGGAAATCTTGAAAAGCTAATTTCTATAGGTCTTTGTGCTTGTACAAACCTTGAGAGTTTTTCAAGAAGCATTTGTGGATTAGAATGTTTGAGAAAGCTTACATTTGAAGGCAGTATTCCAGAAGTACCCAAGGACCTAGACCGGTTAGTATTTCTAGAGGAGCTAAATTTGTCATCAACAGATATTAAAATCCTTCCAGACAGCATTTGTATGTTGAATCAACTGAAATCGCTTGAGATTGTATCTTGTTGGTTTCTTGAGAAGTTACCGGAGGATCTTGGGCGATTGCAATGTTTAGAGAAGCTAATCCTTTTGGATTGTAAGGTTTTACAGGATTTACCAAACAGTATGTGTAAGATGAAAAGTCTAATATCTTTACATCTCGCTGAATGTTGTCAGATTATGAAGTTACCTGAGGAAATGGGACGTTTAGGCTGTTTAAAAGAGTTGGATATAACACGTTCAGGTATAAGTTATCTTCCAACGGGCATTTTTCAATTAAAAGGTCTGCGTATTGTTGGGGAAGATCAGATTCACTTTCGGTCATCTGGTTCTACATCAAAGATACAAATATCTGAGAATGAAGCAACTGTAACTATTACAGGCACACAAAGCAGTAGTCGCGTGTCACGTGGTCAAAGGAGAAAACAACTTAACTGGTACTTCCTCTGTTTTTCTAGTAATCATCTTTATTCAGTTATTTATTTTTATTTTTTTTAAATTCCGTAGATAGTAGTAGTTAACACTTCAGCCAAAAATGAAGAATTATCTAATTTGTACTGTGTATTCCATTACATTGTTCTTCAATTTTGTTTTTTTAATGTTTTTCTCAACCAAAATGTTCTTTCACCATGGCATACGTTTTCCATGCATTAATAATTGTTTTAATGTGCTTAGCCTCTGCTTCTCATCATCTGATTGAACCAAAGGATGATGCCGTCTTCAAATGCCGTAATGAGCTGGATGTTCAATCACCGGGCTCAATGGTGTGGTTCAATATTAATGTAAGAGTCAAAAGTTTGGAGTGTAATTGGTGTCGCTGTTTGAAATTAAATGTCAACTTCACTGTTGTATCATCTTTCCGCTCAGTTGGTCTCGCGATAGAGAAACATCAATGAAGATAGTCGTATAAACATCAATATACGACGATACATTCCCAAAAGGCGATTGTTTTTATTTTTCTATTAACAAATAGTACTATTTATATACTGTAGAGGTATGATCTACTCCCTTAATTGGATGATTCAATTACTATGTAACTGCTGTAAATCATTTTAAAATTTGAAGTAGTATAAGTTATTTTACAGTAGTTTTGACTTCTCGATAAAGTCAAACTGTCTTCTTGATGAAAATGATTAGATTTGGATCAAAGGCTGAAAAATGATTCTGTTAAAGATAGACTTAGGAAAGTCTTATTAGTTATGCGAGATCATAAACTAGTTTTACTTCGCATTCATATGTTCTCCATTCTGATGAAATCATTGAACATGATAAAACATGGCTTTTGAGTCCAACTATTGACTTTCAACTCACTCGACAAGTTTTTCATAAACTTTCATTAAAAAACTTATATGAGAGTGCTCACCAATGGCTTTTTCTAAAAATCCAAGTTTAGACAGATAAAATAAACCTATAGTGATGCTTTTTCACATGACACCAGACTCAAAAGAGTGTACTAATGAAGTAACCTTGAGTTTTTCGAAATGGATATGAGCAACCCGATTAAGTGTATCGTGTAGTTCCCACAGTTGTGCTATAAGTTGTACATTATAGGCATTTTATCGAGTATACGGATTGATCAATCTTCTATAAACTGTTTGGCAAACTATCGGGTTTACTTGTTATCCATCGAGAAAACTAATTTTAGTAATTTGTCAGATGGAATAAAAAAGAAATGCTCATGATCAAATTTTCATGCTCATAATCATCTTGAAACTCAATGAAAAACTAGCTTTATATTTAAGCATCTTCTAAAGTAATATTAGACAACTTACAAAACGAGACTATTTATACTTGCAGACATAAAAACAAATCTATTAACCTAAAAGGGAAACATGTACTCATCACTACTTTTTTCGCCGTTGTGTTGTTTACTGTTGTTGTTACCACAACTGGAATTCAAAACAGTTTGAAGTCAAGTAAGTCGAGTTAAAAAAGTGTAGCTAACATAGTTGACTTTGTAAAAAAGCGAAACTATGTTCTTTTGGAAAAACAGTTGGAAATTTGATAGTAGTTTGCATATTATCTTATATGTGATATACTAAAAGACCCAATACCTATAATAAATGTGAAGTCGTAATGATAAATGTGGCACGAATTGAAAGTAATACGCATGCTTCAACAGTTGCCGACTTTAATGTAAGAATGAATGCCGACTTTAATGTAAGAATGAATGCCAGACAAATGGAAAGGTTTTGCCGTTTACCGGTTATCAAAGGTCTCCAACATTAATGGCATCGCTTCATATTTGCATTCAATACTGGGCAATTTCTTTATCACACTGGGCGTCTATAAATAACAACCAAAAAAGAATGCAAATACACCACTTTCATTTGGGTTACCTGTAACACCCCAAAAATGGTACAGCGAAAGATTATGTCACTTAGGCATTACTCAATTGGATCACAGCACAAAGTATAGGATAACAGATTTTCTTTAAAATATTTCATTTATTGTAGTAAAATAAGTTTACATCATTGTTAAAATATAGGCTCATAAAAGAATTTAAGAGGTCCCCATAATGTATCAGATTCGTCTATGACCATGTCATGCCAATGCCCAGGCGCCTCCAGAATTTAGCTATCGCCTTTTTATCCTGAAAATACATGCTAAAAAGTCAAGGCAACGGTTGAGTAAATTCATAGGTTTAATCAAATAAATGGTTAATCACAAGATATACCGGTTTGTAAAATCGATAGTGCATCGCGTACAAAGTCTTGGAAACATGGGCTACGTTTTAATACGCCCATAATGGAAAATGGTTGTTATTTCCCTAAGCCCATGACACCAAGAATCAACTGCATACATCCAAATACTGATGTACGTGGCTATTTGCCCCCAAGGAGGTAATTGCCAATTACCTATTGAAATTCAAATATAGTGTGCCCCCGTTATTTCCGATAACAAAGATGGGGTCGTTAATCCCCATAGTACCATCCACAATATTTGCGTTCATCATGATGGTGCAGGTACTTAGGCAATAACACATTCAGATAAACATACAGTTTTCAAGCAATTGTGATCATAAAAAGTAGTGGTAGCATGTATTTCCCCCCCAAGGAGTTTATAAAACAATTAAAAAGAGTAAAAGTGGGGCTATGAACTCACCTTGAGTAAAGTAACACAAGTTGGAAGGATGTGCACTGAAATCGAGGCACGGAAATTACAACCGCAACCTAAATTAATAATATGTCTTAGGTTCGAAAGATCATGTCGTGTATGCAATTTTATAAAAAGTTGTATCACCCGTACATGCTTGCATAAAAGTTTTGTTGTGAAAATGTAGTTACATCGATGATTTGTATTAATAGTCGTTATTTATACTTAAATGTCTTAACAAGTATTTCTCGTAATTGGGTTGTAGTGGTCTCGTTAATATGTATCAAGGAAAAATTTCCGACGCACTTTATAACATGTTACTATTGTCTTTTTAAGTTATTTATGAGAAAATAGGGTTTTACGTCGAAACTTTTATCTCATTAAGTTTCCAAAATGACTAAGTGAACTCAGAAAACTAGTCGTAAAACAGCGGTTATTCAGAGTTTGGGACTCAAGTCAGTAGATTTAGGGAGTATGGAACAAGATCTACAAAAGTCTAGAACTGAACTTCAGCTCAATCGATTTCGTCGTAACTTTATTTCAACGTATCTTGGTCGTTTTAGCTCCGTTTCTTAAGTTCTTTATATCCCCGGTTTCGTATTTAAGTATACTATCATATTATCAGTGTTTTAGCTAGTCTAATTAACTTTTAATGTCCAGTTTACCCTTTGAAAAGTTCTAACAGCAAGTATATTTCCAGAAAATTAGTCGCGTAACTTAAACTAACGTAACTTCTTCTTTTTAACCCGTTCAAGCGACCACGTTTACGTTATAAAGTCTAATTCCTATTTATATAGTCTAATCTTATAAAAAAGCCACTGATTTTTTTGTTTTAAGTCGAATGAAACAACCTCTATTTAATTAGTGTCAAAACGCATATGCTAGTTTTCTAATATCCAAATCCGTTCAACAATTTCAAATTTAATCCCAACTCTTCCACCAATTTTTCCAACAATCCAATAGTGATTTAACAACATGCTTAGCAATATGAAAAATTCAATTCATCATAAATCAAGTAATCACCAAAACTAGTTAACTAAAAATACTCACTAGTCATTTGTAAAGTGTCATTTTCTACAATCTCATCAAGATTAGAAAGTAACTTGTATGTTCATTATAAAAAGTAAGTTTATGCCATGGTAACTAGTTATAACTCATTTTAGTTATAAAATCTCACAAACATGTACATGGTGATACTAATGTGTATGTAAATCATGAAGCTTGGCACTAGTAATGAAATCAACACATAAGTAAAGTGTGTAAAGTTTATAAAAATGATGTGATGACTTGCTAGTAATTAGGAAGTGTTTGTGAAGATGGTGAACACTAACTTTCCCCATCCAACCTCTTAAACCCTTAGTGGCTTAACTATTAACCCAAATGAGGCCTGGTAACCACTTGAACTAGCAAAACCCAATCTTCTCTTTTCCCTTTCCTTGGCCGAAATTTAAATGAGTGAGTGTGTGTGTTTCTAGTTTTTGCAAGTGTATGAATGAATCACATGCCCTCCTTTTATAGTGAGATGAAGTATGGCTCATGTTAATTGTTTATTGGACTAGTGTTGGTCTAGGAATAAAAATGAGTATGTTGGTGCTTTTGCGATTAGTTGGCCGAACAAGCAAAGAGAGAGGGGGGGGAGGGGATGTGTGTTGTCATCTCATTGTCTCCTACTTTACCCATCTACACCATGGTCCAAGTGTTGGTTTGATGTTTAATAAAGTCATGGTCAAGTTTTAAGTAACATGGGTATGGTTTAATGAAAAAACAAATTATCTAGCTTACTATTACAAAGGGGGGACGGCTAATGGTAGAAAAAGGGGAAAAGTGTGTGTGGTTTTTATATAAAATGTATTTCGTGAGTGTATTGGGTGTTAAAATAGATATTGCTTAGTTACTAAATAACTAAAGTAATTAAATATAGTTTAAGTAATTTTAATAAAAGAAATATAGGAAGTGAAGAAACATAATGTTTGCATTTTTTTAGTACTTTGTGGAGCATAAGAATGTATTAAAATAACTGTTGGGAGTATTGATTATATATAAATCCGTTTCATTAAAACGTTTAAATGATACGTTAAAAGGGAATAACGTATGGTGACAAAATCAAATAGAAATGTTTTACTTGACATATTAATGACATATACATAGTTATATTGGTGTTGATACGCGTGTCAGCCCATTTAATTGGTATGTGAGTCACGTCACATAGTTGGTTGACGAATGTCCTTCGTTATTGTATCGTTCAAATAAACAAAAAATTTACACGTGAAAATGGTTAAATAACCTTTATAATAGAATACTTCGTGTTTAAGATTAGTTAATGACTTGGAAAATTACGGGGTTATTATATTACCACACCACACCACCCAACCACACCGATGTCGGCATTATATTCGGCCGCCACAACAATACATCGACCATCAACCAAAACAAACAACAAGAAAGACTCGAATACAGGAAAAAAATGATCTCAGTTTTAAACTTGCTTTCAAATCTTTGATGATTCACAAGTTGACTTCAGTGTTGTAACATCATTAGTCCAAACCAAAAATATAAAACGAAAAGAAGAAGAACAACATCAAGACCAACAATCATAGTGTGACAACTCGTAAATTCCTCGAATGCGTCATGATTGGAGAATCATCGATTAGAGCAATACGAGTCGTATTATAAATAGTTTTTATTGGGAATAATATTTTAAGAGCAATGGCATAACTCTCGGGTCACGAATCTTTCGTTCGCTAGTCAGAACGAGCCCCGAATCAAATATATCGAAAGTTTTATAAAGTTTCACTTAGGGTCCTTGTGATAAGTTACTTAACCACCCCTATGGTTTCTATTGTGATAAGTTACTTAACCACCCCTATGGTTTCGAAATCGTGTGAATGAGATAAAAATAATAATTTTGACTATTAACATATGGCAAGAGATGTATTCGATTAAATTATGGGTCGATTATTTCTGTTTTTGGATGCGTGAATGGTTCAGGTCGGGACAGAAAATTTACCAGGGTTTGACTTCTTTGATTTTAGGTCGGTTAAGGATTCATGTGTAAATTCATTTTCTGTTTTGAGTCAAGAGACTCAATAAGTCGGGTCAACCTCGAGTTGGGATGGGTCGAATGACCCGTGTGGGTATTTGTTGTAAATGTCGAGCAAACTGAGTTGCGTTGATTGTGTCGGTCACACTAGAGCGTATTTGAATTAGTAGATTGTTCGCAGGTCTCGACGGGTAATACTTGGATTAGACGCGGTAACTAGTTATAAATCATAAAACAATGATAATAAATAATATCGAAATAAATAAGTGGTGACCGGTATAGACGATGAACTAAAATGGGAAATATGTGACGAGATAATTATATGTAAGTTATTGATTATTAAGGGATTATAAATTGCCATTATAGAGGAACATCAAAACTAAGAAATGAAAAATGGAATAGTTAAAAAGGGTAAGATTATTAGCATGAGATGACGTTTGACTTGTGGTTTTTATTGGTTTCGGGTTTGATTCGGGTGTTCATCCTAATATATTACTTAGCTATGGTATAAGTCGGAAGTAGTAGCGAGTATTACATGAATTAGACATGATACTAGTATATGAGTCCTAATTGGTTATCAAAATGAATTAACGAATACTAATGAAATGTTTAAATACTATATGCTTACGAGTTAACTATATACATATACTAGCTAAAACACCCGTAAAATTCACGGGTATTTTTAAGTAACGTCAAAAAAAGTAGTAAATGACATTGTATATTATAACTTAAAAAGAACAAAATCGAATAAACAAACTTAAAGTATATTATTGTTAGTCATAATCAAGCATACGTTATATAAAACACAATAGTCAAATAATTCAAAAAAGAAAGTAAACATCTTCAATCATTTATTCGACTAATGCAAGATATCTGTATATATAGTACATATAGATGATAAATTGTGTACCACGTATTCATAGAGCACGTTGGTGATCACACACACACAGGGGAGAGTTAACGTGAGATCAAGCTTAAAGTTGTAAAAATAAGATCAAGTCTAAAAAACTACTAAAACATTTATAAATAATAATTTTAGCAATAATACACATAAAAATAATATTTTGAAATGTTTGTTATAAGATCATATACAAGTGTTGATTCACATAAATAAGCTCTACATTTGGATAAAATCCTCGAACATACAAATATTTCACGTTTGAGATTTCCATGGAATTGTACCGACAAACATATTTCAGTGATACGAAATTATCAGGGCTTGAACCGTTTGTATTTTTAAAGCCATTGAGTAGTCGTATTGTGTCTTTGTCATGCATGGTTGAGCTACAAACCGTAGAATGTTAAATCTGGTAAACAGTTTAACATGGTAAAACCAGCTAACACAAACCATTGCTTACGACTAAAACTAAACCATGTCACCATTGACCATGTAGGTGATTCAATGTGTTTTTTATATGAATTCAGTAAGTTTTTTGAAAGCCTCGAGGAAATTTGTATTAAAGGGCGAGAAATGAATAAAAAGGAGTAAGTTGAAGGACATATTATTTCATACCTTCAAATTAATTAACATATGGGTTTAAACATTGAAGCCTTAAAACAAGTTTTCATTTTTATTGGGGAAAATTGAAGATAAAATCATTGTTTATAATACGTAAACCTAGTTTAATTACTGTATCCTAATCAAGTTATGGGTTAATTGCTACACCATATGGATTGATTTGGGTGGAAGGCGGGCCACAGTAAGATAGAAAGTTTATTTATTTGCACTAAAGGTTTATAAAAGTAGTGGCAAAGCTAGTAAATGAATTGATAAATTATTCTTACAGGTCACATATGCAATGCAGCCACTAGAACTTGCTTAATAGTAGAAAATTTAGAAATTTATTACATCAAACACATGTAACTTTAGACCTTATATATGACCCCTCAAATGCAACCTTGGGCCTTCTCGCGAGTTATGAACCCGCTGGATAAGATCTTGACCCTTTCGTAAACACCTTTGGTTGATATGTGAACCTCATGGATACGCTTTTGAATCATGAGTGTTCTTTTGTTAAATGATCTGGTTCACGCTTACATCCATTTACATTTGTAACAACTTTTTGCACCTCAAAATAAATACCCAATTTTTTTTAATATATATATTTATATTTATTTATTTTATTTTTTACCAATTTCTATTTGAAGCATTCGTACACACGCGCATAAAAATGAAGTTCAATAAAACAAAACGCGCCAAAAAACATTTTGAATTTTGAAAACACCCAAATTTAAAAGAACTTAAAACAATAATTAAATAATAATTGGAATGAGTGATTTTGAAGCACCTTCATTTTCTTTAGGTTTCGACTTCGATCTGAACCCCAAATCACACCCACACCCCCAAATGAAGAAACCAAACACCTGAATTCATCGAATACTCGATGGATGTGATGATCTAGTAGAGCTTCAAATGCCTACCAAATGTTTAAAGCTCAAATATCTCGACCTTAGTTATTCAAAGTTGACAAACCATACGTAGACCAGCATCCTATGGCCCAAGAGCTCACCCCACCAAACTCGTGCCCCTTATAACTCCCACTAACTAACCTTTGAATTCACCAACATCACCTTTCAACCCTCCTCTTCTGACCCAAATTGGTTCGGCCCAACACACTACACCGTCCTACAATCGACACCACAACAAAATACACCCGAATCACTATCAACTACCTAACCACTGTCACCCAACCCAAATACTCATCTATAACCATTACCGGACACCCTATGGTCACACGTGCTAAAGATGTCCTCACAAATCCTATTGACCGTTTGTCTCTTAACACTATCACCACTTCACCCATTCATCGGCCTCATGTTCATGTTCTTCATGACCCTAATTGGCAAAAAGCTACGTTAGAAAAATAAAATGCATTAATTAATAACGGAACATGGGTAGTTATGCCTCGTCCTGCTAAATGTCAATATTGTGTTATGTATGTGGCTTTTCACACATAAATTTAATGCAGATGGATCAGTTAGTCAGTATAAAGCTCACCTTGTAGTGAATGACCGTAGTCAGTATTTGGGTATTGATTGTGACAAGACATTTAGCCTGGTTGTCAAACCGGCTACCATACGCATTGTTTTGAGTCTTTCAGTTTCTAGGAATTGGCCTATTCTTAAGCTAGATGTGAAGAATGCTTTTCTTCATGGTGATTTATTAGAGATTGTTTATATGCATCAACCACCAGTCTTTATGGATCCTCATAATCCTAATTATGTTTTTCATTTGCAACGGTCTTTATATAGGCTTAAGCAAGCCCTTCGTGCATGGTTTTAGTGCTTTGATTTTTATGTCATACAAGTTGGTTTTCACCACAACAAAATTGATTCATTATTGTTTATCTTTCATTGCAAGAAAAATATTGCATACTTGCTTCTTTATGTTAATAATATTATCCTCACATTTCTTCTGCATCTTTTTTTCAGAAAGTTATCTCATAGCTTCATGGAGAATTTGCTGACCGACATGGGCTCTCTTAATTATTTTCTTGGTATGTCTTCTCTGTTGAGTTTATGATATATAAAATATAATAAAACATAAAGACATCAAGAGTACACAGCGGAAGACTTAAGATCATAACAAATAAATTAATTAACTGAAAGTATGCATAACGTACCTCTTGCGAATATCAAATCCCTCGAGCAAAGTAAAACCACCCTCGAGCAAAGCAAACCAAAGAAGTACTTATTGGTGTAAGAATAATGTCTTACAACCACGTTCTTGTACACACAAATTAACCAAACGAATCAAGCGATTGCTAGATCTAACACAAGTCCTCGTTTAAGAAAAAAAACGAAACCAAACTCCCTTACTTGGGGTTTTCGGCCGAAATATGGACTAGAGAGAGGAGAGGAGAGATCTAGGGTTAATTCAATGCACAAGTGTGTGAAACCCTAGAACCTACCCCTCCTTATATACTAGTAGGTAAAACTTAGAGGACAAGTTAGGGGAACTAGGCCTTGGAGAGAACCCCATGGCCGGCCATCATGAAAGCCCAAAGCCCATTCCTTAACTTTTCCAAGTTTCCAATTCTAGTCCTTCTCTTTTCCATTTAACGGTCGTTAGTCATTTTCCGTTAAATACTTAACGATCGTTAACCGGACTTAATGTGTAATAATTAATCGTAAACATAAACATTAATTATTAACTTTAATTCTCATTCGCTAATGTGTGCAATCCCGTGGTCACGAGTTCGAATCCGGACATTCACATGTTTGTAAATATATACATTTCCAACAGCTCCCACTTGGATATGTTTACAAAACGTGAAATGACATTGGTTAGCGTCTAGCAACACGCCAATGCCTCCGGTACAACTCGTGTATGGTTTTCTGGAGAAAAACCAAGTTTGATGATTCATCATCATATTCATCCTTTTGTTTCTAATACCATGTTAATAAGAATATGGATCTTACTCATTTCTTAATTAACTATTCTGTTTCTCGCTTTATGATT